>CM031237.1:236865857-236969367 GCA_018340775.1 Taxus wallichiana var. yunnanensis | reverse complement strand
TTTCAGTTGCTTGGATAACAATTTGGCGACTCATGGGGACATCGAAGCTATTTTCACATTAAGTTGCTCACCCGATTTTAAACTCTCTACGGGATTGATGACAAGCCATCTAAATTTCCCTTTCCTCACGTCTCTGAGCTCTCCATTTGTGCATCGACGGGACCACGTCACATGCTTCAACACATTCACCTCGTGAGGTGGCCCCTTCCCTGTGCTTGGGTTAGTTCTTGCCTCATTGTTCATTTTTCTTGGGGAAATGGATAACAATTTTGGCGATTCATGAGGATATCGACCTCTTAGATGTTCATAGACTAGTAGCTTTGAAGCGTGCTATTGGGCAGAAGTTAAAATTGTGAGAGAAAATTGTTTAAACCTAGGATCTTCACCTTTTCCTCTCTCAGACCTTGATTTGAGTAAAAAAATAAATTCCTAATCCCATCCCAAACCTAATTTTTCTAGGCATGAAACACACCGAATCCAATGATTTCTTGGTTACATATGCACATTGTAGAGTTTAAGTAAAACATCCATTGAGTAAGACATCATGGAACTCTATTAAATTTGAAATTTCCTCTCTTCTAAAATTTCCATCTTGACTTCTACAACTCATGGACAGGACTCGTGAAGAAAATCTTCCTGTGATTATGCCATACAACCTTTAGGTTGATCTTTATTCCTCAACCATGGGAATTTGAATGATTTGAGGTTGGTTTTTCGGTCTTAGAAGCTCAATGATTGATCTGAAGGAACAAGAGGATGAGAACTATAAAATTTGTCCCTTATCAATTTTAGTTTAATCTGCATTTTTTTAGGTTTGAAGATTGAAATTGTTCACTTTGTAGCTATGAGCTTCTTCCTATTATATTGTTATGGGGGCGCCTATTGAAAACATGGAGAACCGTTTGGAGAAACATGAACACAAAAAACTATGTACAAAATGAAAAATCATACATGCTCAAATGAGACATGCAGAGTGTGCAAGAGCACTTGTTATGCTGAAAACAAACCTACTCCTACCCTACACTAACCAAGAGAGGAAAGACTTCAAACAAACCCTGACATAGTCGGTAAGAAGTAACTTCCCCTTCTTACAACTGCGAAGCCATGCAATGATTTGACAATGAACATGGTTGTGCATATGAGTGAAAAAATGTCATAGCAGAAACTTTTCCACCCACATCATCAAGGTACCAACCTAAAAGAAACAAATACCTCCTCAGAATGATCTACATGGGGCTCTTGGAGTGTTGTAGATTGTGATGATTGATCCTCGGTACACTATGAATCATCCTCATGTTTGAGATTGAACATGACTAGTTGTGGAAACTTTGGTTCTAGCTCCAATGAAGCTAGATATCTGATAGGGCATGGCCTGGACCGTGCCAAATTTGCCCACTACTCTGAGCTCCTATCTCAATAAGAAAGTCTTCATGCATACTTTCCTAGAAAAGGTGATTGTCTGTAAATTGATTTTCTTCTTCTTGCACATTTACAAACAAATGATGTGTCACCTTAGTGAATGGTATGGAAATGGTGATGTCCTCATTCCCTTTCTCTTCCTTTCCCATTGTGAAATTAGGAAGATTCAATTCCTCCAATCTAGATTCAAGAGAATTCTTATTTGAAGTGGGTGCCCCGAGCATAATCTCTTCTGTGGCAACAAGAAACTCTTCCATGGCAACATGCAACTCTTTAAGATTTATTTGCAGCCTCTAATTGAGCTAGTGGTGATTTTTTGCAAGTAGTTGTATCTTGCTGCTCATTTCTTGGATACTAGAGTTCCTCTTTCCTCTCTTGAGGGATAGGATGACCCGCACATTCATTTCCCTCATCCAAAATTGAGTTTGGGATGTCAAAACCTTTACTTGATGCTTCTAAGGGTTATCATTAACAACATGGGTCCTCAAGACTCTTTCCCATAATAGATTCATTAAGCAAGCCATTTTCAATAAAACATGAAGGAAGGGGAAATCAGAATTTTCAATACCACAAGAGAGAAAAAAGCTCCCTATGATCTCATCCTCTTGTAGGGCCTCCACAATTGGCTTGTTTTCTCCATGGTGTTTTCCAGATTCTCATTTTTCTCACCATGAGGGTCCTCATCCTTCAACATAAAATTTGATAGCTCAAATTTTATCCTCTGCGAATCAAAACCAGGGGATGAAGTGGGAAAGAAATTGGAGTTTCTTTGCATGACCTTCCTTGGCTTTTTGTGTTTGAACTCCTTTTTCTCCTCTTGTTTTGTTCTCTCTCCTCATTTTGGATTTGAAGCTCCTCTTCTTCTTGTAATTTTTTAGCTAGTGGTTGATCAACAATTTTTAAAAGCAAGTGCCTCATGGACACTACATTCCATGAACACTCTCAATTGTTGATCATCATCTTCACTTTTCTTTTCTTTACTACTACTTTTCATGACTTTAATTTTCACCACCTTTGTTCTTCCACCTTGGCCTCCTCTCGAAGGCTTGACCAACAAGGGATATTTTCAATTCCAAATCTTAGGGCCAAGCTTACCAATTTTTTCATCATTTCTCTTTTTTGGCTCTTCTTCTTGTTATTCTCTCTGAATTAGTTTTTTGAGTTTCTTCCCGACATGGGTTCGGGATTATGAGAGGAGTGGTGGGTGGGGTCTCCACTAATTTTTCATTTGTTGGTGGTGGGAGAGGAGGTTTATTTTCTTGTTTATGTGGA
Source organism: Taxus wallichiana var. yunnanensis (assembly GCA_018340775.1). NCBI lineage: Eukaryota > Viridiplantae > Streptophyta > Pinopsida > Cupressales > Taxaceae > Taxus > Taxus wallichiana. The sequence goes on along the minus strand of CM031237.1, from coordinate 236,966,676 downwards.
GGGATTGGGTTTCTAAGGAAAAAGGGAAGAGAAATTGAGATGAGGTGGGAGAGTGGAAGATAAGATGGAGAAGAAAGGCATACTAGGGGCATCATGTGAGAAGCTTGGAAGCTAGGGTTCCGAATGAAATGCATGGTTGGGGAATTAGGGAGTGGAGAGGGATTGTGGGATGGCAATGCAAGGGTTTCCCATTGATGATAGATTGACTAATTTGTCTACATAGGCTTCCCTCATCTCCTAGATCCACTTCTTGAGCCTTGAAACATCTCATCTAAAGTTAAGCTTCTCTGTGGGCTATAATGTCTTGGAAAAGGGCCCTCCATGGACATGGGGTCCTAAAACCAATCTTACATGCTTTTGAGATATAGCCCTTGACTACCATCTTTGCCTCCAATTCTTGCACTTTCAACTGCAACTCAAGATCTTTAGGTGTAGGGTAACCTCCATAATCTACATACCCTTGGTCTTGGAAACATATATAGTTTGGTGAATAACCAAAACCTATTTTTACATTTATCCTCATAGGGGTATGCCCATTTTGATTTCATCATAGTATGGATCTGGAGGTGGCTTGATAGTACCCTGAAGAATATATGTTACAAATGTGGAGGTATGTATGAATGGCATTATGGTTCAATGTGTAAATGTGTATTCCATTACAGGAATGAAGTCATGGTTGCACAACTTCATAAGAAATGGGATGGAAAGGAATGAAATAAATGGAAGGAAAAATGGATGGAAATGGGTGGAGAAGAGATGAGAAAGTATGTTACTCAGAGAGAGGGTTTTTGACCAAATGGAGTCGTCAGTTGTGCTTTGCATGTGCCTCCAAAGGTAGTGATTCCACCAAGTGCACAATAAAACTTGATGAAATGAAATGAATACCTATATGCACACCTTGAAGGGCCCAAAATGGTTGTGGGGTTGAACTGGTTAAATTTCAAATGATCTCTGAAATCTAAAATTTTGAAACATACTCACTTAAACTCCAAAATATAAAGTAGGAAAACTCAAAACCAAAATGCATGAGAGATCTCTAAATCCAAATGAAGTACCAAAATACAAAATCAAAACCCGAAAATACCCCAAAACTCCAAAAGTTGAAATCAAAAATCCTGAAATTTGAAAAGTATGAAATCTCAAAAGTTTCAAAATCCCAAAAAATCCAAATTCCAAAATGCAAAAAAGTTCCAAAATTTAAAAATCCTAAAATTTTGAAATTCTAAGAATACCCTTTTGATCTTCAAGTCCTCGATCTATCATTTATGAAATTTTGAGCCCATTTTTCACATGTTAAGCCTTCAAAAATGATTTTGGACTTTGACCCTACAGCAAAACCTCCAAAATCTAAAATCTGCAACTTTCGAAATCCAAAGTGAAGTGAGGGAAACTCTAAAATGCCTTTGTTTTTTCTTTTTCTTCAATATGACTTAGATCTATAATGGAACAACTTGTTAAAAATGAAAACCTTGACTTCAAATGTTGTCCCACCGGGCATGCCAAAATTATTTATGGAAAATCACAACACCCCCAAATGGCCAAGTTGTGGATGGGGCATTCAGTGTGATTGCCAAACATTGAGCTATCCTAAGTGTGGGACCTTGCAAATGGGATAGCTCTTCGGAGAAGGCTGGTTCCTACTCCTAATCCTACCTACCAAAAACTACTCCTAATGTAACAAAACTACTATCTAAACCTATTCTAATACTTCCAAGGGGAGATAGGAGAGAAATTTCATAAAATTAAAACCTACACTAAGAGTGGTGATACACCAAGAAAAGGAGTGCTAGCCACTTCCTAGCCTAAAAACAATGAAGAATACACTTAGAGAGGGTGGTTATACACCACATAGACCAAGATGCACACATACACCATTTCCAAACAAACACATCAACACCAAAACCCTGTAATGGAAACATCATTTTCATAGAAACACATGATAACAATGAGAGGAAAGAAAGAACAATCAAACCATGAAAGGCTAGGAAATTTAACACAAACACAATTTGATTATTCTCCATGAAATTTGCATAATACGTTGTAGAAGGGAGAGGCAAGAATTCCATTACAAATTTTAGGTGAAGGCCTTAAGCCCCATGAAATTCACAACATCCTCAGCTAAAGGAATGGAGAATAGGGGTGCAGAGGAGGAAAAATACCAACCTCCTTATTTTGAGCAACCCCTTTACAATATATAGAAGAAATCTTGAAGGAGAGAGAGAGAGAGAGAGAGAGAGAGAATCTAAAATCTCACTCCAACCATCTAAAAACCCATCATGATGCCTTCAAAAGTGATGGGAAATTTTCCAAGCCCATACCCTTTTGTAACTTTCCTTGTTTGAGAAGAAAACCTGCCCATACCCTCATGATGACTTCTCACCTGATCTTGTTTCCACAATTCCAACAACTATGGCTTTGAAATATTTTGATCCCCAAGGCTGAAGTTATGGCGTTGTTTGCATTTGGGGTTTTCATGTGTATCAAGGTTTATATGCACTAAGCTAGGTGAACTAGCTCATTGAGCTACTCGGTGAGCTCTACATCGAGCTTCATGTTATTCATGGAGGGATTCTTTTTGTATTACCATCGGGATTTTGGTCTTTCTCACCTTGCATTGCTAGGACACCGCTTCATACCCTTCATCGAGCTCCCGAATTAGCTGACGCGAGCTATGTTGTCATTTCCCATTGTGTTCTAAAAGGCCTCCTCGCTCATCTCTTCAATGATTCCTGCATCACCCCAAAAAGGTTTGGCTTTGCATTCATGGCTCTTTGCTCCAGGGGAGCACTTTCATTATACACAAAATGGTTGGGTATATACCTCACCATCAAATCTAATGCTTCCACGCCCATGCATGGGCTGCCTGATACACTCCTCACGTTGGTGGATTTGGTTTCCCCACGCAAACTCCTGGATTTTATATGTAGCAATTGACAGCTCGGATCCCTTCGCATTTGATTCTACGTGGCCATCTACCATGCAACACATTCCCACCTACCGCAGACACTTGGTTCAATGACCCAACAAGACGACTTTAGACATTACTTCCTTCAAGGTGCTGTGATTCCGAACTCTTCGCACTCTATTGAACATTCCTCGCCACGCCCATTGATGCCCTCATGGATCAATGCATTTCCAAGATTTAATTTTGCCTCGACGCTTACCCCGAAACTACTTTTCCACTTTGCATCATCCGACAGGCCCGAAACTGACTTCCTGACCGAGTCCCAAGGCGACACGGTTGCATTGGCCCTCACGCTCAACCATCACCATTGATGAGCCCGAGGACATCAAAGAAAGTGTCGAGGCCATTTTAGACATTTTGCATTCGGAGATTTGGGCTTTTACATTGTTCATTTGCCCGAGCTCGTGAAACCTCTAAAAATATGAAACTCCAAGTATGAAATTTAAACTTGGAAGTTCGGAACCCTGAGCTCGATTTTGTTCCATCTCGCTCAGAAGTGCATGACCTCCGAACTCTGAAATTCAGATTTTGGAGTTTCGGACCTCCTTTCCTATTTTGTGGGCATTGTTCATCTGCCTCGATGCAAACTCCGAATTCCTGAAGCCATGTTTCTTGAAGTTGAACCTCTGAAATCTAACCTTGATTGCCGAAGTCGTTAACACCTCGCCGAATCCACATTGGCTTGAGATCGAGCCCGTCGGCCTAAGTAGATTCCTTTTCTTCTTTGTGGGTTCGTCAACGTTTTCCACTACCGACTCAACTCGGCCTCCACGTCCCCTAAGTCATTTGGCAAGACCTCATTCCAAATACCGACTGAGTGCCAAACTCCAACCTACATCACTTTTATTTTTCCGAGATGGTAAGTCCTTAAATACATTACAATCTTGACTCATTTAATTCGTCTGATGACGTTCGCCAATTCTCACTATTGCTGCAGTGAATTACTTCCGCGTCAGTTCCTTTGTGCATTACATGTCATCCTGACTTGATTCGGGCCCTAACGTAATGTCACCGAGTTCAAGATCTTTTGGTGACCCTGCATTCTATCTCGAGTTTCCTGGGCAAGTTAGCCCGTGCCATTATTTAAGGTCTGTGTTGCTAGCTCGCTGGACGAGCTCCTCTTGGCACTTTCCCTAGTCACCATTTTGATTTGGCATACACAACAAGCTCCTGCTTCATTTGTGAGCCTGATCGTTCTTGTATATTGTGCCTTGCGGTGAGTTCATTATCCAAAGTCAAACTCGGCCATGGATTCTTGGTGATCCTTCCTATGTAACTCGGTCTGCCTGAATTATTTCTCATTCTCATTTCTATGTGGCTTGTCACCCCTATTCCACCATAGCTCCTGCACGAGCTCCCGGTTTCCATAGCAACCTTGCCTTTACACTTCACGAGCTTTCTACCAAGTGGCTCTGCTTCCACCCTTCACTATTTGCCGAGTTTTCTAAACTGTCTTCAAGGCACGTGGGCCATCTCCTCATCATCCATGACCAAGTTACTTTATCTCCTCGCATGCTCCCATGATGAGACAAGATGCTTTGAATCGCCATTGAGCCCTCTCGCCTCCCGAGTTGTCGAATTTGCTCGGCCCTTGTTAGCATTAACCTATGTTTTCCATAGCTCGGTTCTTGGTCTTCTACAAATTAGTCAAGGCCGAGATTGATGTCCAATATGCCTCGGCTCACTGCATTCTCATCCCTCGAGCTCCCCGTGTGAGCTGCCCACTTTGTGCCTTGGTTGAGCTCTATGCCCGAGCTCTCATCATCTACGTGGCCCTGCGTGAATTAATTGATCCATTTTAATAGTTGAGCCTCGTTTCCATGTTCGTTATTGCCTTTATGTATCCCAAACTGTCATTTCTATACACCTGGGCCCGATTCGGGCTGTTTTCGTATCAAGCTTGCCGATTTCAAACTCTCTACAGGATTGATGACGAGCCATTAAAATTTCCCCTTTGCTCATGTCTCGAGCTCGCTATCTGTGCATTGGCTGGGACTCCGTCACATGCTCAACACATTCACCTCGTGAGGTGGCCCCTTCCCGGTGCTTGGGTCATTTCTTTCCTCTGTTGTTCATTTTTCTCGGGCGGGGGGCGGGCGAAGGGGAATGGATAACGATTTTGGTGTACGGTCCTGCCCCAAGTTGATTTTTAATTATTGTCTCTAGAATGAATCTTATTCTACTCTAGATCTCCTTATTCATAAAATACATCTTCATAGAACCTTCCAAAATCATCTATAATCAGCTAAGTGCACTCATTCCTTTGTATTTTCAAGTTTATATCTTGTTTAGCATATCAATTACAAGTATAAAATCATTATTTTGATTGTGATAATTAATGTTGGAATTTAATTAATTATAATATCCACCATTGCTAACCCTTACATCCTTTAGTGTATTATTTCACTAAAATCAATTAGGTTTCATGTTAAATCTAATTAGGGTGTAAATAATGACTTGATGAGAGGAACATTTCTCTCATGCCTCTAGTTGATAAGATCATTGCATATAATAATTTAGAAATATGAAGCATATAATCAATATCAACACAATTCAAGAGATATTTGTGGGCTAAAATGCCAAAATAGTCAATATATGTAGAAATATAAGAATACCTTAAGGTAGGGAAACACCATACAATTCACCACAATCTCCCAAGATGGGAATCAATTTTGAGGGGACACCTCAATATACCTCTACCAAGTAGAAGACTCAACTTATACATCACATGAGATATTTCATAATGATAGTCATATCCTTTATACACGCATACATTACTCTTAATGGATGGGTAACATAATTCCAATGTGAGATGAATCATTACCCAATATAACTAATTCCTATGTGACCCCATATATTATAAATATATAACTATAGAAGGGGATGTGTGCCACATGTCAACATCTTTTATGCATCATATACTTTTTGTAAATTATATACCGATCTTATATACCTAATCTTTGATGCATCATATACCTTTTGTAAATTTCCATTCTACCACCTAGAGTGATAAGCACTTTGTAGATATTTTAGAAGCAAATTCATACCTTCTTAGCCAACAATTTCCATTTTTCAAACTCTCATGTATGATGTCACACCCAAAATCGATTCTTCGTCATGCTCAGAATATCCCACTTCCGGGATCAATAGAAAATATGCAAATCAACAACTCCAATCAACTGTAAATAGAAAAAGTCAGATCTAAAGTTCTAATGCAATCGTTGTATTGCACCTCAAATAAGCAATGCAACTGCTTTTGTAAATGAATACTGGAATTACTCTAAAGAACTTTACACAACACTCAGCCAATGATGACCAATTAGAGCATACAAATCCAGCGTTAAACTTCTAATACCAGTCGCTGCAAATCAGTGCCTAAGTCGTGATTCCCAATCACCACAATGAGGATGAGCTCGCTGTTTGTAAATACTCAACAATACATAATAGACATATGGATCTGTGCCCTTCTAACACAGTTTGCTGTCACAGGTCTCAATCAACCACTGCTTGATCAAGTATAAAATGTATGGCAACAATACTCAGAATTCTACCAAACATCCATCAACAAATCACTGTCAAAGAAGAGACTTAATTACATCCTAAGTACATGCCTATGCCAGTCTATTCACTCAGAGATATTTCATATTAAAATCTGTACTCCATAACTCCTTGTACCCAGATCAGATCACTGTCATACATGACTCTAAAACCCTTCTCAAACCATGCCAAATACCAACCGATCCATACTAAAAACACTTTAACCTGGTACCAATCAATATGCAGATTTATGGAAGGTCACTTAATGGGATATTGGCTTGAAACGAATTGCTAAGGCCAATGAATAAGAACTACACAGTTCGCTGTCAAAGGGGACTGTCAAACATCATACAAACATGCAACTCCTAGTTCGAACCACTCAAATCAATCCACCTAAATAAAGGAGAAGTCGCTGCAAAATAAGAGTGTGAATCATACCAAATCAAGCATATATATATATATATATATATATATATATATATATATATATACCATTCCTAATGCATAAAGAAATCGATTTGCAAGGATAGAATAAATACTCCAATCACGAACGTGCCCAGATTGTTGCTGCACATGAACATACACAGATCTGAATATTTATCATTCACAAACACTCCATAAATACTCAGGCACAGGTCGCTGCAATATGAGAGTTATAAACCCACGTCGTGTCACTTCATAGTGCATTAAACAAACATAAGGAGCTCGCTGGATTAGAAGGTAATAACAAACCACCAGCTGGTCGATTTTACACTAATTGATGCATTCAAATTAGTCCCTGAACATTACAAGATAAATCGCTAGGGCTGGGATGAAGCCTTCAGCCAAATCGATTTGCAACATCACACAAAAACACTTCAAAGGATATCAAAATCCAGCTGCTACAGTGACGCCGCTACAGTAAAATATGCAGATTTCTACTTGCAACCAAGACAAATAACATCTTCGATTTGATATTCCACGATTAACCAAAGATCTCCCAAGCATGAGAGAGAGAAAACATCAATGGGCATGCATCCCAACTCCAAGCATGGAGTATCAAAATAAGTTCATCATAGCATAATAATAATAATGACCCTAACACTCCTTTTATAAGCAAGGAGGCACAAAATCGAAAACCCTAGGAGAGGGAAAATATTAAATAAAAGTAGTTTGTTTTCCCTAGGTGTGGTGTCCCCTTTGCAAAGGGTGATTTTATCAATGAAAGCCACCTAACTTTTTATTTAATTAATTCCCCATTTAATTTTATATATTTTGGGAATTAAATTAAATAACTTTTATAATTAAATAATTAAATAATTATTGCTCTAGGCAATAATATTTAATTATTTAATAAAAATGTTCCCCTTGCACATCCCGAAGCCCACGGGGATGTATAGGCTAAGGGTCTTCAGAAATGGGGACATTACATGCTCTTAATAGAAGCTCCTTGATGCCTAAGCATCTCAACATAGTTTTCAAATCTTGACAAACCTTATGAATTATATGAGGTAAGACACATACTAGATAATGAAGAACATGGATATTCATACACAAAACACATTAACATATTTCTTTTTATACTTTGAAACCACACATACCTTAGAGAAACCGATATAAGCTTCATGCCCTCAAATCTTACTCTTAACCTAACCACAACAACTTAAATGCAAACTCATGCCTTCTTTAATCATCATCTTCTTTCCACAATTTGGATCTACTGTCTTCCTTACAATGCCTTGAGGCTTGAGAATCCTAACAATTATGATGCAAAATCCAAATTGTGTATCTTCATATTTTGATGCCATCTTGAAGCTTTGACAACACTATACAAACCTTTTCATATCTTCATGACATGACTTCATCTTGAAGAGACTCATTTCAAATATTCACAACTTCCTCGAAATGTAATTATTTGATGATAGATATAGAGACATTATAACCATACCTTTTTAACAACATACATAACTCAGAACAACTCACGATGTACATACTTCTTGTTGACATAGAACCACAAAATCAAAGCACAAACCTCTTCAACCAGATATAGGAGCATACTTGCTTATGAAACTCAACCATGATAAAATCCCCCTGGACGAGAGCTACAAAATTAACCTTCTTAAACTCTTCTTCATATCTTCAAGGATCAATATGAGGTTATGCAATTCGAGTTTTCTTCTAAGTGCCTTGACAATCTTCAAACTTCATGCACAACTATATATCATCTTTGTAATACTTAGAGCTCATGATAATGACTTACCCAGGATAGATGACACAAATGTTTACTTTTAAGGCCACCTTTTGATGTTTCAACCTTTGCTTCGAGATCACATAATTCCATGAGGTCTCAAACTTTGACCACTTTAGACCATGATACAAACATATTATGCTTCTCATGATGATATCAGACATCTACTCATAGGACCATCTTGATGACAATTAAACCAAGACTATCACAACCAACAATAACATAAATTTTTGACACATTTCAATGCAAAACAAAAACTCCCTATTACTTTAAGGCTTCAACACATTGATACAAACCTTAAGGAGTTTTAATACAGACTTGAGAATGATATGAAGGCATAAACATACTATCGATTGTTCATAGAGCACATAAACACACACTAGATTTTCACTTCAAAATTTCCTTGGAAATACATTTAGCTTCAAAGAAACATAATGGGAATCTTATAACCTTTTCATGAACTTAGAACAAAAATTACTTCACCTTCATAACTTACTTGAACTCATAACTCTCACAATCAACTTATTTATAAAAACAAGACAAAGCATTTTCACATTAGGAATCTTAAATGATCAAGGAACATAATATACTTGAAGACATTATACCCTTGTAGCATCATGTTAGAACTATGACTTCATATCTCTTTCATACACAAACCTAAAACTCAACTCTACAAAATTATGAGTAATATAGACATACATTGTTTTGATTCTTGACCTGATTTGAGATTGACTTATTCCTTCTCTATCTTGTTTGTAGTTATTTGACTAGGCTCTTCTTTTTACTTTCCTTGATGAATATTTCTCCTTTACATCATCTAAATTTGAATTATCATATATCATGATTTTGAATTCATTCTCTTTGACCTTGTTTGTGTACTCAACATTCTTCCTATCCAAGAGTGTCTCATATATGACTTATTTAGGCTCACTCTTAGGATTTTGTCTTCATTTTGAATACCTTCTTATCATACCCTTTGAGTACTTTAAACTTGGTGTTGTTCCTAGTAGGTCCACCTTGATAAAAAAACTCTAGCAATATGACCATGTTTGTGACAATTATAGCACAAAATACCATTCTTTCTCTTTTACTGATAGAAGCTAAGATTTAAACTATAGTTAGGATTCTTATTACCATACTCACAAGATGAATAACATTGACCATTGAAATAACCTTCATAACTCCATGAAAACTCATTCCTTGAGGACTTCTTCTTACAATCCCTAGCTCTATGACCAAAATCATGATAGAAGTAACAATAACCACTAAATGAAGGGTCATACCTCATTACATTTGGTTGTCTAACTTGGTTATACATTCTTGAATTTTTCTCCTTGGTCTCTTTCATGTTTTCTTGACCACTTATACCAGATTTTCATCTTCACACTTCTCCATATGCTCTCCTTTGAAGCCTAGGCCTGATTTATCATTAGCTACTCTTTGACTCTCCAAAATCCCATCTAGAGCTTTAGAGATCTTTTCCAACCTTCCATACATATTCAACTTGTTGGATTCTTCTTCTAAATCTGATTTCATGGATCTCAATTATTCTTCATACTTGAGCCAAGCATCTTATTTGACCTTTAGGGCTTTAGTCACACTCTCCACTTGTGATTCCATCTCTTTGATTGCTTGACCATGCTCTAACTCCATACAACTAATCTGATCTTGTAAACCATGAATCAAGGAATCTACAACTTCATACTTATTTCTTAGATTTTCTTCAACATCAGATGATTTTCCCATTTCTTTGTGCTTCGAGGATCTCCTTTAAGTGATTAAACTTGCTTCTTATGGACCAGATCTAATAAAAATATTTAGAAGCACAATGACCGAGAGGGGGTGGATTAATCACTAAACAATTTTTACTTCATTTACCAAACCATACATTCATCATTCAAGTTTTCCATTCAACATACATAACCATGTGAGCTTATTAAGATTGTTACAACCATCCACAAGTATGCAAAGCAAGAGAGAGAAAACAAGTACACAACATATAAAGTGGGAAACCCTTAAGGGGAAGAAAACCCACTAAAACCTCTGCTTATATTACACAAAACAAAGGAATTGCATGAATATTACACATCATGCAAGATTTCTTTAGTGAGGCACCCACCCCACAAGGAGCACCAATCCCTAATTGTTTTTAATATTATTAAAAAAATGAATCCTATGAATATTACACATCATAATATATTTTATAAATGAATTATCACATACGATATGCCGATTAAACAACTGATTGTGATCCAAATTCATCTCTAAACACACCAAACCCTCATCAAGATTCTCTCTCTCCTAACTCACTCAATTATTCTTCTTCATGGGCTGATTAGGTTAATTTCCTTTAATCTCTGATCCTCTATCTTTACAAGGTATTTGTCACTCTTCAGGATCTTTTCATAACCCTTATTCACTCTTATTTAACCTCATATAGGTTGCTCATATCCTCTCACACTAAACTAGTCACAAATGACTAAACATACTAGCTTATATACATGTCACTAGCTCAAAACACCCCTAGGTTGGCCATGACCAAGTAGGTTAGTCATCCCAACTCAAAAACATAATAATAACATCATATAAATCAACTCAAAGGACATAAGTAGGTTGACAAGGTTAATCAAGACATCTCTCCACCAAGCACCAAAACACTCCAACTAGCTCAAAATGCACTCTCCAAGCACCAACAAATGAAGCATGAACATAAATGGAATATAAAAAAATTCATGGATCCAAAACTATCAAAAAACTTAGGAACAACCTAAAAAAATAATAAATAAGCTCAGGAACTTATGAAACATCCATCTCCATCATGAAACACACCAACTTGCAATCTAACACAACTTGGTCTTCAAGCACTTAGAAAACATTCTGAAGAACAACCAACTTCACATAGAAAATCTCATCATCAAGTATCAAGTCATATACCATTGAAATGTCTATGAAACTAGTTTTTGTAAAATCTCTCTTTATCCTCCAAATCATAGTGTAAGACCTCCAACAAAACCAATCTCTAAAACCGATCCAAATTGCCAAACTGGACTCAAGAACCAATATTGAGGAATTTGAATCAAAACACCTTCAAGGCCACTTAAAATATCAAAAAAATAATGGAAAAAATCAACATAGACCTAGTTAACACCATCAAGCACTAAAATTCATATCTTGTGTGGAGAAATCTAATCCAACACACTTGTTCCTTCAAGCCTTCTTGAGAAGCCAACTAGGGATTTATAGACCATTAGGTATTCAACTGAAAAACATCACTACAGACCATTATAATCCCTCCAAAACATCATACCATGTGTCAATTAATTATCCATGACCATCAGATGTAACAACAACAAGAAAAATGATCAAACTCACTTCAAACCACAAGACTAGCATTTTATCCCTTAAGGCCAAAATTGGTAGGCTGAATTTGAGGACCTGTATCTTTAATTTTCTCCAAGAAACCTATCTAAAAATTTTCATGGATATTTATCAAGTATCCTTATGATTATGGAATAATTCACTTTTCATCTTGAAGCTTCCATCTCAACCCTAAAACTGCAAATTTCCTCAAAACTAGGGTTTCCTCTCTCTTTTATATTCAACTATAACACAAAACCACCAAAAAAATGAGATTTGAGGAATAATATTCAACCTTTATGCATAAAAATTTCTTTCCAAGACATTATAGAGACCAAATAATTCACTTCTTTTAAGTCATTTAAGGAGGGTTTAACTAGGGTTTCAAACCACCTTATCTTCTTAATGATTGTTCATAAAACTATGATGATAAATCCACCTCTTTAATTTTTCAAAAAATCTTAGATAAATTAAAAATCATAACTTAAAGCCATAAGTTCCCATGAAAAGTGTGTGTGAGTAAAAAAGTTGACATATCGAGTTGATTTCACCTTCTCTAGAACTTGTTTTTACCAAAAACATCATAACTACAATTTCTTTCATCATTTTGACCTAAAACTTGTCATAAAGCATCATGAATACCTCATTTATTCATTATAAGTATTATCCAAGCTCAAATACTTCTGAATCTTTCCATCCATTGATACTTACACATGTGTGCTTGGTAGTCTCGCACCTTCTTGCTTCCCAAGGACCATGAAACATCATGAAAAAAATGAGAAATGACTTGAAAATCCTAATACACATCATATGTAATGTCACAATTCCATAACCATGCTTTACCATGACTTTCCTACTCTAAATATCATGCCACCATACCAAACCACATGTTCTAGGTCAAGGAATAGGCTAGAATAACTTGACTCAACCCATACAACTCATGAAATGACCATGAAGACCACTTGAAAACACTTGGAAACCTTTGACACACAATACTAACCTCATTTATTCTCATGGAAACCTTTGTGACTCATACCAAGACCATCCATTCTTGCACCATACTCAAGACTATACTTAGACGTCATAACAACTTGACCAAATCTAGACACTACCAATCAACCTTCATATTTGACTATGAATGACACCTCATGGAGACCCATATGACATCATGAAATTATTTTCCATTAATGTAATTTAACATCAATGGAAGAAACTAGAACCAATGGCCAACAAGATGGAATAAAAAATAGATTCCTTTTAACATTCTTATTCCTCACATGTAAACAAAGGAAAGTCAGAGTAATAATGGAAGAAGAAGGGCTTGAATTACAAGAGTGTATCGAGAGGACCAAAAACAAGAACAAGCCTTAAGCATGTCAAGAATAAATATATTGATCAAGCAACAAGAAGAATAAATCCAATTTTTGAGACAATCTCTAGCTGAGAAATAAATGAAAATTATTGAACTACAAAAACAAGTTCAAGACTCAAAATTTGAACTACATAACAAGGATACTGAGTTAGTGAGTATAAAGTAAGATAGAGATCTTATGAAGCAAGATACTAGTGAAAATACCACAATATTATGGAATTGACTCAAAAATTCCAAATATTAGAGAAAAAGAATAATGAAAATGAAGACAACATTTCTAATCTACATAAAGAACTTTAGGAAGTAAAAGTTCAACTTTGTTGATAAAATACACTCAAATTTATTATTTAAATTAGACTGTGGAGTCTATTAATTTAAAATACCTCCTCCAGTCATTCTAATATAAAATGGCGAAAACATCTTGATTCATGACAACATGATTAAGATCTAGGAATAAAGTAAATCATAGGTGAAAAGTCTAAGAATAAAACTAAAAATTCCTAGGAATAAATATGGAGAAGCATTCGCAGCCTATATAAAACCATTTTTATTCTATCATTTATCTAAAAGAATAATATTTTAGGTGGAAAATGTTAAGAATTTGCCAAAAATTACCCCATGAGTTGGGAACTGAAGTACAATTCTTGAAAACATAGTAGAGCAACATAATCAATTATGTGAGTTATTCTTGCATTGTTACCTTTTAGGGCACATCATTGATTTCATGATAAATTTATATGTTGGAGAGGTACAACTAAGAGATTTTATATCTCTTTGTCAAAACCAAATCCTATGGAGGAAGGAACAACAAGATTTCACTAGTTTAGAGACAAACACCAACTTACTCATGAGGTCTGAGTACCCCAAGCCCAAATATTTTATTAGAACATTCTGTTAGTTAATCTACAATGGAAATGTAGGAGAAAAATATTTTCTTCAGATGGAAGGTGCAATTTATGAATTTCAACATTTTTACATAGAGAAATTCAACTGCTGCATTCACATCCTATACAAGGATTGGATTGATGGAGTTTTACATGGCGATAAGAGAAGTTGTTTCCCATATTGTTCTAACATGGATATCCAAAAGAGAAATATCCATGATGCAATTCATGAGAGAATTTGGGAAAGAATGGATAGGAATGAGGTATATGCCTCACATACTCTTATATCTTGCATCAAATTGGAAACAATGAGGAGATGAAGGTTTAGTTTGCTTCACTCTATGGGAGCATAAAATTAGAAAACATAAAGGGTACAAAAGTCGAAAAAAACTATTTGTCCATTATATCTTTCTGAGTATGATTTGATGAGACTCCATGATGAAGAAAGAGAATAGGAATAGCTTGCAAAGGGACTTGCAAGAGTTTGGGTGTGGGGGAGATGATGAGTCCCCAAAGTATCCTATTTTTTAATCCCTTTTACATACATTATGCTCCCAATATTTTGTATCATTCGAGTGCTAGAGTATATCATCGGGCACCGGAGTTCATATGATGAGCAACTTTGGATTCTATCGGTTGAGTGCCCTAGTTCATTTGAGGAGTGTCAAATTCTATCATGCTAGTGTCATAGTTCATTTGAGGAGCACTCAAGTCTATCAAATGAGTGCTTAGAGTTCATTTAAGGAGCACCAGTCTATCAACATATCTATTTTTGGATGATATGTCATGTAATCTACAAAATTATATTAAAACATTATAGAATCTATATTGTAACTGATGTATATTGTATTGATGTTGTCATTAAGATAGAATATAGAAAAAAACAAGATTTACTAGCCTGAGTATGGTTTAGATACTCCTTGTCATTTGAAAGATTATATTTTAAAGATTTATCTAACTCATTGAGACCTAATATTTGCATATTGAATCTTGTGAAGCACTAAGAAGGGTTCAAACCCTTGGTACCCTATTTTGGAGATAAAGTACAATCAACTTAAGGTTTATGTGTTTCTAACCAACTTTTATCATTTGAAAAACACCTCTACACCTCTACATCACCAACATTTGAGAAAGTCAGAAAAATAGTAAAATGTATAATGTTAAGGCTTAAATATTGGGAGGAGTGATCAAAACAGACTCATAGGAAGAGTGGAAAAATATATATATTTGTCCCCATTATCACCTTCTAATCCAGTGGTCTTTCCATAAATTCTTCAACTATTTTTTTAGATGTACTTAGATCTTCACCTCCCTCTCCATTACCTTCATCTTCATCCTACTGATATCCAAATATAAATATCACTACTCAATCATAATATCAATACACTAATCAATTTCATTTCACTTATAAATTGGTAAGAAATAAAAATGGTCTGCAAAAAAATCCAATAAATATTTCTACAAAAGTATACACGGTTTTAAGACTAAATCTCGAGTCTTGTTGATCCGTATCATAATAATTTCACCAAAATAAATCTAAGCAGTAGATTGAGAAAATGACATTGTCCAAGCCTACTCTTTTATCTCTCAATTTCTTCATAAATTTTATAAAATTACTCCCTCGGTTGTTTGTTGGAACATAATGGTTAAGTGGGCTGGCCACCCCTTAATTAAATATGGGTCCAACATTATACTATAGGTTAAATATTTAATAATAAGAAATATTTATATTTCTATTATTAAATATTCAAACCTAGGGATATACTTTAGGTTAAATATTTAATAATAAGAAATAGTTATATTTCTATTATTAAATATTTTAAACCTTGGTATATGTGTCAACCATTTAGGTTGAAAAGGTGGGTCGGGAGACATACCTGATCACCTCATATAAAAAGGACTTCGGTCCTCATTTGATATATTGAAAAATATATATCAAAGGTTTTTTTACCCTTGTGATTAGGGTTTCTAAAGGAGGAGGTAATTTACTAGATGTAAAAGGGTTCTCTATAATAAAGGTTACTTTTCACAGTGGTTTTTACCTTCGGGTTTTCCACTATAAATCTTGTGTCATTTTTTATTTACTTTCTGTAAGTATTTCTTTATTTGTTATGCAATATAGTGTGATGTTTATTGATTTAATATTGCATAGTTTATTAATGTTGTATAATTTAATTGATTAAATCCGTAGTTAATAGAATCCTCAAATTCTATCATGGTAACAAAGTGAGGTAAATTAAATAGATTAGATCAAATGTTGTTGTATTTAATTTTGTATGCGGGTTTTTTCAACCAACTTGGAAGGGTATTTAAAAATCATCGGGCCCCCTTCTCCCCATTTTTTGCAATCTAAATTTTTGAATGTTTTGTGAGGAATTAATGTGAGTGTGCACAGGTGAAAGGGGTTTACATGCGTGTGAAAAATCACATACAGGTAAGGGTAAATTAATATATGAAATCTATAGTTTTAAATGTGTGTAGGGTAAATGTTTTCAAAGGTAAAATTCAAGAGTAAATGAAGGGAGGAGACAAGTTTCATGAAAATAGGGATTTCAAATTATTTCATTGGCCGGGTGAAATTACTTGTCCCCTCTGTAAATCTCTAGGTTAATTTGTACTCTCATGTGATTCAAAATCTCCTTGCACCTAGTAAAAATTATCTTACTATTTTTACCTTATTTTTTTCAAAATAATATGTCTCGTGTCCTTTGGACCCCCTTTAATAGGGCTTGATTTAAAAATATAAGTTTATAGTTTTTATAACTATATTCTTTAAATAAAAATTTACTATAGAATAAAGATCATTATAGTTTATATTATATAAACTATTCTCAAAAAATATATATAGTTGTTTATATCTTATTATAATTTATAAACAAAATCTATCTAAAACTGTACAGAAGAAGAAATTCTGAAATTTCATATTCGGAAATACACATGTAATTTTCACCATGTTAAATTTGACGATCAAATGACTATCACGACAGGACCAAAAATAAGGTAGAATGATGGTCATTTAGATATCAAATTTAAGTTGGCCATATCCAAGAAATTTTCACTGTGTTAAAATTGATGGTCAAATGACCATCACGAGAAGACCAAAAATAAGGCAGAATGACGATCATTTAGATGTCAAATTTAAGTTGGCCAAATCTTTATCTTCATTAACACTTTTCTAAATTTGAAGTTGTGCATTCTTAGGGGTTTCATCTTCACTTCTATATGGTTGGAAAATTTTTATGATAGGTCTGGGGTATAATGCCAGAGCCCTTTATAATGCAGGTTATTATTTGATTATGGAAAGTTAATTAGTATGCATTTTAATGACAAAATTAGTTATGATCAAATAGTTTCTTTAGATCTATAAATTTAGATCTGGTTCTATTAATATTTTTATGATCAGATTTTTAAAAAATTAGTTTTATATATATATATATATATAATACTTGATTTTTTAATGAAATAATACAAGTTTTTTTAATCATAAAATATGGGTATTGTCATTTTTTCATTAATATGTTTCTAACTCAGTGGCGCATTATATCATAATGGGGTATGTGTTTTAGGAAATTTGAAAGATAATGGCATCTAGTTTATTTTGCCTCGATAAATCCCAGATCCTAAATGGAGTAAATTACAATATTTGGAAGATCAAGGTCAAATCGAGAACTTATGGTGAGGAAACTCTGGACGATTTTTTCGAAAATCGAGCTTGCACCCACCATTCGTCGAGAATGTGGAAAATATGAATGCATTCTCACAGCGTACATAGGAGGCCCTTTCCATGATCTTGCACAATGTGAACGATGAATATCTTCTACACATTGGTAATATTGAACATCCTAAAGAGGTATGGATACAATTAGAATCCATGCATGAAGGTATGCACTTATCTAAGATTATTAAACTTGTTTTAGAATTACTTACGACTCCTATGAAAGGAGATGAAAAAGTAGTTAATTTCTTAGCCAAAATTAAAAATATCAAAGCACAATTAGATGGATGCAATTGTGACTTAATTGGTGAAAAATTAATCTACTTTATTGTTCAGTTGAATATACATGAAATATTTAGGAATTTTATTTCTATCTTAAACTCTAAATATCGAATGAGGATGAATTACCTGATTTAAATACTTTGAGTTCTCTTCTGATACAGGAAGAGCAAGTGATGATGAACTTTGACTCTAAGGAGAATGCCTCTCAGGCACTTCTTTCTCAGAATTTGAAGTTCAAACCACGCAAGCCCTTCTCTGATCAGAAGTTTAGATCTAAATATTCATTTGTTGATAAGAAAATTTTTACTTCTGAACATTTACGTGTAAGATTTAATGGTAAATGTCACAAATGTGGAAAATTTGGGCATAAAAAGGAAGAGTGTAAATCTAAGAAACCTATCCATAAAAATCGAGATAGACAATTTGTCTCATCTAAATATAATTTAAGGAAAAAGGATAGTTCTAATGATGCTCCTAAAACTATTGCATTATATGTTGCTTTATACTCTTCCTCTAATTCTGAATGGATTCTAGATTCAGGTGCTTCAAATCATATGACTGGTATTTCCAATTCTTTATTTGATGTTACAAAAATCAATGAACATGTGTATCTTGGTGATAACTCATCTTTAGAAGAAATAGTGTGGTGCCCACATTTTACGCACCCAAACAACAACAAAATACTAGGATAATTTATTTTTATTGACTTACATTGCTCACTACACACAACACAACATGGGCTTCAAGTACAGAAACTTGACTCGCATACGACAATCACATAAGTCGTCGACTCACATAGACACATGAAAACACATAGGCATGTCGATGCCACACTTTTCCCAACGAACAAATACTAGCAATGACCCAACCACAAGAAACATGACTTCAGGAACGATGAACCCACAACACATCATTTCTTTAAATGTATTTTAGTTACGGTTAACATTCCAAGAACATTATTGAGCAAGGATAAATTTCTCATTTGTCCACCTACATATTCTTAAGTTTATCCCGTGGTTGAAAAAAAAAATAGTTTGACCATCTTAAGTTGGCTTCTTATACTTTATAAAAATTTCCATAACTAACATACATATTTGGCATAAACCAACTTGCATACAAAGTACTTAATTATCTTATTATTATGTTAAGTATATTCTTCTCCAACATTTATTTGATGTCTACCGTTTTACCCCTACAACACAAGCGAAAGTGACTTGATATCCAGAACGCAATAAAAGGATTTGACGGAGATTTAGATACAAGGTAGCTTTTTACCAAAAACATTCCTCGATCACACTATAGTTATTTCTCTACCATTGTTATTATAGTTCAAAAACTTGTTGAATTCCAATAAGATATATATATTTCTCGAAGTTTGATCACACCATTTGACAATTCATATTCTTTGTAACACATGAAGATGTTTAAATTAAGTTATAAGGACTCCAAGTGTGACATTATTCCTAACCTCAAATTGGTTTTACTCTCATATGATTTACTCTTGCATCACACTAAGGTCTCATTATTACCATCGATTTATAACATAAGAGTTACGAAAGTACTTGTCTGACATCTTAAAGAAGCACATGGTTATAAGCATTATAAACCACACATGAACCACAAGTGATTTGTGTTCAAGGTAAGATCCCATGTTTCTGCATCTCATGATTCCACATGTGAAATACCCTTTATTTCTTAATGTCATAAAAGGACATAACAAGGGATTACGGGACAAGATTTTGGTTTCTTGGGTTCTCTAAAGTCAACACCTTTCAAAACAACTTTGTTTTGCAAAGAGTTACTTATGATTTTCTATACACATGTTAACCCCAAAACAACTAAGGTTAAGCTTAATTCCAATTTTCACCCAGGGCTTTAATCCCTATTACAGATTTGACTAAGGTTAAAATGTATTTACTCTATAAACCCTTCGTGAGAGTTCAAGGCACTATATTGTCACAAGCCAAAGATAAGACATTTATCTACGAGGGACTAAAGAGTTCACTAACAAGAATGCAAGACACAGAACAACTATATCATGATCTCTAATTATGTCGTTTGGATCCAACAGGGATTTCACTCGATGGGGAAAAAATTACTTTTAAATCTATCTTCGGAAAAACAAGGTAATCCACTAGGATACGGAGGAAGGGTTAGTTCATCTTACTCCAATGAAGTTTGACTGTATCGCTCCTATCTACCAGGTTTATGACAATGTCACTAACCATACTGACTAAGACGATAAACCCATTCTTGAGCTCTGATTTGCCTAAATTAGGACATTCCATCGAGAGCAAAGATTAAGTTCATACTACGGTTTTCAATGTCTTCTACGGTAAGGAGTATTGCACATGAAAAACAAGTTATGTCCCGATGTTGAACAAGGGTAGAGTGTTTTCGATTTTAATTCTCTTTATTACATTTACAAAGTATGAATGCACAAGATGACTCGTTAATCATTTAATGAAGACTAAACATGCACTACAAGATATTACTTCAAATTCATTTACCTTATATAAATATCAACCCCTTTTAACCATGTGTTCTATGAATCAAAATTGAACCTAAGATTAAATGCACATTTCCTAGATGTCCTTGAAACTAGCATCTCATACATTTCAACAGATTATCACATATAACCTTCTGTAACATGATATTAAATTATACATTTATTCATTTAACAATGAACTATATAAATCACAATGATAATAATTAAATTACACATCACCTTTTTCGTCGTCATTCTTCCATCCTGCAAAACCCATGTGAGCATGATATCAGCGATAAATCACTGGCATGGCATCCACCCTAATCTAACATAAGTATCATTTTTCAGTTTCCCATTTACATATGATAATAATTACAATTTGCAATCGAAATAAAATGGTCTAGAGACATGTATTCATTACATTTCATTTTACTTCATTTTGTAACATAGGAGATAGAAAGAGAAGGGAAGAGAGAGAAAACATCGTTTTGTCAAAAGTTCTAATGCACACAACAAGTTACATTATAGTGTTTTAAACAGTTATTTACATGTGTTTAAAGTTTCTAGGGTGGTTTGGCAACCCTACGAGGGTCCCGCAGCTTTCTATTTTTACATTTTCTTACTAGCTACAAAACGTTCAAAACGGGCTCGGAGGCTAAGAAACCACTTCCAAAAGTTATCTTTCGATGAGAACGCACACCACGATCAACTTTCTACATGTCCCCAGATATACCAAGAGTTCATAAACTGACGGAAATGGGAAAGAGTGAACAGTTTGCGTTTGGCGGCCAGTTCTCCAGGGCCACCGGTCATAGTTGACCCAGTTGCAAATGAACAAAATTAGCTCGAGGGCCCAGAAAACCACGTCCATAACTGACGTTCGATGGATGCGCACGTAACGAGACACTTCCTACTAGTTCCCTATATAAGGAGAATTCATCAGAGTCGACGAGACTGAGAACTAGAAAACCATTTTCAAACGGTGACAAGTTTTCTGGTGACAAGTCGAAATTGGTCTTGTTTGGCCTCGTCAAACTGCGTGACCGAGGCCTACAAAATGGCTTTGCCAAACTATCCCGAAAAGTGCTTTTTCCTAAACTGAATGTTCCATGCAATTGTCTAGTATAAACGCTAGAGGTTTGTGAAGATGGGAAGTAATTTCTCCATCCAGGTTTCAAATGGCAGTTCAAAACGAAAGCCAACTTTCTAGATTTAACAGTTTTCTACTGCTGTAAACCAGTGTAATAGGGCTCCTATAAGAGCGTAAAAAGATCACATATGTTCGTTCAGGGTAAATCCAGATGTCATGGTGACTCCTCACATAACAAGGTACACAAATGAAACCTAACATCTCGTTTTCAGAGTTCCGAAGGGTATTTAATGAGTCTCCAAAAATGCAAAAATTAACTATTTAACAGGAAGAAGGTCAACAATATTACTGGGAAGTCAAACTCGGCTTGTCGATATACCAATAGTGTAGCGATCTAACTAGGTAGGAAGCTTTCTAAATCACCTCAGAATGAGGGCAGAAGTTCATGTTTTAATGTAATGAGTTATTTTGGCATCGTGAGTAACGACAAGACATTTCATTGTTTTTGCACGAGTTGAAATAAACAATTAACTGTATTAAGATCTTGATATTTTAAAATTATTTTAAGTTGTAAATGAAAACTAAAATATGAGAGTTATGAAAGATGAGGGAAGGTGAACCATGCCTAAGGGATGGAGTCGGTCAAACCCACAGCTTCGGTTCAATATCTCGCATGGCACTTCGTCAACCAGTTCACGAGCCTGGATCTAACCTCCACCACGTCACACCAACTTCCCGATCACTTGAAGTTTTCCAATAGAGTAAGTAGTTGCTTGTGTGTTTCTAAAACCTTTTGAACAGATCCATTATGTGCATATCTTGCAATCCTGGCATTCCATGAGACAACATTTCTTTGAGGTGTTTTGTCAAACAGTTGACTTGCCTTGTGTAAGCTTTATGCAATTTGCAAACTTGTCTACTAGCGCATTTGCAACTAAAAATCCTCTACCATTATGCCTTGACGATTTTTCGAGGCCTACTCTAAAGCTCCCATTTTGACAGAGGTATTTGGGAGGATGCTTTAGAAAAAGGTTGTGGAGTCTAGGCTTAACACGTACAAATTGCATTTGCTTGAAAGTTTCCCAAGGCCTTTTCAACAAACTCATTTTTTTGCACATCCTACCATCATTGCAGTCCATAAAGCACATTTCTTTCAGGCATTGTCGAACAGCTCGCATGCTTCCACATTTTGCATATGTATCTGCCAGGGCACTTGCAACTAAAACACACAAAAAAATCCCTTCTCCATAATGCTTTGGCGGATGTCTACATCAGTTTCAAAGCTCTTATTTTGGTGCAGGCTGGGAGTATGCTAGCCAATGGAAACTGAGCAGGTTGGAGACCTGGTTGCTGCATACGTGAAACAATGTGACTGTCTCTTGAGGAAAACCCCATGCACTCCATGCCCAACTGAAATCATGTTCCGTGAGAAGCTATCTAGTTCTTTCATTTGGTCAAACATTGAAACCAACGCCCCCTTTTATGCTTTGCTAGGTGTCCATGCGGGAAGAAAGAGCTCAAGTTTTGATGCAAGTGGGAAGAAGGCGCACAGGGCCAAAAGAACATGGCACTCCATGGAATGACATTTGGCGAGGCATTTCTATGCAGAAGACAAAACGGCGCCCAAGCACATAGATTCGTGTAAAACTGCGACCAAAGCACCAAATGAAACCTTTGTTCCTTCGGCATTGCACAAAACTGGTTCAAGCTTCCTTCTCCTTGTGGTGTGACAGTGCTTGTCTTCTTTCCATTCCACAAACCAAAGGTAGAAAACAAAAAAGCCCCCTTTTTCCCTAAATCCGCCCCTCAACAAAAATCACGGGCTTTTAATTTAAAACTTTTATTTTATTTTTTTGTTTTTTTTTTTTTAAAAGTGTGGGGTACACTTACAAATAGAGAAAGGAAAAGTAAAATTTGCAAATGGTATTTTGAATAATGTTTTATTTTTTCCTAAGCTTAAAAAGAATCTTTTTCATGTTCACAACTAACTCATGATGGTTTGTCTATTCAAATTTTGAAGGATACTTGGTACATCAAAGATAGTAATGATAATATAATTGTTGAAGGAATTCAAAGAAATGGTCTGTATATTTTTGATGATTTTTCTTCTGCATCTTGTTTTGTATCTCAAAGTTTGAATAATTCAAAACTATGGCATGAAAGGTTAGGACATGTCAATT
Organism: Taxus wallichiana var. yunnanensis; assembly: GCA_018340775.1. Lineage (NCBI taxonomy): Eukaryota > Viridiplantae > Streptophyta > Pinopsida > Cupressales > Taxaceae > Taxus > Taxus wallichiana. Next base: position 236,942,579 of record CM031237.1, on the reverse strand, counting down.
ATCAAAGCTTGTATGAAATGTCTAGATATAATCTAGTTAAAGGTTTTCCTATTTTGTCTTCATCTCACGATGCTTGTGAAGGGTGTTTACACTTGAAACAAAGTGCTAAACCCTTTCACTTACATCTTGAGAAGAGTTCCTCTTCACCACTAGAACTCGTTCATAGTGATGTTAGAGGACCTCTTGAAGTAGCTTCGTTAAATGGTTCTTTGTATGTTGTGACATTTATTGATGATTTCACTAGGATGATTTGGACATATTTTCTTAAAAATAAACCTGATGTATCACATTTAAAAGTCTTTGGTAGTCCTGCCTCCTTATATATCCCTAAAAAGAAAAGAAAGAAACTTGATATGACTTATTTTCATTGGATATGGTATTAACACTGCAGTTTAAGGATTTATGACCATGTAAAAGGGAAGTAACTGAAAAATCGCAATGTTATTGTTTTAGAAAAATGTTTTTGTTCATCTTCAAATAGTAATGATATTCTTAATCCTGTCAATATTTCTAATGATGGTTCTGGTTTTGATAATGAAAATATGGTAAAAGATCATGATGATGTTTCTTGTGTTAATGTTATGGATGTTTCTAAATCTCTTGTCTCCCTAGCTAAGAAACCAAAATGGGCTCAAACTGTGTTAGAAAGTTCTAATCCTATTGACCTTAGGAAAATGACCAAAATCCATCATACGTACCATGCATTAATGACCTTGTATGAACTTGAGCCAGTAAATTTTGAAGAAGATTCTTGGGATGAGAAGTGGATCAATGCAATGTAGGCTAAATATAATGCCCTAATTCAAAATCAAACTTGGGAGTTGGTTCCACCTCTTGAGAAAAGAAGCATTATAGGGTCTAGATGGTTATACAAAGTAAAATATAATGCTGATGGTAGTATTGAAAAATATAAAGCTAGACTTGTTCTAGAGGTTTCACTCGAAACCCTGGGATAGATTATGTTGAGACCTTTGCCCTTGTAGCTAAAATGAGCACTTTGTTAGGACCTTGTTTGCTATTGTTGCTTAGTTTGGGTGGGAAATCCACCAAATGGATGTGAAAAATGCTTTTTTGAATGGTGATTTAAAAGAATAACTTTACATGTCTCAACCTAAAGGTTTGAAGAAACTGGTAAAAAAAAATTATGTTTGTAAGTTGAAAAAATATTTGTATGGTTTAAAGCAAGCTCCTAGAGCTTGGTATGTAAAAATTAATGCTTTCTTTAAACAATTAGGTTTTGTTAATTGTTCTTCTGAAAATGATCTATTCATTAAGAAAGAAGGTTCTCACATTATCATTATATGTCTATATGTGGATGATCTCTTATGTAGGTGATAGTCCTGCTTTAATTCATAGGATTAAAGAAAAATTGAAACAATACTTTGAAATGACTGATTTAGGTCTCTTACATCATTTTCTTGGCATGACTATATTTCAAGATAAGAATTATATTGTTGTTTCTCAAGCACAATATGTAACCAATGTATTGAAAAAGTTTAATATGATTGATTGTAAACCAATTTCTACACCTATGGAAGTTGGAATAAAACTTGATCCTAAACTTGCATGCGAAAAATTTGATCCTACTTTATATAGGCAGTTAGTTGGTAGTTTGATTTATCTAACTATAACTAGACCAAATATTTCCTATGCAGTAGGAATTGCTTCTAGGTTTATGCAGGAACCTTATAGAGATCATTGGAATCTTGCAAAAATAATTCTTAGATATATTAAAGGTACAATCAATTATGGGTTGCATTATACTAAGGATGAAAATGCTAACTTATATGGATTTTGTGATTTTGATCATGTTGGTGATGTATTAGATAGAAAATCTACTTTTGGTTGTGTTTAAATTTGGTGTAGGTGTCATTACTTGGTGCAGTAAAAAGTAGCTAGTTGATCCATCTCTTCAACTGAAGTTGAGTATAGAAGTGCAATGGAAGCTATAAAAGAGGCACTATGGCTAAAGAGGTTGTTTGCCAAGATAAAGATGAAGGATCAAGGTAGTATTCCTTTGTTATGTGACAACTAGAGAACCATAGCTCTTGCACATAATCCAAGTACAAAAATGAGGATGAAGCACATTGAGATACATATACACTTCATCCATGAGAAGGTGCTAAGTGGTGAGATAGATCTCAAGTTCGTGCTAATGAAGAGAAGGTTGCTGACATCTTCACAAAGCCCTTGAGTGCTACAAAAAAATTGCTTTTGTGAAAAATTGGATTGTCAAAGTTTTCATTAAGGGGAGTGTGCATGAAAATTTCACCTCCTAATGGAACTTGGTATTTGTAAAATGAAAAATGCATTGTAATAAAGACCTTCGAGCAAGTAAAAAAAAACCTTCGGCAAGTGAAAAAAATTCTTTGGGTATGTGTATACCTCATCGACTTCTTTTTTAGAAAGAAGTGTAGAAAGACCTTAAAGGTGGTCTTTAGTAAACTCTTTAGTGCTATTGAGTTTACTAGTAAACATCCAGTGTAAGCATATTGTTAAGGAGGACCTTGGTTATAAAGGCTCCTATATGCTTGGTTTCAAGTAACCTTTTACAAGAACTTGTGAGAACATGTAAAACTCACAAATCATACTTAGCCACTGATCATGGGATGATCTTTGGGATTCCAAATCCTTTTGTACCAAAAGGTAACTTGAGTATGATGAAGGTGTTATAATTCCTTCAACCTATATGCTAGCCTAAAACCTTTATGGTTTAAGGATTGTAAATCTGTAGTGTACCACGAGAAGGTAATCTATTGGCATATGTTATCCCACTTAACATTAAGGGGGAGTGTTGGAACATAATGGTTAAGTGGGTTGGCCACCCCTTAATTAAATATGGGTCCAACATTATACTATAGGTTAAATATTTAATAATAAGAAATATTTATATTTCTATTATTAAATATTTTAAACCTTGGTATATGTGTCAACCATTTAGGTTGAAAAGGTGGGTCAGGAGACATACCCAATCACCTCATATAAAAAAGACTTCGGGTCCTCATTTGATATATTGAAAAATATATATCAAAGGTTTTTTTACCCTTGTGATTAGGGTTTCTAAAGGAGGAGGTAATTTATTGGATGTAAAAGGGTTCTCTACAATAAAGGTTACTTTTCACAGTGGTTTTTTACCTTCGAGTTTTCCACTATAAATCCTGTGTCATTTGTTATTTACTTTATGTAAGTATTTCTTTATTTGTTATGCAATATAGTGTGATGTTTATTGATTTAATATTGCATAGTTTATTAATGTTGTATAATTTAATTGATTAAATATGTAGTTAATATAATCCTTAAATTCTATCATTGTTGACATAGTATTTGGATGATTGTTCTCGAAATACAACTCATGTGACTACAAAATCATTTCCTTTTCATAATTTTCACCATCCTCTAAAATAATAAAAACACAAAGGTATAATAATGGAAGAAATTAATACAATCAAATCCAAAAATACCAAGGTTTAGTTGAATTCACTTTATGGGAGCATAAAAGTAGAAAAAATAAAGGGTACAAAAGTTTAAAAAAATATTTGGCCAATATATCTTTCTAAGTATGATTTGATGAAACTCCATGATGAAGAAAGAGAACAACAATAGATTGCAAAGGGTACTTACATGAGTTTGGGTGTGGGGAGATTATGAGTCCCCAAAATAGCCTATTTTTTCTCCTTTTTACCTACATTATGTTCCCAATATTTTGTATAAAAGTTGACATTGTATAAAGTGTGCATAAATACCAGTTCAATCTTGAAGTTAAGTTTTACCAAACCCAAAATGAGAGTTAACCATATTCTAGAGTCTATCAACCGAAAGTGCTAAAGTTTATATGAGAAGTTCTAGACTCTATTAGGCTGAGCGAAAAGAAGTTCATATGAGGAGAACCAAAGTCTATCATCCTAGCTCCGAGTTCATATGAGGAGTCTAGATTCTATCGTCTCTCAACAAGGGCTAGAGTTCATCCGAGAGGAGTGCCAAAGTTCATCGAAGGAGTGTTAAAGTTCATCCGAGGAGTCCAAAGTTCATCTAAGGAGTGTCAAAGTTCATCGAAGAGCGTCCAAGTTCATATAAGGAATGTTGAAGTTCATCTGAGGAACACCAAAGTATATCACATAAGTGCCAAATTCAATTACAACAAAACAATAAGGCTTAAATCTTGGGAGGAATGATCAAAACAGACTTATAGGAAGAGTGGAAAATATACATCTTTGTCCCCATTATCACCTTCTAACCCAAATTATATTTCCAATAGATTCTTCAACTCTTTTCCAGATGTACTTATATCTTCACCTCCCTCTCCATTACCTTCATCTTCATCCTGCAATATTCAAATATAAATATCACTACTCAATCATAATATCAATACACTAATCAATGTCATTTCACTTATAAATTGGTAAGAAAAAAAATGGTTAAAAAAAAGCCAATAAATATTTCTATAGCATGCAGGGTTTTAGGACTAAATATTAGTCTTGTTGGTCTGTGTCACAATAAATTCACCAAAATAAAACTAAACATGTAGAATGAGAAAATGATTGTTGTCCAAGTCTACTCCTTTCACTCTCAATTTCTTCGTAACTTCTATAAAATTACTCCCTTGGTTTTTGACATAGTATTTAGATGAATTTTCTTGAAATGTAACTTAGGTGACTATAAAATCACTTCCTTTAACAATCTCATACAAATAAGTTAAATTGGTAAGAAATGAAATGGTTTGAAACAAAATCCAATAAATATTTCTATAGTATGCAGGGTTTAGGACTAAATCTCAGTCTTGTTGGATTGTGTCACAATAAATTCACCAAAATAAAACTAAACCTATAGAATGAGAAAATTATTGTTGTCCAAGTCTACTCCTTTCACTCTCAATTGTCTTAAAATGTAACTCAAGTGACTACAAAATCACTTCCTTTAATAGGATCATAATTTTCACCATCCTCCAAAAAAATAAAAACATAGAGGTACAATAATTGAAGAAATTAATACAATCAAATCCATAGATACAAAGAGAATGTATAACACTGACAATAAAAAATCATGGCATATATTCTTTGTAGAATATCAAAAATAAATTAATATATGTCCAAAATTTCTTCCACTAAAAGTTGTCTAAAACCACTAGACACAAATCAATTTTTCTAAGAAACAAAACATTGTCATTTTATTACATACAAAGAAGTTAAACAAGAGAAATTTTTAGTTCCTAGCTCAATGTCATGAGCTATTTTTTATAAGTCTTGTATAAAATACTTGCACAATAACTCTATCAACCATTTTAAAAAGGAACATTATTTTTTAGATAAATTGGTGCAATCATCTAGCTTGTCCTCATAAGGAAGAGGAACATCTATCAACACTTTTAGTACACAAACATTGACATCATTTTGGACCAAGCCTCTCTCCATGACATGTCTCAAGTGAATGTATCCTTCCATGTCCTAAATTTTGATGTGATTGAATCTATCATTTCCACTTTATCACCCACTAGAAATTGAGTTTTCTTTGAACACTAGCACAAAAAAATAATATTAGTATATTTGAAGTAAATAATAAGTGAAAAAAAAACTCATATACACAAGATTAAGTCCAATATACTTACCATGCCATATTTTTCTACAAAATTATTTTTCTCACCATTAGCATGGTGATATAGGTCTCATCACGAGCATTACCTTTTCTTCCACCTATATCTTTAGATATTTTCATTATTTCCTTATATCACAAATGAGATAAAATGAGTCAAATGAGAAGAGTCATATATAATCTAGTTCTATATATAAAAATATATGTATAATGGTGAAAACTATTCAATTTTACCTCTAAAGGATTAGATCTTTATCTTTTTTATTCCATGCACTAATAATTGGTGCAACTGAGGAGGAAAGTGCATCCATTTTTCAGTCATCTTAGATGAGAATACCTCCATTTTTTAAAAAAATATTTCCATAACCCTCATTTGATCAAAATTACTAGATCTTGCAACATGTGATTGTAGTTCTTGGATTTTAGCATATGAATTTGTTGAAGGTGGAGATTGTGACCTCCCTTTCATCATCTCATTTTTCATAACATTTCACTTTTGTCATATGGCATAAACACATAAGTTATAGGTGATCTATTATGTTTTTTCTTCTAGAAAAAAATGATGATGAGCATCTAAGAGTCTCAAGGGTCTTTAATGATCCAAAATAAGACCATACAAAAAATGTTTAGATGTGTTATATTATATGTCAATTCCCAAGAGGTGTATTAGATGATGTGTTGGATGATTTGAGAAGGGTTTTAGAACATTTTCTTCAAAACTAATTAACAAATCAATAGAAAAAATGATGTTTAGAGACTCCAACATAACAACATTACTTCATGGATTTTGATTGATGAAACTGTTGGAGGAAGAAATTTTCTCTATCTTGCATCATTTGAGTCTTCATAACATCTTATTTTTTCAATAGACATATCTCATCAATTATAGGTGCTCTATCATGTTTCTCCTCCTATAAAAAAATCAAAGTTGGTCAAAAATCATGTCATTTTAGCACCAATTAAACTCAAACCACAATCAGTTTGTCATAGGTAGAAGAAGGTAAAAAATAAGTACAAAATTAAAAAAACTTACAAATATTTCTCTTCTTACTCTCACCCTCTCTTCCAAAATCACATTGAGATGTCATGGAATTTATTTCTTTTTTCCTCTACTACTTCTTTCCAAAAAAATCCACAGAACACATACCCTCTTTTAATGCATTCCAAATCTTTGGATCCAAGGCTGAATTTTCTTCCTTCCTTCAAGAATCATGTTTTTCTACACTTACACCTATAATAATTATTTATGATTTTTCAGATTTTGTATCTATAGCATTTGTGTGATACCACCCCACCAATACTCTCAAACATGTTTTCCATTTTTTGAATAACAAGATCTACATGTATTTGGTTTTTTGTGATAATGATTCAATGCTAACATCCAAATGTGACCTCACTTGCACCCCCAATATTGTGGCCCACCTTATAACATGTCTTCCTACAGGAACCCCATCTCTCACCTCAATCACATAGGGAACCTTCCTTCCTTTTCTCTTTGATTACATTCTTTCAATGTGGCCCTATACAACTCTTGATAAATTCTACATTTTTTGATAGATCAGAACCATGACTTGATGTTGAATCATGAGCATGTAGCTCATTTGACTCAATTGCATTGAAATTTTCAGGTGTTGTGGCTACAAACCTCTCTGAAGAATCCATAGAAGGAACTTGATTAACCATTGAAGGTGTTGTGGAAATTTATTTGTATTACATTTCATCTCTTTTTTGTTATAGGTGGAGATGGTACTTGATTATTTGTAAACAGGTGTCATGAGACCATTATGATTATTTTCCCTCCTTCATATAAATTTCTTCAATTGTTCATATAATGCTCATAAATTGGGGTCAACAACTTGATTTAGAAGTTTGGGGTCAACAACTTGATTTAGAAGGGGTCCATGTTCAACATTTAAATTAACATGTTCATTGAATCATTCCCTTCTTGAATCATTTCTTTTGAACACATGTTTTTATGAGAAGATGCAATTTCCTCAAGATCTTTTTTTTTTACCCTTTTTGTAGACACTTTTTTGCCTACAAATTAGATTACATAAAAAAGTATTATATAAAAATAAGAGGTATACAATAATACTTTAATTAAATATATACAAATGTAAATGAGATTCAAAATATTGGAGACATACACTGATGATTTGGAGTTGTTAATTGGTATACCAAGTGACATTAAATATTCATTATTTTTCTTCACATTCTCACTATGGAGAGATGCTCATAATTATTCGTTGTTCTTTTGCATCATCACAATCATGTTTCAATCCCTCATTGATTTGAAAAACACCCTACACACATGAACATAAAATTAGAAACATAGTCATTCATTTCATGCATTCTTTTTCTAAATTGGTGACTAAGAAGATAGTAACAAAGATACATCAATGGAATGTAACAAGGATAAGATAATTGAGTAGAAAGATAATTGAGTTGTTTTATATTTGTAATATCTTTAGGAATTAATATCTAATACTCATGATATGAATTTAACAAACATCCAGATGAATATTATAGCAATGGCACCAAAAAGAGAAACTAAGAAACATCAAGATGAGCATAATTGATTGTTATTGCACCACACAATGAATTTCCCTTAGGCCAAAATAACTCCCTTATTTTCAAGAGATTTTCATGTACATTGATACTTATTCAAGTATGCATGAACTGATGAGCTAAAAAAACATAATTAAAAAAACATTTCAATTTAGAGAGGAAGGTCATCATCATCTTCTTATGTGTCATTTGAATGGAACTCTTCATCACTCATATATGCATCTACTTTAGTGTCATCCTCATCACCATTTATTTCATTACCCTCCCCAACATCAATTTCAAGCTCTCCATTTGGCTCTTGAAGTCACTTCTTCAAATCCTCTAATCTCATCTTCACCATCATCAACTTCCAATGTTGTTGTAATGTATCAACATATTGTCCATTGTGCATTACATCAAAATCCATTAAATGACATTTTGATTGAGACTCTATTTGAATGACATAAGACCATCCATGATTCATGACATCATCAATAAAAAATTGTTGTTTGACTTGAGAAGGGAACACATATGGTTCATGTATCATGACAAAAAATGACGAGTATATTATTAGCAAGTATAAATCCATACTCATTATGGTGTGTGTACAGATGGTTTGACCCATTTACATTTCAATAGTATAGGGTTTTTTTCCCCATAATCAACTTGAATGATCTCATTTATGATACCAACATAAATTTTCTTATGAGAACCATGTTGAAATTCAACACTCACAACACAATCACAATTTTCCTTCCCTTGGTCTTTGTCTTCCACTCTAAAATGATTTCCATATGCCCACATTCCACTAAATTTGGAAGCCATAATTGATGGAGGATTTGAAATCTCATATTCCCCATAGGTATATATTGACCTTGTTCTTGTGTTTTGATTCATTGCATCAATAATCCATTCATCAAAGGATGGAAATGAAGATTCTTGAACCGGTACATCTTGTCTACACTTTCGAGAAAGAGGCATTCCCATTTATTTATCTCAACTATATTGCCTACAAACATAATCATTGTATAATATTTCCAAAATTTTAATAGAAAAAGAGTGAAAATAATTTCATTAAAAAATTAAATAATAAAAACATCACTAATAGATAATATATTCACATGTACCACTTCTCCATTGTAGACATGTTTTGAAGAACATAAGAATGTATCACATTTCTTTCATTATGTGATAGCTCAAAATGAGTCTCCTTTCCTTCTAAAGAACTCACTAAAACTCTTTCCTCTTCTTCATCATCCCATACATGTCATAGTTACACTTGTAAATTCCTTCATATACTTTATGTAAAATTCGATGGCCTCTTGCATTATATAGCCCTCAAACATGCAACCTTCAGGTCTTGCCTTGTTATGAACAATTTTTTTTTCAAAACCTTCATGTATCATTCTATAGATACATCCATCTTGTTCTCAATGGCCCTAAATACTCAAGTTCCTTCTCTATATGTATTATAAGATGCATATAAATATTAAATATTTCTTGGTGGAAACTCACATTCCAAAAAACAAAGGACTTCAACAACCTCTTGCCTCAAATAATCAAAATTGAAGGATCTAACACATGTAAACTCATACTTTTTAATAGAAAGCATAGCCTTATGATTGTATATTTGGGACCTTTTTATAAACTTGATATGACTATAATAGGTAAAATATCCTCAATCAAAACATGAATTGAAAAATTTGTGTATTTACATTAGTGGAACTAATACCTTCCTTGTTTAAACAAGATTATCAAGTCTACTTTCCAATTTGATCATGCTCGAAAAAAATAAAAAAATCACAGAAATAGAGGAAACATAGAAAGAGGAAATATAAGAATGTAATCTTTTACTTGTATCTTAGTAGTGAAATAGTTATCTACTTAGAGACTCACAATTGACAACCCTTTGGAATGAGGGAGTCATCCAAATATATAGCTTTACAAAAAGACTCTTCATCTACCCCCCACATGACTTTTCACTTACCCTTACAACTTGTGACCTTTCACATTCCTAGGAAATAAAAGTGATTCCCTTTTATTAATTAAAGAGAACTCATTACAATGTTTTACTATAGGTCACATTTAAATGAATAAGAAAAAAAGTGAAAAGTACCTTCCCAATGAAGAATTATAACATGAGAGAGAAAGGAAGGAGGAGAGAAGAAAATGGGGATAAGATCTTGTCGATCAAGAGGAAACATCCACCAATGAATATATACCTATTGATGAAGTTTGTGGTAATGCAACTGAAATATTTCTTTGTCTTTGAACTCCTTTCTAAAGTGTGCTACCGTAGGTGTTATTTTATCTTCGAGGGATGTTCACAAAGCTCAGGGCCTTGATCCAAGTTTTAGAAGTAATGTTGATGTTTTTTCATTACTTAAACCAATTTTGACAATCCTCGGCAATGTTGAAAATTACACATTTGATCCTTGAAAAAGATTTCAAAGTGTGCTCATTGAACGAGAAGGGATCCCCTACTTCTTTCCTGACCAATTCTTCAAATGGATTCAAAAGGTCTTCCATCGATGAATTCTCACTTACTGGAGGTGCTCCAAGTTTCTGCACTCCATTACTTATGTTTTCCTAAATTTGTGAAGTGAGATCATCATAAGTATCAAGTTCCTCAAGAGAATTCTTCAACATTTTATATAGGGCAACCAATGCTTAAGACCAAATTGGGGACATATTCTCAAAATTGAAGAATTGAATATATTTTTCCTACCAACACAAAAGAATCAAGGTTACCCATCTCTGTCACCAACGGAAGAACTTGGTCCTAATGAACCTTTTCTTTCTCAATTTCATCTTTGGTCATCTTTACCTTCATAGCGGTGGAAAGCACAAACTCAAACAATGAAAGGATCTCGTAAATTTTTATGTTTATCAAGGATCTTGTCAACCCAGTCATTGACCTTCCCTCGTGCATGGTATGACCTTGATCTTCTATGATTATTTAATGGTCAAAGCTACTAATTGGGGTAACATATTCAATAGGGAGAGATGGAATGGCACTAGGATCCATGAATGACTGAACATAGGAAGTGAGGGTTTTCACATGTTCTTCCAATTGTTCAATCTTTTTTTGTACTCTTTGTTTCTCGCTAGAAAACTAGTAACAAAATTTTTAAACAAATGTGCATCCCCTTCATGTGTTGTTGGCCCCAAGGGAATTGTTTTCATCTCATAATCCACCTGATTCATCTCCTAAATAGGATTTACCAATTTTTGTTGAGAAACTTTTACATATTGGTTACCAAAAACACCGTTGAAAAAGCAAGAAGTCACTTGGGATTTCTTACCTCATTTTAATTTCACGATATTTGAAATGTCTTAAAATTTTGGTAGCACTACTTGTTGCACTTTTGAGGCTCACTTCCGATCAGCTCTTAGATCCATGGAAATATCTCCATTTTTAGGTTCAACACTAGGCATGATTACGGTCTCGCATTTAGGTTGAGGGGTTACCTTCTATATTTGGTGAATTGACTCACAGAAGAGGACGAGATAGTTGGAGATTGATGTGGAATTAGAGGTCAGAAAAGATAAATATCTCCTTTCTCAAGATCATTGGTAGGATCCTTAGTGACTTTTTGTTTCTTGTGTAATCTCCTCGTAGCGAGGGCCTTCGGTATTCAATTTTTTCCTTTTGCGAGCTCCCCGAGTGAGTGCAACTCATGGTTCTCTCAGATGCCTTAAAAGATGAGAGATGAGATGCTTTCTCAAAGGGCTTCAAGACCACCATATTATATGAATGTGAACCTCTTTATATTGAACCACTCTTTAGACCTTTGGATCACCACTGTAGTTCTCTCATTGATATCACATGATTCATAAACACTCCATGAGACTAGTGGGAGAGGTGAAGACTTCACCACTTGATATTTAGGATTAAACAAATCAGTTCCATCATCTTCTACACACCTTTGATAAACCAATCAAAACCAAATCTCCTCATTTGGCCAATATTCATCCACATATGGTCTCTTTTCCTTACCTCAAAATCATCTAGGTAGTTGACCCAATAATCTTCAATTTGGGGACTATGGTGTAACTTAGGAATATTGAATTCCACGTAAGTGCTCTGGATGTAAAAATCATCCCTAGATGTGTATGAATAGAGGCTCAAGGAGGAAAAAGAAGCTTTGAGATTTGAGGCATCTACAACAATTTTACATGAATAAATACCAAGAGAAATGGGGAAAGACACACCCTTTTATTGTAGCTCCTGCACCCATATGGACTTGAGCAAGATGCCTACACAACTCAAACATCACTATTTTATCACTGAGATACCTAGGATTTTACGAGGAGCAAGGTTGAATTTGTAGGAAAAGGTGGAGAACTGAGTGAAGTAACATCCATATCTCTTGATCAATGTTGTAGCTTGAGAAGATAAATATCAACTTTAGGTTACCTTCCAGGAATTGGATGAAAAACATGATGAATGCATCTTTCCTCGAGAGTGAGATGAGGATACCTTTTATAAGCCTGTGACTTTTGAGAAACATTTTGAGCAAGAGTTAGGCATTTAAATGGTCTCGTGCTGGTGAGAGCATACACTAGGTACAAGGTCATCGTGAAATTTCTTGTAGCTAGAAACTAGAGCAACTGACGATGAATATTCTCACTTATGATTTGTCCCTAATCTACCACCTACTTCCCCTTAGTGGTAATGAGGATGAATTGGTCCATCCAGTCTTGAAATTCCTTCGTTGTCTCCTCACCCATTACCCTTCTTAACAAGATGATTGCATCCAAGTAACCCTCGTGAAACTCACTTCTTGATAGAATTTGTTGTATACAAGATGATTTCTTTCCTTATTTTAACCATGATCCTAGTGTGAGGCCCTAGAGGTAATATTTAGTCTTCGACCACTCGTGAGATGAAAACTCTTTCAAGATTATGACCATGTTATTACTAGTTGGAGACTCGTATACACTACAAAATTCATTTAGGGGCGAGCTTTGTGAGGATGGAGTTGTCATCGGCCCTTAATATTGTGGAATCTAATTCGTAGTGTTAAGCACATGTTAACATGAATTCTATACTTTGTCTTGATGACAAAGGATGGCCTCTCCGCTAAAACAATCCACTCATGAAAATATTCTCTTCAACAGGCTCTCTTGGTCCTCCAAGCATCCTATTTTTTAGGTCCTCTAGGTCTATGTGAGTGACATCATTGTCACCCACACCTAGATACTCATGAACAAGGTAAAATAGGTTCCATACTGCACAATTTAAACTTCATGCTTCCAAAATCAACAAGATGAGTGAAAACGAGATGACAACAACTTTCTACACCAAATTTTAAACTTTCTACTTATTAAGGACCCCACCTTTCCTCTTTCACTATTTATATCATATGCCCTAGGTCCATTAGTCTTTATTATATTTATCATTTTACCTTCCATGTTTATTATTTCTTAAATACAACAACAATATTTAACATTATGAAAATAAAAATCAGACCTACGTGTGACATGTCCATTCCTTTTTAGCTTTGATCCTTATGATAATTTAGATTTATCACTCTATACTACATTTGCACTTATGCTTTACATAATGAATTAAACAGTTAAGACTTATGAAAATTATATAAATTACAACTCTGACTCTTAACTTAACACCCTAAGGGCACGCTTGGATGATGGGGGAATATTACATATTGAGCCTACTTTAATTATATCTATGGAATTTTATGGATTCTTACAACCTTTGATCCCTTGGGAATCTTATTACATTATGGACACACCTACACTAGGGAGTCTACACATCCCGGTTTCATGATCAAATATTTCTACATTATTATATTATGAATACTACCCTATTATTTTCTATCCGGTAATCGTATTACTACTTATGACACTTGTTATATCATGGTTTATCCAACAATAATATTGCTTACTTCTAGACACAAAATTGACTATGATCCATTCTTATATGCATTTACTATTCTTACTAGTTTATGATTGCATGGCCATGGGCTCAAGTTTTGCACCATTGATTACTTGAATACATTGATTTCTTTGATTGTTTCATGTACGTGTTTGACTACATTATTTGATTACTAATCGACATTGATTGTTTTGATCAATCCATGTGCTTATGTGACTATGAAATTTGATTATTGTCGACATTGATTGATTTTATAATTATATACACTTTTTGCATTCCTTTATTATGTATGAAATTGATTAAATTGATTTATTTTTGCGCTTGTGTGATTAGTATGTGATAATGTTTACTTTGATTTCTTTAGACACTTATTTGAGTTGTGATACTATCCACTCGATTGATTTGTGCACTTGTATTCTATATGCCCTGTGTGTTCCATTCTTGTGTTTTCTTTGTATACTTGTGTGATATATGTTGTTTTTATTTGTACACTTGTATTATCTATTCTTTTATTTATGATATATTATATACATTGACTAGCACACTTGGATTGTTCACATACTAGCTTAGCACACATTGCTTGATTACATGTCTAGATCTAGGCACCGTAATTGATTTACACTACAACTATTGCTTGTTGACATCACTTCTTACACATTGGATTTTAGAAAGTTGATTGATAAATCATAGTTTTTTTAAACATTGTTCTAGGCACAATTATTTTTATACTTCATGATTATGTCATTACTTGTTTTAAATTGATTTGACACCTTGATTGTTACATTATGGCCCTACACCCGTTGATTTTTATACTTTATGATTATGACTTTTCTTGATATATAATTTTTATTATGCTCATTACTAAACATTATTTATCTCATTATTTCTTACACATTGCTCTAGGAACATTATTCTTATACTCTCACAACTATGTCATTTCTCCTTACACACTTGGATTTATATCACTTGTACACACAAGCTAACTACTAACATCTTTCAATTCAATCATGTATCTTTAGGATGGGCCTATCATGTCATCTTATGTCATGTTATCATTTGCATTACTTTGGATCCATTATGTGTTGAATGATGTGTTGCGATCATGCTACACATCCTATCATCGTTATTTAATATTTTTGAATATTGTTAGACCATTCTCGACATGTTTCACTCTTTTGATGATACATAGACAATTGTGCTTAAAATTCTTCTATATTATGAATGCTACAAAATAGTTGTTCTTAAAATGTTTTTTATCTTGTGAATTTTATAAATAGTTATGCTTACAAATGCTTATATCTTATGAATTATACACATTGTTACCATGATAGTTGATACACTAGATATGGTTTATATCATTGATGTTATTGTTTATATAATTTTACATAACTAACACTTTCTCTTTTGAGATAAGTGATACTTTGCAACATCCTTCATCTCAAAAAATTTGGTATATTATGGTATTTTTTCTAAAACATTCATACATATTACAAATATATTGTTTAAAATGACACCTTATGATGATATTCACATGATTATTTTGATACATTACATCATGAAACTTACATGACTTCACATAGAAAGATCGATTACTAGTGATGACTTCACTTAGTAGGCACAATTTCTTGAAATGGCTTCCCATAACAGCCTAACTACTAGATATGGAGTCAATAGCATGCATGATTGTTATAGATGGCTTAACATAACAAGCCTAATTGCTAGAGATGAATTCATGTAGTAAGCTCAATCAATGTGGTCTTTTTATGTTCATTTTTTTAATCCTTACATATGACACTCGGGGAATTCATCTATAAATGTTTTATGATTTTAATTCGTTAGTTTATGTTATTTATTGATTTTGTATAAACATATTGATTAGAATTTAATACACATTTTTGCATGTGATACATGGGTTCACATGTATGGAAAAATACAAAGGAGAAGGGAACACACACATTCTAGTCTCATGCATGAATTTTCCTTATGAGAGGTTTGCATTTCAAGTTGTTTTATTTTAATAAAACATTTTTCAATTACAAAATTAAAATGGGGAAAATTTAATATCCTAGATTTGGACAAATGGAATTTAACAATTATCCTTGACATTTATCTCAACCCATTAATCATTGTGCACTTAAATGACTAATTCTTATACGTATCTTGCTCAATTTTGCACTCCTCGCCACTAGTTCACCCTTGGTATTAATCCTTGACTAGTTAAAAACCTACTATCCAAATATATAACACATCTTCGGACATCTAGTCACCTTCTCCATTTACAAAAGTTGATTTTCACCCTCATAACATGAATTTACAAATGCTTGGAGAAAATCACACGATGATTTTTTCCTAAGGCCAAAATTTTTGTACTCCTCTCATTTAACTTTCATTTTTTTAGATACAAAAATTTGCACATGTGGCCCAATATCAATTCAATAAGAATTTTTTTCCCAATAGTCACATATAAAAGCACACTTATCCCACCCATTTAAAGGGAATTTCATCTAACATATTTGGGACTAGGAGATCACAAGAAAACACCCAATTGCTAAATTACTCTCTTAAGCACATTAACCAACACTAAGTCTTCATCTATCATATACCATTTTTTAAATCTATATTATACACCAAAGAACACTTCCAAGTGTCATATGCCCACTAGAGGATCTCTCTAATACATTTTTATTGCACATTTGCACACATTCACTTAGAGGGAGAACAATGTGAAGCTTGATCCTCTTTTGAGTATTGGTACATAATGTAGTTATCGTCACATGACAGGGGGTGGGGTGAGGTCGGTGTAGTCTAATTGACTCACCCTATTTTAGGTCTTTAAGGAGGAGAGATAGGGTTTTAAGAAGGAAAAGATCTAAATTACCACACAATCATGATCATAAATTTTTAACACGTAATGTGAAGCTATATAGATATTGTTGACTTTTCAAGTCCCCTTGCCAAATTAAAATATTTTCCAATACTTCCTTGCAATATTGTTCCCTTTTCACCAAAAGATGATTTTTTGAGATTTCACAAAAAAATTCCCGAGTTCCAAAATTTCCTTCATATTTCGGATTTTGGGTTTCAAGAGTCAATTTGTAAATTACTTCCCAAAACCCAAAACTTGAAATAGAAAGGATTTAGACCATTTCGAGAATCATGGGTTAAATTTCAATTTTCATGCAAATTGCAAGTTGATTCTGAAACTGAGCCCCCAAGTGTATTTCAAGTTTTGAAACCCGATTGTAACTTTGCATGCAAAGTCAATCGAATTCAAAACCGAATTCCCACGCTGAGACCATTTTGGGTTTTAGAACCCGAATTATAATTTTCATGTAAATTGCAAGTTGACTTATGAAACCCAAAATACCAAGGGACGCATACCTTTTAGGTTTCAGTTTGATTTTGCAGATTACATATAATTTGTATATCGACTTCTGAAACCCAAAACCCGATAGAGTTATAAAAAGGAACCAAGTTCTAACACCGAGTCAACGCATTTAATTCCACCTACCCACACATGTCACATACGTGGTAATTAATTCACCCTTTTCTATATTTAAGGTTGAAATTTTTACATGTCATTTTCACCTAACATTTTGTACATCGACTTACTTGATGCTCCTCAACTCTAACCCTACCCCTTGTGGATTTTCGAGCAATTTTCATGATTTTCTCTTCAACCCATTTGATATTTTGGTAATTTTTAATGATTTGATTATTTTTGCAAGGTTTTGTGTTGTTATTTTGGGGCATTCTTTATCCATATTTTACCTGAGCATAATGGGTGTTCTTGTTGGTTTCATTTTTGGTTTATTTTAGGGTTTTCTTCCTTGTATCTTTGGTTTAATGTCCTCGTTTCTCTTTTTCCTTCACTTGTGTTTTTGGTGAAGCTTAGGCTTCAAAATATCAATTTACTTGAAAAAAGGAATGTTTTCATCATCAAATCACTATATCGAGTTTATGAAGCTACAAATTAAGCCTTCACATCTAGAAAGTTCAAATAGGAAGTCAGGGTTTGAAAACACATAAACTCCCACTGCCATTTCAAATTGGGAGTTCACACCTAAAATACAAGTCACGGCCTCCACCTTCATAATTTCAGGAGTCAAGGCTTGAAAAAAAGGGTTGAATTCTACGGTAGAGAGTGAGTCGGAACTTCATAGTTTGCAAAATAAGCCCCGAGTTCCGCCAATGTATTTTGGAAGTTCCTAGCTACTTTTTCAGGTCCTACTTCCACCCTCAATTTCAAAGTCCTTTTTATATTTTTCCAAAGCAAATGTTTGAGTCATCATCAAAGGGAAAAGGAAGGATGAAATATAGTTTCCAAGGGGTGGCTCCCCCTTCTAGCATCACATCAGACATTGACAATATCAGAGATATTGATCTCGACCACATTGATTTACCAAAGTTTTTTGGTAGAGTTAGAGACCCATCCAAGAATGCATGGATAAAAATTATTTATGACCATGGAATTTCATTAGAAGCTTCAATTTTCCACCTTCGATGCAATGTCTCTAATTTTACTCACAACACAACACACATTATGATGCAAATTCCTAAACGGTAAAAAAGATGATGATGGAACAATTGTAATTAGAATGAATACTGATTACTTTGAATATTTATTAAAAATTCTTGATGTTGAAGGATATGCCTCAATTTCTCCTAGTTATGCTCTTCTGCAGTGTCAACACTTGGATAATTCATATACTTGTGCCAAGATACTTAATAAGAGCTATCTATCGAAGCCTAGGCCTTCAGTAACTAGATTTCCAAAGACCATCCCTCGTTCATATTTCATACAAGAGGTGAATGATATTATTACATTGTTGAGAAGAATTACATGGCTCTCATCTTTGAATTATTTCAAGAATGGATGTATTTATACATTTCTACTATTCATAAGAATTTGATCTCATTCGATGGGAAAAGCACATCAACGATGTCATACACACTCAGATGTTAGAAGTCCAAACCACATGAAATTTTTATATGACTTCTTATCTTGTGTATGTCGCGGTGAAATGAGAAACTATCCAGGATTGACACACCAAAGGGGTAAGGAATTCATCACAAATTTATGACTTCTATCCCAACTAACGATGAAAGAAGGTTCAAGCCACTTTAGAGAGTAAATGATGCCTTTTTTTTTCACTCATATGTATCTTTGATAAAGAACTCTATAATCAAAGAATATCAGATAGTTCTTGGAATGTAGTGAGGACTTGGGGATGTATTTTCCTACAATTCCCAATTTTACATATCTCAAAGTGGGAGGATTTTTAGGTTCTCCTTATAAACTACCAAGGTTTCCCATGGATAAGTGGGTATTGATGGAGTTAGTTTGAAAATTTCTACATCTCCACAAGATCCAACAAATCAGGCACAAGGTAGGTCTAATTCCCAATAACTTTGGGTCGATACATTTACACATCTTCATATAAAGTAAAATGTATCAAGGGTGAGATGCAAAAATGAAAATAAAGACTTATCACCCAAGAGTCAACTTTGATTATTGGGGTGTGGTTGGTGGAATCAGACCAACTAGTGTCCACATACATAATTGGAGGATATTTGGATTAATTACAGAGATGAAATTGTGATTACGGAAAGGAGACTATAACAGGTTGACTCTCAAACGAGGTAGCAAGATATGGAATAACATATGTACCCAAAGGCATCCATGATGATGGAGAAGTCTTAGATCCAGTCTATGAGAAAACAAATGTGAAGGATCAACCACTTCCATGGATCAATTGGTCACTTCAGAGTGCACCAGTTCTAGAGAACATGCAACCCATATTCTCAATCAAACCCACCAATGGTTGATGTCATTAGGAATTACACCAAAGGCATCGTTAGAGTAGGTCCTCATTTATAACAACACAAGTACAACCAATGGTGGGCCACCCCACTTCTTCAAAAAGGAGGGAAACCCACTCCCAAGCCTCACAAAATCACAATTGTATACAGGGGGTCTAGTTCTTCTTCTAAGGTTCCTCCTCATATTCATTGACCTAAGTGTTTCCCCATCCACCACTCAAGCGTTGTAGTCACCCCTTCTCCTCCTCTTCTTCTTCACCATTTTCAGCTCCTCCATCTCCTCTACTCTTCCTTTTCCCACATCTTCCATTTCTTCTCCTCCCATTTCCCTACTCCCATCACCTCATCTCCTACCATGGCCCATGTCTTTTCCTCTCTTCCTCTCTCTCATCTAGGGATGTTTTGGCTCTGGGTTCCCCTCTAGAAATCCCCTTCCTCAATAATTTCTTCCCACTTCCTCTCACACCACCCTTCTTGTTTCATCCATCCCCGCAACTATCCTTTCCACCCCTTCCTCACTTGTCACCACTTCATTACCACTTGTGATTATTGTAACAACTTCCCTTTCATCACCCATCCATTCACTACTATGATGTCATTTCCTTTGTCATCCTTTGAAAGTTTGAATTTCTTCTTTATACTACTCACATGGTAGTATAAAAAAACCCCAAGAAGAAGAAGAAGATACCTATTGAGATGATGTTGATCTTAGTATCTTAGATCTGACTCCCGGTACCAAGAAAAGATACCAAGGGTTATTTCTCACCTTTTCAGTTGATCAGACAAGGGAAAGATTTATTGAAATAACAACTCTAGTTGTTGATAAGTTAAAGGAAGATATCACTATAGTAGATTATTAGATTTATAAGTTCTCTTATGGAAAAGTATACCCAAAAGGTTTTCCAAACAAGATGTCCAAGTTTCCCTTGGAAACCTTCTGGAAAAATTTTATAAAGATAAGATCACTAAGGATGAGCTGAAGAAAAAGGTGGAATAATTGATAACTATCCTCCATAAAATCACACAAGTGACCCATACAATTGATATTTATATATCCCATAAGCTTTGATGATACCTCCTTCTCCACCGTTGAGAAGATTGGAAAATAAGGACAAGAGGTGGGGGCTTGGATTAAGAGTCGATATAAGAAAGTAAAAAGTGATTAAGGATACTACAAACTTATACAAGAGCTCTGAAAATGAGAAGGACATGGTTACCAAAATGTATGGTATCTTGAGGGAGGAGTGTGATAATTTAGAACTCACATTGGAGGCCTAGAAAGAGGTTTGAAGTGTCAAATCCAATCTAATCCTAGAGAAGGGATCATTGATAACTCTTCAAAATTGTTTGAGTATGAATCCATGGATTTCCATGTGTCCGGATGTTGTAGGAGGCCATGTCGAGTTAATGAGGAAAGAAATGAGAGCATTGATGACCTTAATGATATCATAGATGAGTTTGACATTATTCATTATAGGTTTCAGAATGAATATCTTGATGTTCTTCCAACATATCATATCATTACAAATTTCAAGAGCCTAGTTGAATATGATATTGATACAACCAAATATTTTTAGTGAATCCATTAATAAGCTAGTGACCTATCAAAAATTATTGAGCCAACTCCAAAATATCATAAATCAAGCCAAGAAGTTTTCCAAAAAGATGAACTGAATAGTCAAATCTATGAGGTCCTAAATTGTTATGCATGCAGGACTAGATGATAAAGATGTACAAGAAATCATCAAATGATTTCTTGATTATCGACAAAAATAGGTTGGAGAAGAAATGAAAGAAACCAATACAGATCACGAAAAGGGTGGTGCCAGTCCTAGCTAATTTTCCACTTCCATTTTCACACAGTCTCTAGCCACATTCCACCATTTGAGTTACGAGGTTTGACCTAGGTCAAAGTTGCACAACTACTTGGCTATTTTTGTGGGAGACTTGTTTCACAAATATAAATGCATCCTATTTTTAGTATGTAATAGTTAAGAAGAGTAGCTATAATTTCTCAACCTTCTTAATCTATAAATAGGAGGATGCATTATGTAGTAAAGGACTTTTGATCATTTGTATAAGGAGGCTCTGCCATTTTGAGTACTTGTATATAGGCTTAAGCCTCAATATTATATACAAACTGATATTTAGCCTTCTTTCACTTTAATGTGTTGTGTATTTCAATGGTTCATTTTATACTTGTGAATATTTCTTTCCTAGTATTTGATGATCCATTTTACCTTCACATTAAGTTATCTATTCTTTAGCAAAATTGCAAGTTGTGATTACTAAGACTTACTTGTTACAATTGTGGAATCAAGTAAATTCCTTTTGTTATTGTTAAATTTTATCTTCATATAAAGTATTTTGTTAAGGAAAAAGTAGAAAGTTGTGTACATTATTATCTCTATGTTAAATATTTTGTGCTTAATAGAAGTTGATAATTCGTTCCTTTAACTATTGGTGCATCTCCATTTTCAATCATTTTCAATTAACTCCCTCCCTTTTCTCCGAAGAGTTGGATAGTATAGTTTGTTTTTAGCATCATAGGTTTTGCAGTCTAATCTTCTATCAAATGCACGTAGTTTATAAGGAATCCGACCTTCTCCAAAGGTTCATCGCAAGGAGCCAAGGTCCCACACCTTGGGGATGTTCCCATGTCAGACCGGGATCATTTAACGATTCAAAGGGTGCATGATCCAAGTGACAACAGATACATAAGATCACAATGCCAAAATCGAATTAAGAAAAACTCTTGCACATCAAAACTTCGTACAAAGGGGAATATGTCCAAATGGTTTTTCTCTACACAAGTGACTTCATCTTCCCTTCAATTTCATCTCCGCAAACTCTTAGGATAACTCAATGACACTCGACACAACCTTTTTACACACATTAAGATCATTATCACTTTATCTTATCTAGATTTTGGTTAGTATGTTCTAAACATAACCTAAGTTTTAAATCTAATCGTATAGAGTTTGTATAAGATCATATAATTGTAATATATGTTACTAAGATCTAATAATTATTAGTATTTATTTTTATTTCTAGTTCTAATTAATATTGATATATTTAGTTAATATATAATTATGAAAACCCAAGTTTTATATTACAATATGTAACAATACTAATCTTTGTGGGTACTTCAAGGAAGAAGGGCAAAAAATCATCATAGTACTTTTTATGGATGACATGTTGATTTGGAAATTTTAAGGAAATTATCAAATGGGTTTAGTATGCGTTGTATTTGAAATTTGAAATGAAGGACGTTAATGTAGAAAAGTTTACTTTGGGTATATAAATCAAACACGATTGTGCAAAGATGAATCAGAGTTAGATTATCTCGCAAATGGTAAAAAATGCAAACTAAGTTCCCATTTTAGTGGATAATTAATTTATCTTAAATTCATGTATTATGTTAAATTTGGTATGTAAAAGCTCAAATTGAAGTAAAAACAAAAATTTTAACCCATTCACCCAATTCCACATCCATTCCCTTCAATTCTCAATTTCTCGTAAAACATGTAATTACATTAAAATTAGCTTATATACTTAAAAATCAAATCATAACTGATTAAAAACAACAACACATGAAGGAAATTAGAGACAAATACACCAAAATTTATAATAGATTTTGTCTATGAGGGACTATATCTCCGGGTTGGCAATTATGACGAACCAATCTTATTTACGATGAAAAAATAAACACAAAATTATTACATCAATCTCTAAAATGGGAAAATAGGACCTGCAAGTATCTCATACCACCTATGGAAAGTCTCTACAACCATATCTCGACTATATAATGTCATCTTCCTACACAAAAATGGTCTCCACCTACATTTTATCTCTCTAAAAGGCATTTTCTTTATCTTCTACAAGGCCAAAAATTCTCTAAATGGGTAAATTTATCTCTTCTATGTCACTATTGCATCATTCCTACAAAAATTACATAACATGTTTTTATCTCCTTCAAAAGAGCTCTCCAAACTCTCCAATAAGTCATGCAAAACAAAAA
This sequence comes from Taxus wallichiana var. yunnanensis, assembly GCA_018340775.1. NCBI lineage: Eukaryota > Viridiplantae > Streptophyta > Pinopsida > Cupressales > Taxaceae > Taxus > Taxus wallichiana. The sequence goes on along the minus strand of CM031237.1, from coordinate 236,918,700 downwards.
AGTCTTCTTTAAATACCACTGAGCTCCTTTTTATACATTGCCCACTCGTGGCTCAACTAGTAGGACCTTGTTCTTTTGGGTCGGGTCAATCGGGGTTGAATTCTCTCTCCTTCGCATGGGGCTCATTTGTATTTTTTTGAATTGGGACATATATCCCACATGTCAAACAAAAATAGCCTTTTTGAAATGCTTGACGACGGTGGTGTTAGCTCATGGCTACAACCACATCATGCATTGTTTTTCTTCCCAAGACTTTGGATTCACCGCTTGCTCAACTATTGGACTCAATTCAATATATTGGTTGGTTTTCCTATCAACTAGCAACTTTGATTTCTCGTCTCACAAGGTGGTTGTTGGATATTTGGTGAGCCCTACCCGATCGGCCTATAGCTCATCATGTATCTCGACAGAGTTGATTTAACTTGTGAGCTAGCCACAATGATGACTTGGCTCTATTGATCTCACCCAAATTATGTGGGTTGCGGATGTGAATGGTTTTGGTCCGCAATCCTTGGTGAGGTGGCTTTCCCTATGCACTGGCCGAGATAAGATAAGGTGCCTCACTTGATGAGTTAGTGGATAATCTCACCATGTAGCTTGATAGGGTGGTTGGTCGATCCATCCATATTGACTGTGATGGGTTGGCATTGAAACTTGGAAATGAATGCTTTGAGATAAATTAGATTTTCCTTCATCTCGACCCCCTAGCTCGTCAAGCTACTTGGAGAAATTTTGAAATACTTGGGACTTAGTCACACATGTACTAGAATGTGAACCTAAATGAGGTATAAGTGCAAAATCAAATGAAATGTGATGTGAAGATAGGTGGAAGGGCCCCCTCCTACAAAAGAGTGGACCCCACCATATACTAGTCCCCCAACTAACATACTATGTGGGACCCACCTCAAATACCAAATCTTGGAGGCTAAAAACCATCATTTTACTTAGGAAGACTCTACCACTTGTCATGATTACATTCTTCCACTTGGCGTGTTCTCACCATACCAAATCAATGTTATGAAACTTGCTCTCGCTTTTCCCTATTGGAGGGAAAATTCGGTGGACCGTATCTTCTACATATAATGTATGTTTTCCTACGTTCAAAAGGGTCCAAAGCTCTCAACGAGATTTGGAAGTTTAGTGAACAACTAACCGTGAATATTCTATATATCATTGTATCATATTTTCAATGTTGAGACAACAACGGAAATTTTCAAACCGTATGATAACATTATTATTCACACACCCTTTCTAGTTGGTTACAAACTATATGTTGTATCATTTCTAAATACATGACAATAAATAAAAGAGATGACTCATGTTGTGTATGCGGGTGTAGTGGGAATATTTATGTACATAATGGTATATACAAGACCTAACACTATACATACAATGGGAATAATATTCCAATGTATTCTTAATCTAAGAAAGAAACATTAGAATGTAGTGAAGAGCATCTTTAGGTATCTACACATGAACTCTAACTATGTAATTTTCTATCTAGATAATCCCGATGTAAGTAATAATTTGAGTTTGCATGGTTTTTAGGAGTTTGATTGTGGTAGAGATCTCTATTATCAAAGGTATACCAATGCACATGTATTTAAATTTTTACTACAAATCTAGATTGGATGAGTAAACTATAATCAAGTGTTATAATATCCACCACAAATCCTAAGTACATGGAAGCTAATCACACAAGAAAGTAATAATTTTATCTTTAAAAGTGGTGTTCCATTATTGGTGTCATTAAAAGGTTGTAAAGATAGATTGTGAAAATCAAAGTGAAATGTGTCTAGTAAAAAGCTTGAGTATCATTCCCAAATGAAGAAAAATGATGTATAAAACCATTTTATGAGGTAAATTGTGGATTATAAGTATTCATCACTTGATATGTTGGGAATTGATGAGAAAGTTCTGGATTTATTGAAGAATGAAATGATTACTATGAATTTTTCTTGGTGGTGAAAAGTAGTGGCCATGGTTTTTGGTATTTGTTGAAACATGTGTTTGTGTTCTTTGTATGAATATTTTTTAAATGTGGGAGAATGTTGGGAATTTCTCAACTTTGCATAGTTTTGTGTATAATTTTTCTATGTAAATTTTGTGTTGCTTAGGCTTCTACAACATTACACACAAAATTATGTACAAATATATATACAAAAGAATAGTTCATAATGGTTTTACACAAGACTTGTGTAATGTGTAGTTTACAATTATATACATCATTGGTTGTGCTAAAGATTATATATTGAAAGGATTTTGCACACAAGAGTTTCATAATGGTGTGCGGTGAAGCTATGAACCATGATAATATAATGCATGATGTTTGTAAGGAATTACCAAACACTTTTATGATTGGATATGTTGACTAGAGGTGTGTAAGAAATGGCTAATAATGTTCGACATAACTTGTGGAAGAATGTTATGAAACCATGACTTTTATTAGTAGCTAGAGATAATCTAAGGATTCACTAATTCTTGAAGATTACAAATTCATATGCTAATTTAAAGGAACCCATTCTCTTTAGATAAAATATCAAAAATAATTACAATAGTCCAAGAGATTATTGAGAGTGATTAGATGACTAATTCTAATCATGGATTATAATTTGTAGAGAGGGTTACAACATTATAAAGTATAGTGTATGGACTATGTGTATGCTAGTTCTAGAAGCTTAAATATTGTATTTGTATCATAAATTGGTTTAAGTTGGTAAAATAAATTAAATTTTCTTGTGCTAGTTTTTTTATACATGAAATGGTTTTCCTAGGTGAAATAATTTGTCTATTGTGTGTTATCATCTTTTTATGCTTATTTTTATTCTTGTATAATATAGATCTTATATTTTTTTCTTATTTTGAAAATTCCAAAATACCAACAAGATCGAGGAAGAAAAGAAGCAAGGTGAAGGGGAAACCTCAAGGAAAAACCAGCCCACAATAATAGGGTAAGTGCACCAAGTTGGGAGGCCAAAAGGGGGTCTTAAGTGGACGCATTTTTCTGAAAAAAACTTCAACTTGTACGAGTTTTTCGAAATAGTTACACTCAAAATTGGAAGATGTTGTAGAAATATAAATCGTATAATTTTGAGTCTAATTTCTAAGCTACTAAATTTTATTAAAAACAGATAAGTTTAAATGGGTCAAACAACTAAAATACCAATAAATGCTCTGTTTTTGTCAAAAACATAATATAATGACTTTCGTGCCCCCCACCATTTTTTGAGCAACATTTAGTATTTTTGAAAACCCTTTGGTAGAAAGATAACTAGGAGCATCTAGTTTGGGCTACATTTTTTTAGATTTTTTAGCTAATATTTTTTTATTTATGATTTTTCTAATACAAAAATTTTATGTTTTGAAAAATAACAGAGCTCACCAAGTGCGCCCCTAACTACCTCAAAAAATATCAAAAATTAGTTTTTTTAATATGTATAGAATTATGCCTAGTTTGGGCTAGTATATTTTTAAAAAAAAAATTCGATCACCCAAAAAAAAGATACACAATGAAAGATAGACATATTTACACTTCAAAAAATAGCTATAAAAAGGCATAGTTAGAAAATAAATAATATGGAAACCTTATATTAGTCAAAAATTTAAAAATTATTTTTAGAAAGAAGAAACTCTTATCTACGTTGTGGTATAATTTTTTGAAAATGAAGCGATTTTTTTTTTTTTGATTTATCATAGAGGAAGTGGAATTTTTACATTTTCTTGCAAAAACACGTTGTTTGTTGTGTTTGTACAAGTCCATGCCTTAGGCTTGGGGATCCAAACTGCAGATCCCAAGCCTTGAGGCATGGCTTGGGAAAAGAGAAAATGCAAAACACGTACACGTTACATAATGCGTACGTGTTTTTCTTTATTTTATATATTGTGGCCCCCCAACGTCCCTTTCATCTCTTTCACGGAAATTTTGCAAACATTCTGTTTTGTCTGCAATTTTCTCTACATTCTTGCACGATTTTTAGTAGTTCATTTTTTCCCCTACCCCACTAGTTGATTTTTTCTAATCATGGGTGATAAACGTCGAGCTAAGGACAAGAGGAAAGTCAAGAACAAGACATCATAAAGCAATTGGAAGAGAAAAGATTAAAGAAATTGAAGAGAATGCAAAAACTTCGAGAAGGCAATGTACATTCGCTATATCAAATGTAGCTAATGTATTAGAAAATGGGGATGAAATACATAATGAAAATGTAGAGAATAATAATTTTGCAATGAATAATGATATTGAATTGAATGATAATGTTGGTATGGATGAAGAAATTGATATAAATCCAATTGTTGAACCCTTACTTGAGAATCCAAATGTTAACCCCAAAATTTGTATGAAAACACTGAATGAAGAAAGTAACCTTATAAACGAATCTTCACCTCTAAGAACACCTCCTTCCATTTTGTGAAGAAAACCAATTCACTTAATTGAAATTGATGAAAACATTATAAAACCAATGCCTAACAAAATATCTGAAAGAAATGCGAGAAGAAAAGCTAGTGGAATTTGGGATAATTACTTTGAGAATTTAAATGACACACAAAGATGTCAATTATTTGTTTTATTGATGAAATTAATTAAGATGAGACCTATAATGAAGACCTTGGGGTTAAGAACATCTAATGTTGTTGATCAAAATGCATAAATTATTGAAAACATACATAAAGCATACCAAACTGTAGGTGGAAAAAGACATACCAAAGATAGTAATGCTACACGACGTGCACTAACTAATTGTATAGTGAGTGATAAAACAGCTTAATAAACGCTTGATTAAAAAAAAAGCAAAGGTGCTTTGAAGCTAAACAAAAAAAAAACTAATGAAAGCAATAGAGAGGTGTAAATGTCTTAAGTTAGTCAATAACACTGACTATTGGAATTTCTCTAGAGACTTCCATGAAAAGACAAGAATACATCTGATATTCTAAAATAATTAATTGTAAAATTTTGGAATGAGAACACAAGGGTGTCACCGAATATAAGAGATACAATAAAAATAAGAATAGGTTCTCGTAATTGTGAATCATGTGTGCAAAATATTTCTTAGATATGACTCAAATAGAATTGTTCTCTAAGTTTAAAAATGAAAATCCACAAATTAACATTAGCCAAAGATTCTTTGAAATGAGCAAACCCTTTTATGTGAAAATCAATCACTCACATACCACTTGTTGCAGGCATCATGTTGAATTTTCAATGCATTATGATGTTTTTTGTCAAATACGTCGTGTTTTGCATACTGACATCATGTTGCAGGAGTGTGGAATAAATGTCCCACAAAAATCTTCAAGGGAATTTATTCTGACAATATTTTGTGAAAAATCAACAAGACAATTTTTTATAACAAAGCATGTTTGGATGGAACGTGCAATGTATGCGTGGCTTGCCAAATCTGAAAAGTTGTATCCACAAGGAGAGTACATATTCAATAGGAAAAGAATTGGTTGATTTCACTAAATATAAATTGGTGGCATATCAATTAAAATATGGAAAAGATTATAAGAGGTGTGAACTTGTTAGAAAACAACTACCTATATCAGAATATATGGTCAAATTCAAAGAGGAAATTTTTATGAGTATACAAGGCACACACATAGAGCTCGATGGTTGGATGAACAATTTAAGTTAAGCAAGGACACATTACCACTTGGTAATATTGTTTCAATAGTTGACTTTTCATAGAATTAAACATTGCATGACCCACAAATGGATGTCATCTCAATATTATAACTCAAAGGCAAGTTTCTATTTTTGTGCATATAACATTCATGCACTCTCCTAAAAGCACTGAGAAAGATCAAAAAATATTAAGAGAATATCATTTCTACATCAAAGATGATTAGACACATTCTATAGATCATGTACAAGGGTGTTTCCAAGTGTTTTATGTGAACTTGAATGAGAGGAACATTAGTTTTGATCAACATTACATTTGGTCAGACAACTACACATCACAATTCAAGAATGCACAAATGTTTTATTGGCTAAGAAAGATGCACAAAGAAACAAATGTACAACATATCTAGAGTTTTACTTGAGGCAGGGCATGGAAAAGGAGAGCATGATGGTGCAGGAGCATGTGTGAAAAGAGCACTTGCAAGAGAAAAGTTAAAGTTGAAGGATGGTGCTAAATTTACAAATGCAAAAAATATTGTTGATTGGTGTGTTAAGAATATGGGCCATGAATCTCAAGAGAGATCAACAGTTTGTAGATATTTTTGGTTAATAGAGGAACAACATCTGGCAAACTTTGAAGATTGTATGACAGTTATAGGATCAAGTGATATACACTCATTTCATAGTTCAGATGCAAATGCTTGGACTATTTATACTAGGTGCATGGCATGTTTTTGTATATCATGCATTGATTTTGTGTGGAATGAATGTGAGTCACAATAGTGGGTGGATGAATGGACTTGTAGACCTCTAATTCCACTCGACACACATCAAGTTCCATGAGCATTACAACTTGTAGGGTCTTCAAATCAAATGACAACATCACCTGACTTTGACCAAGTCTCTAATTTAGTGCAACAAGGTACATACATATATGTACATGCCATGTTTTAGATTTATAAATTATTAAATGGTCAACTCTTAATGTATTTATAAATTGACTAAACAATTTTACTTTGTGATACATAGGGCACGTTTTTGCAGTTATTGTGATGGAATTTAATGAAGAGGGAAGATTACTTATCTCATTGTGTAGAGGGAAAAAAATTGACTTCCACAATCATTGATGGTGAAGACCTTGAGTATCCCACTAGATCAATGGTAGTCACTGGAACTTGGCTTCGACGATATCCTATCAAAAAATCAAACATTTGGTTGTTTGAAGACTATGAAGTACATCGGAAGATATTTCACTATTCACATTTGGTCCTCGAACAAATATTAAATTGTTCAAATATCGAGGTCACCATCAAACAAAAATCAGGAAAATTCGTGAATCGGATCATAAGCAATTCTTGCTTCATCGAATAATAGAGTTGATCATTGTGGTTCATTGGATTGAATTTGAAAAGGTATGTTCTTCATGAATTTAATTTGAATATTTACTTAAATGATTTTGTTTAAATTTTGTATAATTTAAAATTCTATTTAATTGTTTATTAACATGTTTAAGTAGGTTAGTGGTGCCAAAAAGCTTCCACCTTCACATGGTTGTAATCGTCAAGAGATAATTTATTATTCTCGAAGATAAGTGAAGCTAAGAGAAATTAAATATTAGAAAGGAACAACAAACAAAAATTCTCATTTCACCACCTATATTATAAAAATATCTTATTAAAATTCTCATTTCACCACCTATATTGTATGAACCACCTATATTATTCAAGTGATTGGCAATGGACAACCTTACACTGACTCAGACTAAATGGAGATGGAGAAAACACGTGAGGCTTTCATAGAGGGCCCTAACATGGAGGTCTCGGATCCGATGAGACGCCTCTAGGTGCCACGAGTCTTAGAAATCACTCGCCAAGATATGGCGTGTTTGGGCCTCTCGGGGCTCTTAAGGGACTACGCCGGACGGGGTAGCTGAAAGCACGGGGAGCATGGGGAACCAAAATGAAGCCTCCACTAGTGTTCACCTAGCCACCCCAATGTGTTGGCGTAGTTGGTTTGGTCCCACGAGCTTCCGTTTGCAAACTACACCTCTGGTAGCCCTACACTGACTCAGACTGCACTATTTCACGCGTTTGCAAACAATAGCACAATGAGAGAACTAGATGGAGATGGAGAAAACAAGTGAGAGGATTTTATAGAGGGCCTCGACGTGGAGGTCTCGAGATCTGACAAGATGTCTCTAGGTGCCACTTGAGTCCGAGAAATCACCGTCGAAGATATGGCATGTTTAGGCCTCGGGGATCTTAAGCGACTACGCCTTGGACGGGGTAGCTCAAAGCATGGGGAGCGTGGGGAACCAAAATGAAACCTCCACTAATGTTCTATAGGCCATCCCAACATGTTGGCATAGTTGGTTCATCCCACGAGCTACTCGTTTGTAAACTACAGCCTCTGGCAGCCTAAACCCGACTCGGACTACACAATTTCACACGTTTGTAAACAATAATACAATGAGAGAACCAAATGGAGATGGAGAAAATCGTGAGGCTTTTATAGAGGGATCCGACATGGAGGTATCGGATCTAATGAGACATCTCTAGGTGCCACGAGTCCGAGAAATCACCTATTGATGATATGGCGTGTTTGAGCCGTAGGGCTCTTAAGAGACTACACCGAGACGAGATAGCCCGAAAGCACGAGGAGCATAGGAACCAAAAAAAAAAAGCCTCCAATAACATTCACCAAGCCATTTATGTGAAATGCCCATTTAATCCTGAAAAACCTCTTTTACAATTTCCATCAACTATGGACAAAGACGAAAAAAAAAACTAAGGGTGAGTAAAGTATGGCTATGTCATTTGTGCAACGAGGATTATAGGGGCAGCTACACACAAGTTTACTCTTGTATTTTGTACATAAGTGAATAGGGTGTAAAAGTGGTGAAAATAACCTTATCTAAGAAGGTTGAGGTGACTAGGTTGTACATGGTGGGTGAGACAAGAAATAAGAGAATGTCAATAAAAACTCTACAACCTACTATGTCATTACCTACCCAAACCATAGATGTTGAGAGTCAAAGAGGAGATGATTCTACCAAGGGAAAGAGAAGGGCTACTAGTATTGCGAGATATGTTTGATATGCAATCACGAGAAGTAGTGTGAGTATTTTATTGCCAATTTTTTCTAGGACCATGCCATACCATTTCATGTGGCATATTCTCCCTATTTCAAATGAATGTTCAAAGAAGCAATTGTTATTGGCCCCTCATTCATCCCCTAGAGAACATAAACTACACACCAACCTCCTTGATAAAGAATATTCTAAGGTGAGTGCGGTGAAGAGGACATGAGGCAAACTTGGATAAGGGTGGGTTGCTCTATCATCATGGATGGGTGAAACAATATTAAACATCCTCCAATTATCAATTTCAAGTATCACATGTTTAATTGGCTCTTATTTTCTCGACCTATTGATTGCTTGGGGAAGAGAAGGATGCAAACTTCCAATTTCAAACATTGAAGGTTGGGCCCTCAAATGTCGTACAAGTGCTAACTAATTCAACCTGTGTATGTAAGTTAATTGACTTTGTGGTGGAGGGTGTTTACAAGCACATTTTTAGACCCCATGTTATGTTCATGCATTGAAAGACATTGGAAAGGTAGTTTGGATGAAAATAGTCATGGCAGAAGCTAGACATGTAAATGCTCATTTGCAACCATCACACCTCACTTGTTATGCTCAAGACTTTCTTGAAGATGGAATTCCTCAAGCCCATGGATACTAGATAGGTCATCTAATTAATTTTGTTAGAGAGGATGCCGAGGCGCGAAGCCTCTACACTTACCAACGGTTAATCTAAAGTGGGGTAGATGGCCAACAACAAACACAATTAAAGAAACACAATAGATCCTTGATGATGATTGGCCAGTCCACAATGAGGAAAGAAATTGCCGTAATTTATTAATGTTTCTAATTTATTTCATTCTTTGTACTAGCATTTATTCAATCATTTGAGTCTTAATCTATTTTGAAATTTTAATTTTTGTAACTTGTTTGTAGATATGTGCTCCTTTATCTAACATGTTGTGCAGATCATAAGATAGGCTAATACAAACTCTCCTAGTCTTGGAGATATTTACGATACATTTAACAACATGCTTTAGGTAGATGAAGCAAGTCCTTCATAATTGGGATCCTAATTTCAAATTTTACGAGGAACATATCGACCTATTGTGATGCGGTGTGGAACACTATGAACATCCAACTTCATATGGCATCCTATGCTCTAAATCCCAAATGGTATGCAACACAACTTGGGGTAATGCCTCCATCCTGATGATGAAGAGATGAAAGAAGGGCTCATGAAGGCCCCTCAAAAGATGAATACTAATGAGGAGTCACTTTACTTTGAACGCAATGGCTAGCCTTTGTCAATCTCTACAATCCTACATTCAACAAACCAAAGGTGAGGAGAGGAGTTACATTAGCTAAATTCAACCCTATTGAATGGAGGACATGGCATGGAAAGGATGCACTAGAGTTGAGGATACTTGGCACTTGCCTCCTTTTATAGGTTTTGATTCCTCTATTGCAAAAAGAAATTGGTCCACATATAGCTACATCTAATCAGGTCAAGAAGAATAACATTACCTCTCAACAAGCAAAGAAGTTGTTGGACGTGCATAATGCCTTACAACTTCATGATCGATAGACCCACAGTATCGTCAAACTCCATCCGCACATTGGGATGTCGATCCCGAAGATGCCATATAAGTTGATGATGAGGAGGCACATGAGGGATCGGTTGGTGATCCATTGGATGAGGCAGCCCCTCATAGTGGCATTGACTCAAACACGGACACCGATTTTGATGCGGTTTGCAGATGTTGATTAGGGCAAGTGTAGATTTTCTATATTTTTGTCATTTTGTAGTTGAAACTTGCAGCCTTCGGGCATTTTCCTATAACTTTTATATAATATGTATGCACATTGGCAATGAAAGCAATGAAATTTTTAATTTTGTTAATTTGTGTGTCGACTCTCATGTGAAATCTCAATTCAGCTCTAATGTTATGTATTAAGGTTCTCTAAAGCATATTATGAATAACTTATCAATGTTATCATATGGATATTTCAAATTTCCTATAATTTAAAATTTTCCCTTATTTTTTTAATAGTCATGCCCTGCCATCCCCTTAAAATGGATTCCCAAAACATCTGTCCCAAAAATGCATCCCCCATCCCTGCCATCCTTGCCCCAAACTTGGTGTAACATAAATTATAACACGTCCTAAGTTTTCTCATTTATTATGATGAAGAGAAAGGAATGTATTCTCTTTTGTATCTATTCAATATAATGTTACTAACAAAGTAGTAAACATAATGTGTGCAGTGTGTATGTTGATTGATGTGATGTTCATATTACGGGAGAAAATATATCACCAGTTGCATTTTCCCTTTGATTAGGAACAAGTATCAACCCACTAAGAATATGAAGTATACAAGTAAAATAGTCATCATGAAAACTAGTAACACTGTTCAATACTGTACAATATTCTTTCTGAATATCAATTTGCAATCTTAGCAACACAGTAGCTAGAACCAGGTACGAAATTAAAGTTAATTTTATTTTCTAGGCTAGTTCTACCTACTACGGCATCTTAAGACATTGTTCTAATGAATATTTGCTGGAGGCCTTAAAAATTCAACATTCAAAATCATTGGGAAATCCTTTATACCTTTCAACCTCCAACTACCAACCATTCCCCATTTTGCTCCTAAGACAGGCACCACTTAAAGGCCTCAAACCTGTTTGTGGCATCATTGTTGTGCTTTCTTGCTACTTACGTATAGATTTCCCTAATAAGAAATGCAAAACTCTTTGATAAGTAGCCTATCTCGAAACTAAGTTATGAAAAACATATAAATAACATATCAGATGAAAATGAATCATCTTTTTCCAAAAATACAAATCTACTCTCTGTGAAATCAATAATCTGAAACGAGGAAGGTTGCAATTACAAGAATGCAAGGGACTATTTTGGACCGCTGCCTTTAGATGGCCCAGCCCGTTCAACCATGACATCGTAGAGCTGCTTTCCATTCTAGAATAGAAGTTGCAAATTAGTCACCAATTATAAATCCAGCTAAATTTTGATGTAAGGGCTACCATGAACTTAATGTGGAAACTTAAACAATTACAACAAATTCAAAATAATTGAATTTGATGCATCAGAAAATCCAATATACATGTTTGAGAAACACTTTTCTTAAATATCACAATTCACCTCTAAATAAAAATAGTCTGTCTATAAACCTAGGCAATTCTATAAGCTCCTTTGCAAGTTTCTTGGACCCAGACATTGCAAATATTTTGTGGTCAAACATCACAATGACATATGTAATGAGGGTTGCGGTGCATTTCCCTATGAAAGTATAGTGCCGATTAATGGTGAGAAAATCTGGCAAGCTTTTGCTAAACTAGTGACTGTTGACCATCATTGCAATCTGCAAATAGCCCAAGAACCCAGTACAAGCAATACATGTATCACTTTTGAGGCAGCGTAAGCAGCAAGACAAGTGCTTAAATTAAGGACACAAAGGTATCCAGCATGAAATATGCAATCTATCACTAACAGAAAAGACATAAAATGTAAGCTCAAAAGTAATAACATTAGCTTTGAGTTCCAAGATCCAACCTCCAACCTCCATGTAACGGACAGTGGTAAAGGGAAATCCTTTTATTAGATTGATGAAAGTTCATGGAAGATTGTATTGTGCTACTGTAGATGCAAAACAATGGATGTTTGTAGAAAGCTTAGCAAGATGAGGCAAGAAACACGCAATCAGCAAAGGTTTTTAGATAGCCTATAGCAGTTAAAATCCAGTTTCTGGGGTACACCACTATGGAATGGATATCACAGATATGGCTGGAAAACACAGTTGGGGAGATACATCTAGGGTTTGAATGAGTGTAACAAAATATATGCTAGTCTTTGTTAGTTGTTATAACTATAGGAAATATTTAATAAAGCATGCACTAACAAAATAGCAGTAACTTCAACACAACCACAAGATCTACCTAATAGTTTTATATTTTTGATATACATGGAAAAAAGTTAAAGAATGCAAAATTCACAATTTCCTGATTCCCAAACTGTCAATATGGGATGCAATACAGAAATATAAGCCCTGATGCAAAATTAACATGTAGAGACAATGTATAACCCCAAACTCCCAATATGCAGAGCTAACACGAATATAGAAAAGTTTCAACTTGTGTAGCATGCTGCCCTCACAGCCGCAAAACATGTACATAGACTACTAACCTATCTTCAGCAATTCTTTTCTTTTTTTTATTTTAACTTTATCATTAATAAATTAATATAAAGTGCTTATAATAATATTTTATATTGCACTTTATAATTAATTCATTATGACTAAGTTTCCCTTTTATTCCTCCCTTAGCCGTCGGGAAACAATGAATGGGCTAAGGGTCTTCGACCAGCTGCTTCCGAGAAAAGGGGATATTAATTAATTAAATTAAAAACTTTTCCAAGCTTTTGATATATTTGGATATGCACTAATTTTAATTTAAAACTTTTAATATTAAAATAGTCGAGAACTCAAGTGGAGGATATTTTTGATGAAGCCTTTTTCTAGCCTAATTACTTGGAAATAAAGCTGTAAGTCTAGGCTGCCAGGAAATGTGTATGGAAACGGAAACAGCTCTGAAACGCAGAAACAGATTTTCAAAAAACCTTGGGTACGAAACAACATGGAAACGTCCATACAACACAAACACACACACACAATGCATAATACTCATTTTTAATACATAAAAGATAAAGCACTTAAAAATATATGGTATTCATGAAAGTTCAAAACATTCAACATACTTAAAATTACAAATGTAAAATCGCCATTACCTCAAAAATGTTGTCTTGAGCCTATCTAATCAAATACAACTAGCCTCAAGGCACCAATGAAAAAAGAAATCTCCTTGAGGGTAAACTAAATTGGGTGATCCTTTGTGGCAAAGGTTATATAGGCAAAGGTTATATAACCTTTGCCACAAATGATCACCCAATTTAGTTTACCCTCAACACGCTGACCCCTCTCAACATGGGATATTAATATCTACAAGCTTAACAAGAGATCCTTGACCAAGGACAATTTCGCAATTCTAAAGATAATGGCAAGATTTAATTAATCAGAGATGATGGCATGATTTAAGCAGACTGATCGCTAGACTATAGAACCTGATCTAAAACCAGACTTTAGAATTTGATCTTCAACCAACTGTACACTCTAGAACTTGAGCCTTTTAATTTCACGAGCTATTACGAATAACTTTGTTTTCGCTTTTCTAGCAAATTGTCCCACCAGAAATGGCACGGAAATGGCAGAGCCAATTCCAGTACGAACCTGAGATAGAGGGGCGTTTCAGGCACGTTTCTGGTTTCATTTCTTTATTGGAAAAGTTTGGGTACAGGTAGGGGAGTGGGGGCGCAAGAGGAGGGGCAAGGGAATTTGCCTGCAATCTAACTATAAGTAGAAGAAAATCATGAATGGATTATTTTTAATCCTCAAACATGGCTTTAAATATATTCTTAGACAAAATTAGGTGATTTGTGCATCTATTTTTAGAACGTACTCTGGGGTTCTCATGAATTCTCAACCACAAATTTCAGAGACATGGATAAAAGCTAAAAAAAATCAATTGATTTATCCTAAAAAGCATGGATTTTATCTTCGCATTATAATTTGAGATCAAAATCTTATTTTTGGGTGGATTTTTCTTTCTTCTCTTCTGAATTGTAATAAATAGAGTCTCTCTATATTGTATCATCATTACTCTTTGGGTTTTCCTGAATGCTTGTTTTCTTTCTGTATTGTCTTAGCCTTAGATTTCAAATTTATGCAAATGTTCAAATACCTCTTCAGGCAATTATAAGTGTGTACCTTTTTCGGCAATATATAAAAAGTGTGTATTTTTGTGCCTTCAAATTTGTGTATTTTTTCAGTAATAGATAAAAGGTGTTGTGTATTCTTGTGCCTCCGGCTTTCTTCTTACTCAATAACCTCATTTCTGCAGTCAAATTATTTTCTTATTGCTTATACATGAATAAACTTTGTTTCTAAACAGCTTGCAAATCTAAGATGTTTTTAATATTTATGCTAAACTCGGACAAAAGAGTAGATCAAACCCATTTTGGTGCATCGCCATAGTTTTAGTTTCTTTTCCCTTTCCCTTTTCCTTCTGCAAGTTTTAGGGTAGCTGAGGAGAACCTTCTTTGGATATTGTACATGCTCATAGGTATTCCCACACCTGAGCACTTATCATGTCATGCTTGACATTGCGAGCAGCATTGACCAGATATATCAAAGTATTAACACTTATAAAAATGAACCAGTCCATTAAGGTTTGTGAAGAGACTACCTATTTACATGTTATTTATTGGATATAAGTGAAATAATCGACAGCTCTCTGCATTCAGGGAAAAATTATTTCATGAACCATACAAATGATGTTTAGTTAAATATAAACTATATGTATCACTTGTATTAATTTGTCTCTGGATATGGCACAAGTCAAGCTCAATCCTGTTGTCTGGTTCTAACTTCATGATAGCAATGAAGCATCTTGAATCCAGACTAAAGTAAAACCCTTAGAGAAAATAAGCCACAGGAATAAAGCCCGTGATATTCCCTTGCCCCAGAAGGATTCAGGTCATCAAAGTTCAAGAGGTTTTTGAGATGAAGGAAAGTAAAACTAATCTTTAATACGGCAGTTCATTTAAATTGACAGTTAGCTGGGGGCATTATTTTGCTTCAAACAGCATATCAGTTTACCAGTAGTTTGAGCCTATATTGAAGCAAAAGACATATTCTTCTTGAAACAAGAAGCTCCCAGCATAAAGGATTAGGATATTCCATTTCATCAGTAGATTTGAGGTCATCAATCTTCAAGAAGAAGTTTGGCAGATCCGAAAGCTAGAATTGAGTGGTGCTTGAAAACAATATGCCCTTGCATATCTAGTTGAAGAAAGAGCAAATGTGAAATATCCCTAATGGGATACCACTTAAAAATGCATAAAATATATGAAAAAATGCAGCAAAGTAAAATACTGATTTATGCAGATTTTTACAGTAAGGACAGCAACTAAATAAAATCAATATCTTCCAAGATATCCACCCGAATCACTTGAAAAATTAAAGAGAGCTTGATATTATTATAGAGGACATAATAAAACTGTTTTTGGGAATTTTACACAAGTCAAACTGTTGCCAGAAGATTACAGAATGCCCTAGGCGGCTGGACAACTTCAGAGGTCCGTGACCCTCTAAATACAAGAGCAAAATAAGGGTCTTTGGAAATAACAATGGCAGATATAGGAAATAGTACTGCCACCTGCAGATCTGACATGGCCGACTGGAAAAACCCCAAATAGAGGCTGCAAGTCGCCTCGCTAGGAATGGAGTCAGGAAATGAGGGAGGCGCCTTCCACGTGCTGCCACGCCCAGCCTAGATGGCTGCCATGAGTCGGATCTAGAGCCCCTCTGATTGTCTTCCCGAAAGCCCCCAAAAATCCTCGAAACCCTTCCTCTGACCCTCTGGAAATATCTTTGTAGCACGGCCCAGAGAAGCGGCTCCAAGATGACAGACTAGGGTAGATCTCTCACTACCGAAGAATGCCCTGCTAGCTAGGGACGGGTCTCTCACCACCGAAGCTAGGGTCCTTGTGGGATTTGACTCCACAAGTCAGAAACGCAATAACAAATAAATGCACAAGAAGAGGCTAAGAGTATGCGACAAAAAGTCTTTTTCTTCCTTCCCCGTCTCCTTATATACTTTTCATTGGCAAACGAGCCCCCATAACCCTAGGCGCATTTTGTTCCATGAAGGGGCCACTAACATAAAAAGTAACTATAGTTACTTTTTCCCTTTTTGTGTCGCCATGTCCAAAAGTGACCCCCAAACGCCAAACTAGGATATTAAAACCACGGGGCCCCTTCCCAAAAGCTTCCAGCGTCCACAACCCCCCGGTCTGACCACATTTTGGACCCGACTTGGCCCTTGGGCCATTTGGCGTAGGAAAAAGGGGGCATTACAGAAAGGGGACATTACAAAATGCAAAGAATATCTGTCCCTTCTTGAGTTCTCATTGAGCTCCAAAAGGTAATCAGTTAGTGTTCCCAATGCAAAGATTGGAACGAGGTTTTGATGTCCACCATATAACTCATGTTAACAGAAAGGATACCACATAATAATATTATCAGGGATATATATAGTTCAGGCCAAAACTATCCTGCTTTCTGCCATTTTGTACCTCCAAATAATGAATAACATCCACATAGTTGAAAAATTAACAATGCTATGTATTTAGCTATCCTGTATTATATGATTCCAATCTCTGATAAGTTGACAACAAGATCCCTCGAGCATGAAAATAAAACATGTAGCATACACTGTTGCTGCTGATAAAGCACTTACAAAATCCAGTGACAGATGACTATGACAAGGCGCACTTACAAAATCACTGGGAAAAAGTGTATCTGGCCTTCTGGTTTTGTCTGTCTCTCCTTAAAGTACACCAGAATTGGGAAGTTTGGCCACCAAAGCTCCCAATTTATGAAGGTTGAGTACCTGAGGATTCAAGTTCAGAATTAGAAATTAAAAATCTTAAGCATTCAGCAGCTACATGACCAAAATCTGTAAATTGTTCTTAAAAATGGGCTGGACTTTTTATATATATTTCTAATCAGAAATGCTTACTTCCATCGATTTTTTCCACCAACGAATACATTTTCACCAGATTCTTTAAGCTGATCTCCCACCTTTACTTCCTATGCAAGAACACATCCATTGCAATGAGATCCTGAGAAACCATATTGTGGGCCTGGTAGCATGTCTTTTTTTAATTCAATTAGACGTTAAATATTTTCCGGGAGAACAAATTAGAATAGAACAAGACATTACCAATTATGCCACATTTTGATCATTGAAGGGAATTGCCCTTGAGAGAACTTTGTTTTTACTTTGATATCACCAACAAATGGTAAAATAGTTCAAATTGGATAAACCTTTATGCAAAAAGCTTATGACATTTCCAAATTTTCATTAAAAAGTAAGAGGTTAATATTCACATCCAAATTATTTTTTATCATTGTTGACTGAATTAAACATAATGTGTGCATACCAGGGCCTCGTCAAAAGACAAATCTCACCCTTGTAGTCTGCAAATCATTGAACCAGAGGTGTTAGCTGAAATTGAATAGACAATAAATCATTAACAAACATAAGACTTCACAAAGAAAAAGCTCAGAAAATAATGGTATTGAGTTGGAAATGTAACAAGGAGGAGAATAACTATTAATCAAAGCCAAAAAAATGTGTCATTTTTCCATTGTGAATCGTGAGCGAGTTAGTACAAATGTCATTGTACTAGTTTATTGTTTTATACACCTATAACATAGTAATATTTGTAAATAATCCACTACAGAAACACCACTTATATAAATGAATGAGCTAGGGAGCTCCATATTGAATGGTTCATAAGGCACAACACTTGCTGAAGGTTTTGCAAATGGGGTAGCAAGCTAAGTGGGTTGATTGTGGGGGAAACTCCATGGTTAAGTGTGCTTGAGCTGGAGTAGTATTGGGATGGGTGACCTCTAGAGAAGTCTTGGTGTTTCACCTCTCTGAGCATCACCTAGATGTAATGAGTGCTAAGTGGACCACTCATGCTCGTGAGAGATGGATTCTTGTGAACCAATGCTCATGAAATATGGGTCAATGTAGATTGACTCGAAACTACGCAATTGAATCCTAAAAATCATCACATAATTTGATCCGCTGCAGAAACACCACTTGTATAATATCTGCAAGCTATTTCAAATAACATTTTGGACCACACTTTGTTGCCCTTCATTAGGAAAAGAATGATGTACATAAGGTGTGGTGTCCCAGTCCCCAACATTTCTAACATTAAATAGGATCACTTGAATAAAAAGAAAACCCTGCCTTCGTATACTTTCTCCTACCACAAACCTCAAAATATCCAGATCAAATGTCGCATATAAATGTTTGTACCTAGATCCTCCAAAGACATGAGAAACCATCATAAAAGACAACAACATGCTGATCCCTATACCTCTTTAGGGGCACCAAGTTTGTAATCCTCTTTGAAATTTAATCCTAAGCTTCTCTAAAAGCCTAATTTTGGTCAATAGATCCATGCCATAAAGGGAAATAACAGTAGAACATAGGTTTCCACGGTCCATAATATTTGTAAGGAATCTTCTAGCATAAACTGTGCACAAGTTACTTGAATCAATATTTTGGACCACATTTTGCGGTCCTACATCATAAGAAGAATGATATTGAATTGCAACACATGGAGCTCCTTATGTAGATAATTCCAAAATGCACATAAGGTGTACCAGCACCCAACAGCTATAAATTAATTAGGACCAATGGAATAAAAAGAAGAAAACCCAACCTTCGTCTAGTTTCACCCACAAACCTCAAAATATCCAAAGTAAATATCTCAAATAATTGTCTACTCCTAGATCCTCAAAAGACATAAGAACCCATCATAAAAGGCACAACATGCTGATCACTACACCTTTTAGGAATGCCATGTCTGTAATCCTCTTTGAAATCATAATCCTAAACTTTTATAGAAGCCTAGTTTTCGTCAATAGATCCCTTCCATAAAGGGAAATAATAATATATTGTTTCCATTACCCCTTTCTTGACATAATTTTTTTGTTCAAAATATTTTTAATGGAAACTTCAACAGATCCCATGCAAAGCAAACAAGATTCTAAATACCTCTCACAATCGTAGAGCTTGAAGAGGCATTAATCAAGCTGGAATCTATGCCCGTGAATTAGGAATGTATGCAAGGGATATAAGGTGGAAGCATTATGTATGGAAGCACATCTAAAGAATGAGAAAACCAGAACTCTCCAAATTAACTAGTCTAAAAATCTCCAAAAAGCTCAAATCTTGCTATACATCTTAGTAAGTTGGTGGAAAAGAGAGAAAATTTAGAGGATTTCAGAATGTGAAATGCTCAAGACCATGTTTTGGCATAACCAAAAAGATGAATAATGGCTATTTTGTAATGTCCCCTTTTCTAATTTAGAACTACTTGATAATATTTTTAAGTTGAGCCTAGATAACTCTCTATTTATGGGAAAATTAATAATATTATTACTAAAATAAATGTATTTTTTTGTTTAAAAACAAAGGATCTTTATATTAGAGAGAACATATGGTTACAGATTCTATTGTGCCAAGCGTTGAAACTATTTGTCCACGCCTGAGCATTATACATCAAATTAGCATTGCAAATATTCATGGAAGAAAATCAAGATTTAAAATGTCTCATATCCTCCTGTAGCCTAGTAGGCCACCATAGTGGTGGTGACCCATAAAGCGTAAAATATTATGAATATCTTGAGCCCGGTTAAGAAAAGGCTATAAAGGCAAATGTTGGGGCTCATTGTAAGGATCATGGTGAATCTTAATACTTCTCTTTTGGAAATTGGAGCATTGAGCTCTCATTTTCAGCCTTTGAGGACGAAAACCCTCATTGGATCCTATTGAGGATGAAAACCCTCAATAGTCACAACACTTGGGGACGAAAACCTCATTTGTTGCATTGGTGGCTTCATCTAGAGTCACAAGTGAGCTTCAAATTCAGAATTTTAGAACAGAGGGTTTCCATCAGTGTTAGGGCACAAATTCCAGCTAGGGCATGCTTTGGGGCTGCCACACTCATTTCAGCTTGGGTCGACCCATTTGGAGATTTCGGATCACTTTTCAATGGGTTTTGGTGGTTGGAAAAATCTGATTCTAATTTTGTTTGATAGCTGCCATTTTTGTGGTCATTTTGAGCTATCATTTGCATTTTATCTCCAAGTATTTCTGAAGATATGGATTTTTGAAGTTTCAGTTGTTTTTGAGCAATTAATTAATTCCAGCAGTCTGTATTTTGATTGTTGAAGCATTTATTTGCATGATTTCATCAAGGGTTTCATGTTGTTGATGTATTTTTGAAGATTTGTGTGTGGGAGATACTAAAATCTGAATTTAACCTAGGTCACTTAGGGTTTTGTGGACCTAAAACAGGTCGCTGCCCTAATTTTTGCATAAAATCATATTGTTGTCATAAAAATCAGGTTTCTACATGTGGTTGTCATCATTTCCAGCAATGTTCCATTAGGGTTTTGGGGAAAATCCAAATTCCTCAAATTTGAGCCCGAAAGGGACATTACAGTGGTATCGAGCATCGTTCCTCCCATCCTATGTGTGAGGGTAAATTCAGATTTTCAGATTGCATGAATACCGGTGAGGAAGGGTTCAAAGTATACCAAAGAACTCGACAAAGAACATGGGGATAAGGAACAAAGGCCTCCACCTTCGATGAGATGAGCTACTTGCAAGAGTTGATGTTGAGGAATCAAAGAGACATGGAGCAAAGCTTTCAAAGGACAATGAGGGCTTCAATGATTGAATTGATCCAAGCCATCCAAGGTGCTCCGAAATTGAAGAAAACCCTAGGTGAGGGCAGCTCTTCCAGCAATGAAAGAACTTCCATTAATCCTCCCACAAGAACCTTCTCGAGCTAAATTTCTACAAAGGGAAGAAGAGGAACAAGTGGAAGTAGGGCAGCAAATGGAGATGATGAGATGGATCGATTCTATGTGGAATACCAAGCTTTGAGGCCAGCCATCCACCAAGAGCTTTCTTTCCTTGATTTTTGTACCTTGAAGTCAAGGAATGGTCACAAGGGTGGAAGAAGACTTCATAATGATCAGCCCCGAAAAGATATTCAACAAAGGTTGGGGAAAATAACCCTACCTACATATGACAGATCAACAAAGTGTTCCACTAGGGCAAGGCTCCAAAAGTTGGATACTTATTTGCCCTTGAATCCAATGTATGAAGAGGAAGAAATCATGGAGCATGAGCCAAGGAAAGAAGAAAAATTCAAATTGCAAAATTGTGGAGAGAATTTGGTGGTTGAAGCCAAATCTCATCGGTTGATAATGATAATGTTCAACTTGCTGGAATTTTCCGAACAACAATCAATGAGAAGCAAATTGATGGTGTTCTTGACTTCGCGAGAACCATGTTGATGTTCCATACATGTGTCAACAAAATATGGAAGGAGTCAGGCGGAAGATCTTCACTTGTTGAAGAAGCGAAGGCAAAGGAGGGTGAGCTCCTTGTGGGCAGCCCAAGGTATGACAGTGATGACCATATTTCCAATTTGTTGTTTCCTCTATGTCTGCCATATTTTTGTCATCATGGAAAATATTTTAAGAAGCATGTTAGGTCCAAAGAGACAACTTGCAGCTATGAGCATGTTGCTTCTTCTATTCAAGGCCAAGATTGCTTTGGCATGAGTGGTCTTCGGAGGATCAAGGTAAATGTCATCTCTTGCATTTGGAATGGAAGGAAAATTATGAGAATGCATATAAAGTTTGTTGAACATTCGAACCTCATTGTGAAGGATGAGATGCTACAAAATGACTTCATCATCCCTTGCACCAAGAGGATCCAACAACTCAAGCTCACCTTGGGAAGGCACATGGTAAGTAATGATTTCTATGTTGTTGGTATTGGAGATACGGATTTGGTACTTGAGATACAATGGTTGCATTCCTTGAGTGAATTTAACCAAAACTACCGATCTATGAAGATAAGATTCAAGCTTGATGACCAAGAGGTTGTGCTTCAAGGCATGACAAATAAAGCTCCTCAAACTGCTACAGCCAAAAGGATGGGAAGAATTTCTGCAAAAGGCAAGACATATGGGCAGCCCATGGTAAGAAAAATTCCCACTTTCAGTTTTAAAACAGCAGTCACTTCATAGGAATTTTCAGCTCCTAATCAATGCACATGCTCTTAGAAGAGGCCTTCCGATAAAAGTAGATGTTGAGTTCATGAAATCAGCATTTGGAAGTGAGCAAGATGGATGTTATCTTGTTGTCCAAAGCATTATAACTCAGCATGACAATGATGGTATGATTGTTGGTAGTAGGAGCATTAATGTATGGGTTTTGAAGCATGCCGACATAAGTTGGATTCCAGCCATTGTCATCTCGATTTGGAGGAAGGAAATGCATGGTTACAACTTGTGTTTGGGGCAGCATGATTGAATTTTTGGAAATCCCTCCCTTGAATGAAGATTGGGAGGTGGTTGCTAGCAATGAAAGAGAACTTGCCATCATGTCTATGAGGCATGAAGGAGGGAGGTTGAAAACTCTTGTTTTCTTTAATGAGTTTGTTCTATGTGCAGGCCCAGGAAAGGAGAAGAAAGAAGGGAACAAGGAAGAGCAGCTGAGTTTGTTATCAGCCCAAGCAAGTAATAATGATGTTGCAGATAATGAAGAGATGTCTCCACAAGCCCAAGAAGCACACCAAAAGAAGTTGATACGGAAACCAAGGTAAAAGAGTTGATTGACACATTTGGGCAGCTTCAAACAACATTTTTGGACAGCCAAGGAGGCTATTACAGCAAGGTAACTCTCTTGAGTATTCTACTTTGGGTCAGTTGTGCATGGTGTTTAAGTTTGCATTTCTGAGTTTGCTATTGAGTGAAGAATGCCATCAAGAGTTGGAGAATGGTGTGGGATACATCCTTCCTATTGAGGAAGTTATGAGCACCATAAGAGATCTCAAGGGGCAGTCCACATGGATATTTATGCAAGGGATCCCCAACAATGCATGGAGGGAATGCAGGATGATGTGTTACTTCCACCAAATGATAGAGGAAGTATATACAAGACAGCCATGCATCAAATTGCCACCATTAATGTTGTGTCATCATTTTTAGCAGCCCCCACATTATTTCAGTTGCATTCATGTGTATGGTTAGAGGATGCTCTTCCACCATAGTTGACAAGGTTGAAACGGAAAGTGAAGATGCCACATTGGAATGTGTTTTAGCTTGTCAAGCTGCTGATTATTCCTCAATTTTTTGCTCTATGACTAAGATTACAACAGATTGGAAGGCTTTTTGTACAGCTGAGTATGCAAAGAGAAAAGTTGCTAATGTTATTTTTGAAGGTGAAAGTGAAGAGGGCAGAATTGAGGTAGCAGCTGATTTCTTTTTCAAGGAAGTTGTTAAACTTCACAGGCTGCCAAAGTACATCAATAAGAAGAGGGACAACAGATATATGAGCTTGTTTTGGCAAGAGCTCTTTCATTTGACAGGTACAAGATCTAGATTATTGGAGCATTACAACATATTTCTTCACTTTGGCATGATGGTACTTGGGCATGAGAGCTTGCATTTGCTTGAGGGCAAGCAAATTTGGGGAGGGAGGACTGTAATGTCCCCTTTTCTAAATTAGAAATACTTAATAATATTTTTAAGTTGAGCCCAAATAACTCTCTATTTATGGGCAACTTAATATTATTATTAAAATAAAATGTATTTTTAAATACTAAAGCAAAAAGAAGACCCTTAGCCTATTTTCATTATTTTCAGTCAAAAAAAAAGGGGGAAGGAAGGAAAATAATTTAATTTTAAGTGCTAAAGTAATTTTAATTATTGTTTAATTTTAAAAGAAAAAAAGTGCACTTTAATTAATTATTTTTAAATCTTTAAGTGGGAAAAGTAAATGTTAAAAAAAATAAATAAAGTGTCCCACATGGAGCGCTCCACAAGGAAAAAGAAAGAAAAAGGCTATAAAGGTAAATGTTGGGGCTCATTGTAAGGATCATCTTGGTGAATTTGATACTTCTCTTTTGGAAATTGGAGCATTGAGCTCTCATTTTCAGCCTTTGAGGACGAAAACCCTCATTGGATCCTATTGAGGACAAAACCCTCAATAGTCACAACACTTGGGGATGAAAACCCTCATTTGTTGCATTGGTGGCTTCACTTCTAGTCCCATCCTTTTCATGAAACCCATTTCAAAATGTGAAAACTTAATTTTACTTGCTTTTCATGTGTTGCAATAGGGACTCAATATTCCCTAATGTTTCATCGCCCAAGATTAATTACTTACATGCGTATGATGTTTTCCTTCCATAACTATGCATATAGTACTCCTAGAATTCATTAATTTTCTTTCTATCTTAAATCAAACTCAATATAAAATGAGGCTTCTACGAATGATACATAGGTATGCACATGTAAGAAAATTATAATAAACTAAATTCCACACAATCCCGAATTGGGAGGATCAAGAAACATGGCACAGCAAAATGGGCATGCCCACAAGTTCCCTAGATTAACGATGTTACAAAAATAAATCTAAAAAAACTCAAATTAAATACTAAACTTTTTTATGTTTTTATTTATTTTTAAGCTTTTACTTCTTTTAGATGTTTTCAAAGCTCTCATTTTTAATGTTTTCAATAGCTTATTTATTTTAATTTTTTTAAACTTCAATTTTTTATTATGGATCCCAGTGGGAGATGAGAAGGGGGCATGTGTTGGGAGCGTCTCCAAACTATCTCCACCGAAGGGGATGATTAGGGACATTCCAAAGGGTCTCCCCATCCCATAGGGAATGGGATCCCATTGAACACAGATAAAAAATAGCAGATTAACATGCAAATAAATCTTAATGGGCCATTAAATAATAAAAAGTCCTAAATGCTTCCAAATTAACTCCTACAAATTGTATACAATGTAATTTTTAACAGCCTGAACATGGTACTGCAACATATTTTATAAAAATAAATGTGGATCACCTCTGTGAGATCCAATACTGCTCATCACTCCACACCAACTTTCTGCCCTATACTTCTAATCCTCAATGTCAATTTGATGATGAAAGGTACTTGTTCCATCTAGTCCATCATTTAGTTACCGCCACAATTAGTCGTGGTTATTATTTTTTATATTTATAGGCCATGACATAGGCACATGTCCTCAATGATGATATGCTTTCTATGTATTCTAGAATTCAGGTTCCTATTGCAAAAGTACAACATTCTCGTTATTGTAATTTTGCTGCTCCTATCCCCGAGCCTTGAGCACATTGTGTCAAGAGGCAAGGCCTTCATATGCTTCCATAGTTCATATGGGATCTTGGGGTCCCTACAAACAATGCACCACATGCCTAGTGCTATGTTGCCTCAAGAGTCCTCTGAATCCCAAGTCAATAACTAAACATGCTTTTTTGAGTTTCTTTGTACCCAGGATCCTGGATGTTTGAAAGTCGTTAAGATAAATCAATCGCATTGATGTCACTCGGGATTCTTAATTCCTTAGCAACTTGACTTATGATGTCAATTTTCTCTAAACCAAGAATTCAAAACTTTGGAGAGCTATGCGATATAAAGGCACTACATGGATATTACTCAGGATCTAAGATCTTGGAGTGGCTTGTGTCACTTAGGTTCTCATAAATTTGTTCCTTTTCTGGATTTCGTACTTCCAAAGAGGAATTAAGGACACGGTTCCATGGAGGGGGCTTCCACTCCTAATTTCCTTGTGCAGCCGGTCCTAGCAAAGCTGTAAATAAGAAAACCAGGAAAAAGTAGAATCTTAAGTTAATAAAGAGAAACATTGAATTTCTTGGATAGTGAGTTTTAGCAAAAGAGGGAAGTGGATGTTTGTGGCACCCACTTTGAAACATTATAGGAAACAGTTTTACTAGATGTGCAATGTCCCTTTTTGGGGACTCACAGGAAACTATGCAAAGCTGAAGATAAACAACACTTTTCAGATTTTTAGTGGGCTGTTAGTGACTGAAATAAATATATAAAAACCCCTGCTGCCAGCCAACACCCTTCTAGGGCAGCAACCTGTTTTGGGGTTTCAACCCCACTTTTGGATGCCCTAAACTCACTGAAAATGTGCTCAATCAAGCTAAAAAAATTCTGATTAATTAACAACAATTAAAATATGAAGGAAAACTGATTTTTAGTGCCCTAGAATTGGAGATATGAATTTCTATAAACCCTTGTCTACAGAGTTACTTTAAAAATTCATAACTTTACCTAGGAAGCTCCAAAATTCATGAAACTTGGGATCTTGGGGTTTAAAAATATGAAGAATGCAAATATCAAATCAGCTTGTCCAAACATCCACCCCAACATGCCAAATCTGACCTATAGGCAATTCGCCCTCTTGGAAATAATGAATTAGTGGCTCAAACATGCAAGGAAATGATTGTTTTCACCTTTAATAACTAGTATAAATCCATCCATGCAAGAAATCATACCATACATCCATCAAAACATATCCAACATGCTCATAATACAAGTCGCCTAGGGCTAGATAGAGAGATATCAGCTCCAAATTCCTTGAGATATTCAATAATTCCAAATATCCTTGCTTGAGGGTTTTCGTCCCAAGACAAGTTCCACTATCAAGGGTTTTTCGTCCTTGAAGTGGTCTCAAACAAGGGTTTTCGTCCTTGATGAGAGAGAGGAAAGGTACAACCTTTACCCAAAAGAAATAATAAGATTCAACATATCCATCAAATGGCCAAGCAACCTCCTTTTATAACAATAAGGGGTGTTACAATTCAAATGATGGCCGACCTCTTAATAAGTACCTTTTAATTATCTAATTTGTATTTGGAGCCTACATGCTCAAAATACTTTATATTCTAATTAAATGAGTTCTTCTATTGGAGCGTTTGGCTTCCCAATAGGAATACATGATAATAATGAAAATATCTACTTAAAAATGTCATCCAAGTCTTCCCCTTGCTTCCTTCCTTAAACCCACAGGGAGGAAAAATGGGTTAAGGTCTTCAATTCCGCTAGTCTCCAAAAAGGGACATGACAAGATGGTTGTGTCTATATGGTATAGTTTTCTCATAATTTCTGTTTAAAATGGCCTATAGCTGATATGATTGCAGAATCCTTAATAAACTGAAGAAGATCTCAAATTTTCTTCTTTCATGGAACCATTTATCTGCAAGTCACTCCTAAATTTACTCAGCCACACCTTCTGCTAAATTCAGGAAGGCCACCTCCATGGAACCATTGCCTAAGGCATTACACAATATGTATTAACATCATTCAGATCCCGATGGTCTAAACTCTCAATAAATTTATCATATTTGTTTTTTTATTCTCGGGGTTTGTGCTTCCCAAGAAGCAATGCAGCATTCCACCAATTGCACATTTATCACTCAAGTTCCTGCTTAGTGATTACCCAACTAACTTAAACTTAGTGAGTGTTTCTCGCAAACATTTCCTTTCGTACCCATGATTGTGGGCAATCACAGATCATATCATTTTTCATCTACTGAACTGGATTCCAGATCTCCAAGTCAACGGATTCAACACTTTTCTATCTCTTTAAAAATAGAGTTCCAATATCTGCAGGTATCTGCAATACTGAATAATTAGATTTTTAAATATAATGCAGAACCAAAAACAAATGATTGTCTAGGTTTTTATTATCATTGTTCTAGTAATGCTTTCCTCAAATGGAGTTAAAATATTTTGATTATCGCTTTATATCTCTATGCTGATAGCTGATAAATCAATGCAGGTTTTAATCCTGAAGAGTTCTGTTGCCATCTTCTCCTTTTCTTTTCTTCTAGCATTTCTACAAAGTGCTTTCACGTTTGCAATTAACTTCTAAAAGTTTAACCAAGAAAAAGTCAATATTTTCTACTGTTTTCATTCCTTTATCCTTCCATAAAACATTTCAGTCTAGAGACCCTGGGTATTACATCTACGCAATCTGCAATTTACTAGCTAGGTTATGAAACAAAACTAACTCAATAGAGACATGCTGGCTAATCAGCAAATAGAGACAACCTACTCTTCCAAGAATCAGGAAATATGTAACACGCTAAGCAAGTAAAGAAGCTAGGCTTGTTAGAAAAGGAAACTTGGTCCTCCTGGAACAAGGCAACAATGGAATCCGAATTACACTTTTCTGTTTGCAACTGCCCCAAAGAGGAAGGAATTCAAGTCAGGGATTGATGATGGATTCTTGGAGTATTTTGGAATTAATCCACATACAAATGTTCAAGTATAGCATGAAGGTAGGAATATGATGGAAAATTTTAAGTGCGAGATGAATTGGTGTGTCTATAATTTGTGCCAGCCAATCTCCTGTCCTGATGCTCTTTACAGCACATCAGGCTATAATCTTTATGGCTGCATGAAGTATACTTATGTACCCAAGCAATCTTCTCCGGCTAGGTAACATTCTCCAATGAAGAGAGGCTTTCACTTAGGGTACAGATGGCTACCTGTGATTTTTGAAATGAATGTGACCCAAGAATCAAGGATGATTCATTGAGTTTGAATCCAAAATGGTTTTTCTTTCCAATTGACTTCTAAGATCTTTGGATGACCATTTTATAGCGGAGCAAAGTCAAGATAAAGATTAGAACCATGTATCGCAAATTGCAGTTGTCCACTCTGAAAAAGGGTCCAGTAACTCAGAGATTATAGTATCAAGCATCAAGCTTTTACCCTGAAACAATGCTTTCACATTAAGGAAAAATATATAGTTCAGAAAGACTGGCACTTCACTCAGGTTTCCTGCATATCATATAGAAGAGGGACAGAAAGCAATAATGTAAAATATTCTAGATAGGATTTCCCTTAGGTAATTTGCATTGTAAAATCCAAGGATAAATAGATGAATTTTGCTGAAAAATCTCACATATATAAAATGCAAAAAATGTTATAATATGGCTCCATTTAAAATTGTAGAAGGTTCTTTTCCTACAAAGATAGTGGCTGCAAAAGAGAGAACGTGTCAAGTTGCTGGTTCCATGTGATCTAATTACAATAAGGGAGGCATATTTAAATGCACTGTTGTGAATCTTTCTTGCAAAAACCTTTGTCTAGAATTAACGACTATTTTCTATTCTTTCTTAATTGAACTTTTTAAATTAATGCCAAGATTCTCTATATGTTTTTATAGTGGGATATTAAAGGGTAATTACATAAGTAAAAGGCTTGCCCTGGTTTGACCCCATCTTGTGTAAGTAACAATAGTAGGATCGTGAGATGTATGTAAGTGATCTCATTTTTCAAACAGTGTTAACATCTTGCATCTCATAATTATTATGCAAAAGGCAAGGAAATTATGCAAGTGACTATCCATATAGGACTTATGCAAAGGTTTAATAGAAGATATCACCTACCTTTTTGTGAATTGCAGGTTCAAAATGTTCTGCACAGATGTCTTGAGATAGGTTTTCAACTTCTCAAACCTTAGGACAGCAGGAGAATATTTTGGAAGAGAATTTGAAAGGGAAAGGTGAGAAAACTGAAATTTTTAAATAGAAAGGAATATCAGATACAGCATCTGCAGATTCAACATGCAACGAGCCAGTGCACTTGTGATTGTTTCATGTCGATATGGCTCAAGTTCAAAGTCACGAGGCAAAGAATGTGACTGCAAGAGGGAAAAATGTTCAAAAGGCATACCAATGCAAAAAATCTCTTAAAATAATACTCAAGATTTCATTGTAACTTGCATATATTTGAAGAGAATCTTAACCATGTTAGAAGTGTTGAATCTGAACAGCTTCTTCCAATTTATAAAATTAATTCCTTCTACTAATTGATCTCTGATTACACTAATTAATTATGTTGTAAAGAAGAAATATACTGCACTTGTAAGATTGGCATTGTAACTCTTGAAGCCACAGCCAAAGCAATAAAGTAAACTAGGATAATCAAATCAGTAGAGAGAATTTACAAAATTTGGTATTTTGCAATGAGGGTATCATTGTTAAGAACTACTATGGTGAGAACACACCTGAAAAAACAAAAAAGCAATCCAAGGAGACCAATTGGCACGGCAAGAAATAAATTGTCTTTGTAGATTAATACGCCTGCAATACCTGATGTCAATAAACACTAGTGTCACAAATCACATAGCAACATTTCTTTCCTTTCGTTGGTGTTAAATGCACAAAACCCATGCATAACTTATAAGTCATAAACATGGAAGTTATAAGCAAACGTATTTAATTGATCATCCATGAGGCATCATTATGAAAAAATAGCATCTTTGTAAAGAATTTTCTTCCTCAATCCAATGTCTAGGCTTCTACTAACTGCCTCCTTATAAGCATTATTGCTAGCTCAGTACTACTATGTTCTAGGCTTCTAGCTAGTAGGCCAGAATTAACTATTTGGGACACTTCCACAAAACCGCGAATAAGAAGAAAAATAGTATCTGGCACCAATAGAAAATTGTAGTTCGACAAGTTGCATGTATTGGAATAGAGACCAGAGATGATCCAGACCATGTAGAAGCTTCATGCTTGAAATAGACAAATAAATGTGGCAAGTCTATAGGTAATAAGCCATGTACTCTTTAATTGTTACTACCATTCAACTAAGCCACCACCCTTCTTTTACCCATGTACATATTTACAGACTTCATCATCATCGATCAAAAGATCAAACCAACCTAGGCAGAAACCCTTGATAAATCGAACCTCATTTAATTAATGTTTTGTTGCCAAGTTTCCTGGTTTATTGGACAAAAATCAATTTTCTGTTTCACTGATTCTATTAGGGACCTGAATAAACCATTCAAAGTTCAGTTTGTGTTAATGCATAGTCAACACCCACTGACAGAGGCTATAACGTGTGCTAAATTTAAGGTCTAATGTTTAAAGTAAAAATAAAATTTTCAAAACATGTTGAAGAATTCTCCACTGCACTTCACTTGACCTACAAATCTGAAATTTCCACAATAATGACCTGAAATCTTGATTCCACTCCACAATGACCTGCAAATTGATGAGTTCATTCCATGACAGATTCAGTGGATATTGAACTTAATAATTTTTTTCTAACTTTAGTGTATTAAAAGAACATGCTCACTAGTCCCTTGACACCCTGTATTAACCCTAAATACTAATTATTATGTTGTCATATGATTTTTATGTTTTAAAGGGCTAAAATATAAAGAGGGCGACATTTGATTTATTGGATACATAAAGTCTGTTGTAGTTTCAAAAAGATAATAATGGCTCAACCTCATATATGCATTGGCTGTAATTTTCATAGTGTTCTCTGAGGTGCTTGCTGTGGTTAATTCTCAAAATTGAGGAGCATTAACCATATCTTGATGACCTTGCATCCCTAGGAGAATTACTTAGTTGAGGACATCATTATTGAAATGCAAAAATGAATCTTTTGATGAAGTGTATACGTGGAATACTAAATGGAATGAAAAACAAAGTATAGATAGAGGAAGAAGAGAAGGTATATGGATGCTGGAAAACAATCATGAGAAAATGGACAAAAGCGACCAAGTGGAAAAGGGATGGCTGTCGGAAAACAACAATGTAAAAAAAAAAAAAAGCAAGGAGGAGAACTGGAAAAAGATAAGCACCACATAATGACTGACCAAATGGAAATGCAGGTCATTTGACAGGTGGCATTTCAAGTAGAAGAGAAAATGGGTTCAATAAATAGAGGGTTTAGGACCAAAAAAATTGAAAATTCAGAAACATTGTAATGGTAGGGAGGATGTAGAAAAATAGACGATGAGAATGGCAACGAATTATCAAGAAAAATTCTGTATCATTAGTTAGTGTTACAATCTACATGCAAAACAGATGAATAAAGTTATCGATGGTTTCCTTTATATTTTTCCTCCATATTTTTCAGGACCAAAAAAATTGAAAATTCAGAAACATTGTAATGGGAGGGAGGATGTAGAAAAATAGACGATGAGAATGGCAACGAATTGTCAAGAAAAATTCTGCATCATTAGTTAGTGTTATGATCTGCATGCAAAACAGATGAATAAAGTTATTGATGGTTTCCTTTATATTTTTCCTCCATATTACTTGTTTGTCAATTTCTGGGTCAACAACAGTTAAG
Source organism: Taxus wallichiana var. yunnanensis (assembly GCA_018340775.1). NCBI lineage: Eukaryota > Viridiplantae > Streptophyta > Pinopsida > Cupressales > Taxaceae > Taxus > Taxus wallichiana. The sequence continues at coordinate 236,886,303 of CM031237.1, read as the reverse complement.
AATATTTTAGCTACACAAGGAGAAGAAAAGATACTTGAAAAAAACTCATAAAGAACCTGACCTGATAAAATGACGGGTATACGATAATCTGGACTAGGTATCACTGTTTCTCTTTTATAGATTTCCTCCCTATCTGTAATAAAGTAATAAACCATTAAAAAAATATAATAAGATATATAATTGCAAAACTCCATTAGTACTTTAGCAATCAATCAATGTAACTTGATACATTATATTGAGAAGCCATGGCCAAGTCATCTGTAGGCACATTGAATCATTTGCATATCATGTAGTTGCAGGCAGGACAGATAAATTAGTAATCTAATTGTAAATTACATTATATGATTTGCAGTCATTTGATTAAAAATAGAGCAAACACAGAAGTTGTACACTGGTAGTTTTTAAGCAGTTCCAGCATATTTAAATTATATGATGAATGATTTCCAAATAACAGGCATTCAGCAAACACATTGTAACATAAACAACCAACATTGTTGGAATCTTAAGAAAACAGTTTATGGTTTAAGAAATTAATATAAGAGGCAAATTTCACATAAGAATTCAACAAATCAACATAAATGTATCCAATGTTTCAGAATTTGTAAAAGCATTATGTTATAAATGGCAGCTAGGACTAACATATAAAACAAGGAATTGCGTTGTAATTACATTTTGCCTTTAAAATGTGGAATAAAATTTTACACTTCAAGTCAAATTGTCATACACATCTTGATGCCCTTCTTGATGAACACATCCATACAGTAAACCATGTGTGTGTGCAAGCACATGCAGGAGCATGAATTAATCTTCTACATGCTTAGACTTGTAGCAAAGTTTGGCATACTAACTATCAAGAAAGCAGTAGCAGTGGAAGACAAAAAAATTAGGGGTTGCTCGGACAAAATTCAAAGATTGATGTCAGATTTGCTCATACTAGAATATAGGACAAGGTAGACGCAACTTCCTCCACAGGTGTTTTGCTGATCTGTTTGCATGGGATGAATCAATATCTTCCTACACATTCAGGAAAATTCCAAACAAATCTACCAAATCAACCAAAAATTCCAGTATTTCTTCTTACACAAATTTTCTTTGTTAAAATGAATTTAGTTTTGCAAGAAGATTATTATTGGCTAAAAGTGCTCCCGTATAATACTTGATACATTTCAATATTTCTCCCAAATTTTATGAGTGTTCTGATATTTACAACCATGTAACCTCCAATAGAATCAGTTTCTGTGAATGCTTGACGCCACTCTGTTGCAGTACTGCCACATGTCATCTTCCTCTGTGTTACTGAAGTTGCATGGAGCATCCGAGCATGGAGCATGGAGCACAAAGCTTTGAAAACTTGATAACACTCATATTTGGTAGTCCACCATGTTTTTTATTTTTGCTGGAAGCACAGGGCACGACAAGCGGGATTTCCCATGACGACAACTTCATTCCGTTTGTTGTTGACAGCTTTACCATGTTTTGTGTTTCCGTGGTAAGCACAGGGTGCAGAGCAGATGATTTCCAACATGCATTGATCTTATCTTTACCTCTTGCGTGTTTTTGAGTTGTTGTCTTCAGTCATTTTTAGACATAATGGAGCACGAGGTAGGGTTATCTCTGGTGACCACAGAAATCTCAAGTGAGGATGAAATTTCCATGTTCTTGTGTTATTATAAACCTGGGAATTTTCAAGTGCAGAACTACATTAATGGGCTCCTTCATCTGCAATGGAGTGCTCACTCTTGCCTCGTGGCAGGGTAACTTACTGGGCCCCATGATGTTTCATATTAGATTCAAGACATGTCATATTGAAATCACATTTGTTCGCCTCCTTAGCTAAGAGGTGGACGTCAATTTGTTGTATCAAGGACACTTTCACTTCACTTATTTAACCAAGAAGTGGACAGTATCATACTAGTTTCAAGCTTTGTCGGATCAAGATCACATCTGCATTATGGTTGGGTTGACTAACACCAATGGCATTTCAGCAGTTTTAGAATGGTCCTGCCTCCATGGCATAGGACACTCCTTTGGTTTTAGTAAGACCCTGCCTCCATGGCATGGGGGCACCTCTATGGTTCCAGTAGTTTCAATTTCTCCCTCTCTCTCCATTTGATAGGGGCATCTCCAGATTAGTGACAGTTTATATATGTGGGGCATGTACACCCCACGACACTCTCCAACAAGTTTCCAAAATGACAACATGGTTCATGTACCATCCGGTGTTTTCATTCCTTTGCTTTTTCCGTTTTCAAATTTTTCAAATTAGTTAAGTTTATACAGTATCGAGACATTGATCTACTTGCATTTCCACTTGATTGCAGGTATTCACATGGGATAGTGGAACATTCCAGCGACAACGCTTCACACCATCAACGGTTATTAGAGGTGCACATTTTCTTTTTACACATATCCCTTTAATAAAGCATTTTCAATGCTAGATTAAAAGGGCACATTTGTAGTCACCTAATTTTGGTTTGAGGCACTTGGTGGGAACCTTCCCAAACATTTGGACTAGTGACACATATTTTATACTTTTGACATCCTTTTCCCCTTCCAATTACCTTCAAATCACCTAGACACCTCACTTGTCAGTCTTACACACTTAGGTATAGTTCTCTTTTTCTCAATAATCATCGTAACCCTCTATAGACATTCCCATTCTCAGATTCCTATCTTTGACCTACAGGTCGGATTCGTCAGGTTCGGTATTAAACCTATCTATATACCCTGCCAAACCTATCTTTCACTTTTGCAATGGTCAATTTTTCAAATTAGGTTTTCATCAGGTCGGCCTATGCCTGATATTACCTGACTCTTTCTCAATAATCATCAGCCAACCCTCTATAGACATTCCCATTCTCATGCAACAGGTTCGGTTTAGATATACCCTGCCAGGAATGCCTGAGAAAATAGACCAGAATGCACACATTATAAGTTGTGTGTCCGTCATTTTATTATGCAAGAAATAGTTACAAAATGGTTGAAGTGGTTACGACTATTTATTAGTTGATAAGTAATAATGACTTAATATTAAATTATAAGCCTTATATTCTTATACCACCTCTTAAGGCTTACACTACAGAAAGTGAAAAACCAAACATACTAACAAAAGATTAAAAATAATAAAGCTAAACAGAGTCCCACATTCTTTAAAAGCTCTCTTTGAAAACAATTTTTTGACTAGGTAGAACTCCATCAAGTTGCCTCGTAACCCTCATAAAGGTGTAGTTCTCGAGTTGAATTCCCAAGTTCCCGAATTCCACCTCCCCAAACTCTTAAATTACAAACCTCCCGAATTATTGGACAACCATCCATATTGAGCTACATCCACAAGTGCTCCATCAAGTTGTCTCATGACCCTCGTAAGGGTATAATTCCCAAGATCCACAAACTCCCAAACTAATTGGGCAGCCATCCATGTTGAGCTTCATCTACACTAGATCCCTTCCCATCTTCAAAGTGTGGGCTTCTTTAAAATACGTATTCTTCATTAGCGAATTTTTCACCCATTTGGTTTGTCTTTGAGCTTTTTCCTTGTATTTAGAAGGCAGATTGTTTAACAAAATAGCTTTGACATCTTCGTCATCTACCATAACATTGACTTCTGCTAGTTGTCTGATGAGAGACCTCAAATTGTTTATGTGGCTAGATATTGTGACTTTGTCATCCATTTTACACACCAATTTTAATTTCCAAACCACAAATTAATGCAGCAAAATGAAAGTGATAGTCTATATTCTGATGGAAATAAATTCAACAAAAAATACAATTTTATATTTTGATTTTGTATTGGAAATTAATGCAAGGAATATTTAATGTCTAAACTTGTACAGTAAAGGAATGTCACAGTCATCTACAAGAAAATATTTTGCAAAATAAAATACCAGAAGGATTCTTGCCCTTTTCAGAAACTAGCATAGCATGTGCAGAATACACTACCCAAATCACAGTATTTTTCTGGTGATACAGTCTTCTCGTGCCCTAATCGTAGCATTTTTGGGTATATATTGTGATGTCTATTTTGGCAGCAGAAATATGCCTTAAATCATGACTGTATTTTTGCAATTTAATTTTGCCCTAAATCACGACTGTATTTTTTTATGCTTTTTTCCCTTTGCGTGCCCTAAACAATTGTATTCTTTTTAATCTCGAAATAATCAAATGCTCTCGATTTTTGCCCTCACGTCAGAGTCACAACTTTCCAGGCATAAATGGCAACTTGCAATGTCTTTTTGCAATTCAGTCTTGAGATGATGTTTTCTGCAAGTTACACTTTTCTGTTCACGATCTGCAATCTTCTATTTGATTTACAAATCCTATCAAGCACCAATGGCTTTGATACCAATGTTAGAAGATGTGAATAGAGAAGGAATGAAGAGAAACCAGAATGCACACATTGTGAGTAGTGTGTCTGTCATTTTATCATGCAAGAGATAGTTACAAACGGTTAAAGTGGCTACAACCGTTTATTAGTTAATACATAGCTAATAATGACTTGATAATAAACTATAAGCCTTACATTCATATAACTTTCAGGGTTGACTTGCATGGGAAACTAACGAAGAGTCTCGCATATGCAAATGACACTAGAGGTTATTAAGAACTCTCATCACCTAGATACCTTAGAGATCATTACAAAAAGGCTTATACACATAAATCTCTCAAAGGTACTCCAAGAGCAGAGTTCCAAGTCTGAAGCACTCCTAAAGCAAGGTTTGCATGTTGCTAAGTGTCTCTTGCCAAAAGATCATCCTAGTTACATATTGATTTATCTAGTTGCATTGAGCATATAGGATCGCAAGTGAAGCACAACTTCACTCGATTTGGGAGAACTACATGTTCCGTGATCCTTGTTATGTAGTGTGTGCTTTCACACAATGGTGACTTGTAATGTCTTTTTCACGATTCACAGTCTTGAAATGACGTTTTCTACAAGTTACAATTTTTTGTTCACGATTTGCAATCTTCTATTCAAATTACAAACCCTATCGAGCACCAATGGCTCTAATACCAATGTTAGAAGATGTGATAGAGAAGGGATGAAGAGAAACCAAAATGTAGACATTGTAAGGTGTGTCCGTCATTTTATCATGCAAGAGATAGTTACAAAATGGTTGAAGTGGTTACAACCATTTATTAGTTAATACATAACTAATAATGACTTAATAATAAACTATAAGCCTTATATTCTTATAACTTTATGGTTGACTTGCGTGGGAAACTAACGAAAAAGTCTTGCATATATAAATGACACTAAAAGTTATTAACAACTCTCATCACCTAAATACCTTGGAGATCATTGCACAAAAGGCTTAGACACAAATATCTCAAAGGTACTCCAAGAGCAGAGTTCCAAGTCTAAAGCACTCCTAAACCAAAGTTTGCATGTTGCTAAGTGTCTCTTGCCGAAAGATCATCCTAGTTGCATATTGATTTATCTAGTTGCATTGAGCATATAGGAATGCAAGTGAAGCACAAAAACTTCACTCGATTTGGGAGAACTACATGGGCCTTGATCCTCGTTATGTAGTGCAGTGATTTCACATAACAGGGTGTGAGAGGACATCCAGGCTTATCTTCCTTTGTTGTTTCAAGTGGTTCTAGGGTTTGATGAAAGGAAAAGTCAATTCAACACTTTCTCACTTCATAGCAAGATTTCAAAGCCAAATCACAACAGATTAGAGATAGGCGATGAGGTGCCAAAAGTTGCAGTCGATTTTGAGCAAGAGAAGACATGTACGGCAGCCAATAGACAGGTTTGGTACTAAACCTAACCTCCTCTGTCAAACCTGCCCCAGACACAGTTTCATTGTGCCAAATTTACAGATATGTTGGCATCATCTTTCTGGGCATGTTCCCATCTTTTGTTTCCTGGTGCAATCATCTGGTGAGCTGAATCAGGTTGGATTTTTCCTTTATTTGCGCTCTAGCATTTCCCTTTCTATTTTGACTACTCGTGATTGCCCCTTATCAACATAATTCAAGTTCATATAATTGTTTTACTACATATCCTTAGAATGTAAATTATAGACAGTAGTCTTAATTATTCAGGCACTAAAATGCTAGATAGTTAAAACAATATGGTCAAGAAGCCACCATACCCATGGAATATTTGTTCTGAGCTTGAGAATCACAGTGGAGAGTTGACTTGGTGATGTCTCAACGAAAGACTCGTGCAATTAAACTGCCTTGATGAATGGTGAATCATCGCACAATAAGGTCTTGCAAAGATAGAAGAAGCATTGGTATGATACACACTTAAGGTCCGTGATTTTCAAGCTGCAGTAGGCACATTTTTAAACACTCATAACCAATTGAAAATAAATAAAATGATGGAAAATGGGGTTGTGAGGGTGGAAATCCAAATGGCATAGTTAACAAGGACAATCAATGGGTCAAAGATAAAATTATGGGAGATCTAGGACAAGAGAAGGGAACCAAAAGGCATGCATATCGGATTTGAAAGGAGGTGGTGAATATGGTCAATATCAAGCTTGACAAAAAGATTAAGCTGATTATAAACAGGTTACAAGACAAAAATGGTTGACAACTGAAAAAGGTAAAGAAATTATCAACTATGAAGATAATAGACTATTAATAAGTATGGTAAAGAATAAAGTGTTGGAAAAAGAAAAATAGAAATTAATACTGAACAGAAAGTGTAAAGGAAAAATTACCATGCACAAGCTATTCCATCAACATAAGAGCACACACTTAAACACTTTATATTCTAATACATCACATCACATAGAACAAGAGAGATCATCACACAAGACATAGATATGCTAAAAGATCGTCAGCCCTACTCCACCATATGACACCTATATGAACATAACACCATCTACAACATACGACTCTAGTGCAAGCAACACACCCCCTTCATCCGACAACCCCCTCCTTCCTCTACACCATAGCCCTTGCTAATATATATACCTTAGTCGTATGCATACATGTTTTTGACCTTGTGTCATACATCTGCCACTCCCTTGATGCGGCCCTACCATCTGAACAGTCATATGGGAGCCATATGCTTCTTGTATCATATGAGGGCCCATCAATAATGTTGAAACATGATGGTTAGACATATTCTTCTCAATAGTATGCCACCTTGTTATACGTTGTTGTGGATTCTTAACATACACATTAATTATTCCTTGCTAATAATTATTTTTGTTTATGACTTTATATGGTACCCACTATATTTCACGATTCATATGCTGGAAAAAATCCTTATTTAATTGTCAATGTACAACTCCGACATCCAAACCCTACAAAAAATAAAAGAAGACACTATTACCAAGATTGAAAATATTTTTGATAAAATTTAGACAAAGGAAGTCAGGGCTTTTTCTCATCAATTTTCACTAGAAGATTGTTGGATATTTATCCCAACTTACTAAGAATGCCATGAAGTTGGACAGCAAAGCCAAATTTCCAAGGTGAAAACTCCCATTCAGTATTGCAACCTTTTCGCTTTGGAATTTAAATTATTGATCAAAACCTATTGCTTAGAGCACATTCAAGGGAGGAGGCTTGAACAACGAGTTTGAATTTTCATCGAAAACATCAGAGATATCAATCTCTTGGCCCTTATCTTGGATTTTTAGCATAATTATTAATAACCTTATTACCTTCAAAAATTTCCCAATTTGAATGGCAACAAATGATACAATCTAGCTACATTGATGTACATTTGAGAAAAAAAAATCGGGTTGACAAAAATGGGCTCCAAACTCCACCATATGGCCAAGATATTACGATTTTATGATTGACTTCTCCAAAAGAAGGAAAACTTTTTTAGTGATGATCAAATGGGTGTCAAATTTATGGTTGTAATTAAAAGTGAACACACCTACCACCGCCTCCCCTCCCCAGTATTTGCTATCAGTAGAATGCCTCTCGGCGTGTGTATATGTATGTATGTATATGTATATATATAGTAGCAGAAAGTCAAGGTTTGTCTCGTAATGCCCCTTTCCAAGCTCTAACTGAAACAAAGGGAAATTGCACAAACCCCAATAGATAGTAAACTGAAAATTATGACAACCAACTGAAATTTATGACAACAAGGTACAACCGTCTGATTTTTATAATAAGGAAAATGCAATATCTCTCCAAAAATGCATCTTTTACACAATCCAAAGCATGTAGGGAACTTTAGAAATATTTTAGAACAAATATAAACCAAGAAATGAGCCTTCAAACCCCAACTGGAATTTATTTAATTAAATATAATAACAACAGTGAACACCCTTACAAATATGGCTGGAAATGAAGGATTCCAAGCCCCAAATTGAAGTACAATGTAATATCCCTTTCCCATTCGAAGACCTTTGGCCTATTTTGTCAACCCGACGGCCAAAGGAAAAATATAAGGGTGACTTAAGTTATATTTAATTATTATAAAGTGCCATTAATAAAAGAAAAAAATATATAGAGCACTTATAATAATTTATATGACTTAATAATTATTAAATCTAGGATGGAAAAGGCTCAAATATAAATTGTTATCCATCCTAGGTGAAAAGGCGACTTGCCTTAGAAAGGGGAATGGGAACATAGAAAGGATAAATGCCCATTTTACTATGTATTTCCTCTAGAAAAATGCGATTTGCATTAGGAGGGAAAAAGTTGTTGGGAAAAGCATTTAATATGGGAAAATATTAAATGCTTGCATAGGGAAAATCCTTGTGAACTAATTGGATATTGTAGAGGTTGTTTTGGGTCTCTTCTTCCTTTATAAGGAGAAGTCAACTTGAGGGGAAGATATTGCATAACCATTTGATATTTTCTGATTTGTGTCTTAAGCTTGTAGCTTTTGCATACACGCTTGGATTTTCTTTAGCTTGTGGAGTAAGATCCCACAGGGACCCTAGCTTCGGTGGTGAGAGATCCATTCCTAGCTAGTAGGGCACTCTTCGGTGGTGAAAGATCCACCCTAGTTTGTCATTATTGGAGTTGATTCAGGGCTGATTTGTTTGGGAATCAAAGTAACTTGTTTTCTTAATTTTTGGAGCTAATTTGATGCCCTAAATGTGTTGGGCGACCTACTTTTTAGGGCAAAATTAGGGTTTTGTGTTTGCTTTGTGCAAAACTAATTTTGGAATATTATTCTTCATATTTTTGTGGCCCAAGATCCAAAGTTTCAGCTCATTTGGACTTCTCTAGCAAAAGATATGAATTTTTGAAGTTATGTTGCAGACAGGGTTTTTAAATAATTTATTGCAGCCTTGTTTACATCTGAAATCTGCAATTTTATACATATTTGGGCTTTATAAATTAGTGGTACTAGATTTGAGTGGAAAGATATAAATTTAGAGGTTGATTGGTGTGGGTTTTCCACTTAACCCAAGTCACATTTCCTTTATAAATTCAGATCTGCGTGATACTTGTTTGGTATTTTGTCTACAAGTTGCATTTAAAGTTGGGATTGCCTAAAATCCGTTTAGGGGTAAAATAATGTCCATTGGGGACATTACATACAAATGTAGATTCCAACTTCTAAAAATAGGAGAAACGCAACAATGGATGAATTTGAAGTTGTGTGCCTAGAAGATCCCAAACACCGCATTAGGGCAAGTTTCCACCCTAGGAGAGGGCTGGAAATGCCTTCAAAACTGAATACAAATCCTTATGAAATCACCTTGTTGCAAGCTTGAGGGGTTTCGTCCTCAAACCAACCCACTATTGAGAGGTTTCATTCTCAATAGGTTTTCCAAGAGGGTTTTCATCCTCAATGGAAGAGAGAGAAAGCAAACATGCTCCAACTCCAAGAGAAATAATTTCCAAAAGTATGCATAACCTCCTCCAAGCCAAGCAACCCCTTTTTATAGCTAGATGTGGTGCCAAAGACCAATTAGAATCCTCTAAAGAGGACCGACCTCCTTGGGACATAATAGTTCCTTTTTCTTCTATTTTTCATTTGGCTTTTCTCCTTTACCCAGCTGACCTAACTATACTTAGAAAATTACTAAAAAAGAATGCAAAGCTCACAAAAACAACTAAAATATGATATCAACTTCCCTTGCTTGTTTCATTTTTTCCCACAGGGAAGTGGAATGGGCTCAAGGTCTTCAAAGTGAACTAGCGTTGAGAAGGGGACATTACAGTCCTCCCCTCCCAAAATTTCTTGCCCTCGAGCAATTGTAAGCTCATATGCACAAGTACCATGCCTAAGAGATGAAACATGTTGTCATGCTCCAAAATCCCGAACCCCATGCCTATCAAATGAAAGAGCTCTTGCAAAAACAAGCTCATGCAAAAAGAAGCTCAAACACCTATTGTCTTCATTTTCTTCTTCAAAACAACACTAGCAAATTTGTTATTTGCATATGTAGTTATACTCAAAACCTTCCAAATTGTTTAACCTCAAACATAGCGCAAAGAATTGATGAATAATCAGCAGCTAGACAAGCTAAGTCATATTCTAATATGGCATCCCCGCTCTTCGTTCTAACCTTGACAACAATGGTGGGAGGACATCTTGTATCCCCAAATATAAATGCAACTGAAATAATGTGGTGGTTGTTAATGCTTTTAGGCTATTCTTTTTAGTATCTGATAAAAATCAGATCGTAGATGGGTTGGAAGTGAGTTACAGCGGCCAAAACACACTTGGGTTTCCACCCAACTAAGTACCATGGTGGTTGTCATAAAAATTGTCTTCAACTGAACCTTCTTTTCAACCTTTCTCATCAAGGATTTTTCCTTAATTTGTGCAAACTTACAGCTGTCCTTAACTGGGAACAGCAGTCCTATACCTTATTGTCATGCCCAACAACATAAAAAGGTATAGCGAATACCAAAGTGGAATTTTCTTGCAAAAATCAATAACTTAGGAAATGTGAGCAGCCATGCAAGCACTGAAAATTCCCATATTAACCATCACCAATCGAAAAGAACTCCTCGTGTTTGAAGGAACTTGTAAAATCCTTTGCATGAGAACACAAGGAGTAATCAAGTGGTTGGTGAAGGTGATGACAACGATACCAAAAATCACTCTCATTGCTGCTCCTAATGAGTCAAGCAACTCTTTTACCTTGGTTGTCGTATCAACTTCTTTCTTGTGTGCTTCTTGGGCTTGTGGAGACATCTCTTCATCTTCCGCTGCAATCTCATATTCATTATTGCTTGTTTGGGTTGATAACAAACTCAGTTTCTCTTCCTTGTTTCCTTCTTTCTTCTCCATTCTTGGGCCTGCACATAGAACAAACACATTAAAGAAAACAAGAGTTTTCAACATCTCTCCTTCATGCCTCGTAGTCATGATGGCAAGTTCTCTTTCATTTCTTGCAACCACCTCCCAATCATCATTCAAGGGATGGATTTCCAAAAATTCAATCATGTTGCCCCAAACACAGCTGTAACCATGCATTTCCTTCCTCAAAATCGAGATGACAGTGACTGGAATCCAACTTATGACAGCATTCTTCAAAACCCATAAATCAATGCTCCTACTACAAACAATGTAATGTCCCTTTTTGGGGGACCTCAAGAAATGACCAAAAGTTGAAGATAAACAACACTTTTCAGATTTTTAGTGAGCTGTTAGAGACTGAAATAAATGTATAAAAACCTTAACTGCTGCCAGCCAACACCCTTCTAGGGCAGCGACTTGTTTTGGGGTTTCACACCCACTTTTATGCCTTCAAAACCATCCAATCAACTTCACTTGAGCCTCTAAAATTATGATATATCCACAACAATCATATAATGCAAGAAATCTGATTTTTAATGCCCTAGATATGGAGATATGAATTTCAACAAACCCTTGTTTGCAGCGTTATTTTAAAAATTCACAACTCAACTTAGGAAGCACCAAAATCATGAAACTCGGAATCTTGGCTTTATAAAATATAGAGAATAAGATGATAATTTCAGATTTGCCAAAATGTCACCACACATACCAAATTACCACCTTAGTATAGGTCACTCCACTTGAAATAAAATATAATTTGCACCAAAGAGACAACACATGCAAGAGAAAGATACTTTATTTCCTTTCAACCAGCTTGCACACCAAAACCTCATGAAGGGTTTTCGTCCTTCACAAGTTTCCAACCAAGGGTTTTCGTCCTTGGAAGAGATCCTCAACCCAAGGGGTTTCGTCCTTGAGAAGAGAGTAAAAGGGCTACACTAGCCAACTTTCACCAAAATAAGAATAATCTCCAAAAACATAATTCATTAATGCCCAAGCGACCTCCTTAAATAGGCATAAGGAGTGCTTAAAGCAATCATTACATCATGGCCGACCCCTTAAGTAATTGCATTTTAAATATTAAAAAGGTTATTGGAGCCTACATGCTCACAATACCATTAATACTAAACTACTTAAATTCCTCTATTGGAGCAAAAAGGCTTCCAATAGGATAAATCATAATAAATGAAAACGACTATCTAATCAATAATAAAAATATAATCCAGATTTCCCCTTGCTTTTCTCCTTAGACCACGGGAAAGAATGGGTTAAGGTCTTAAATTTAGCCTCCAAAAAGGACATAACAAACAATCATACCATCATTGTCATGCTAAGTTATAAAGCTTTGGACAGCAAGGTAACATCCATCTTGCTTACTTCCAAATGTTGATTTCATGAACTCGACATCTACTTTTATCAAAAGGCTTCTTCTAAGAGCATCTGTATTGATTAGGAGCTCAAAATTCCTATGAAGTGATTGTTGTTTTAAAAGTGGAAGTGGGAGTTTTTCTTATCATGTGCCACCCAAATCTGATTTGTTCCTTCCTTGCGTGCTGAAACCTTCTTCCCATATCAACCCATGATGGAATTTCCTTCAAAAATGAAAGTTCATGGCTGCTAATGGCAGTCCCAAATCTGATTTTTGCACATTCAGCCCTATAGCCATGGCATAACAACTACCAAACTGAAATCTTATGGAAAAAGACAATTTCATGAGTAAGGACTGAAAATTGTCTTACATAAGCTGAAAAATTAAGAACAAAAGGTCTACAATTGAAATCAGCAGACATATTGGCCCTTAACTCAAGACCCTTGCTTGACTCTAGGCATTGAGTGCTCTGAGAATATACCTCCTCCTTCGTGGTAGCCATGTTTGGAACTCCATCCACTCTACCATGAAGTATTGCCTTCTTGAATTCCAACATAAGGTGTGAACAATTCATACCAATACTTACACTCACCTCTTTTTGACTGTAGTTACCTTGCTGATTTTGGATTCCAAATGTTGCCTCCAAGCTGCCCCACTTGAATTCTCTTCAAAAATTGGCTTGGATCAGATCCTATGAGAGTTGGCGGATGAGTGTAACAACCATATATGACTTTGGAATTCCTCAAATTAGTCAACTTGTGGTTGTATGTATTTGTTAGCAACATTCCCAACTCAAAATCCTTGGATATTAATAACATAAGAAAGGTGCAACAACTGCAATACTTGAAATCCCTTTCACACATCATGTTCAAGCCAAAGAACTTCATCATAAATGTCAACCTACAGCTGTCCAAGGAGAGTACTATCCATCCAAAATATGAATTCAGAAAGAATATCTTACCATGGCTGAAGTATTGTATTTTCTGATGCAAAATTGGGATGGTGGTAGTTGGAGACCATCTTACACCCATGTGAACACTTCATCCTTCGCCTTGGGTGAGAAATGTCTTTTCCTTGTGGTAACCAATTCCCTTATGGCTGCCATAAGGATGTAGGTAACAACAATCCTCAAGTTTATAGCAACGTTATTCAAAAGATCTCCCAGTTCCCAAACTTCTATGTACAAGCAAAATGGAATTTGCAAGGAAGAATCTATGTGCCCTTTGTCCCTCAATATGTTCTTCCTCTTATCAAATTGATCATGCTGCCCTCCATGATACAAATATGGCAGTGACATAGGAGGAATCAATAAATTTGGAATATGATGGTCATGTCTAGGGCTGCCCACAAAGAGTTCCCTTCTTAGGGCTGAAGTAGAATCCTTTCCCCATTCGGTACCCTTCATCCTCACAAAATTGTTAGAATATTCCTTATGACAACCAAAATATTGCAAGGACATAGCATGAAGGTGATGAAGCAATTCCTTAGGAAGATGATGAAATTGCTTACCATAGGTTGCTGTCCTGAAATTTCCAGCGAACTGAAAGTGATCATAGGCACCGGAAAAGCACTCTCTTCATCTATATGACCCCCAACAAGGTCACCCAAAAGTCTTGGTCCATTGACCCTATGCAATTCTGATTCGTCTCCATCCTTAGCATCATGAAGACTTCCCATTTGCCGTGATTTGCTTTGGAGCATTAAATTTGCCCCAAGGTCATCCCTTTTCAATAAATTGCCCATGACCATAAATCTGAAATGGCATGGTATAAAGCAACAAATCTGAATTACCTTCGATAGTGTTCATCTTTCTTCGCCATATGAGAATTTGTTGAAGCATGTTGATACATGTAAGGGACCACATCATGAATCTTGTCGGAATCATGAACATTACCAATTTGTCTTTCATTGCTTGTTGTCTAGAAGGTCCTAGCGAGTTGATCATCCTCCTTGTCCTTTGGAAATTGTGTTTCAACCTTCAACTTCTCTTCACCATCTTGTAAATCAGATTTTTCTTCTTTATTTTCCTGTAATATGTCATCATTAGAAATCAATGAATCATCATGAAATATCAAAGGATTTATACCTTCCAACTTGTGCTTCATGATTTCATTTGTAATATCCTTGAGAACCCTAAAGGCGAATAAAAGCTTAGAATTCACCATGCAACCATGCACAACAACTGAAAATTACTTCAAAATGATTAATTCAAACATGGCAATCAATATCCATCCAATTTGGTAACAACAAATGGAGAAAATCAGTGAATATATACTGTTGTAATTAAATTTAGGACAACAGCAGAACAACCACAAACCAACGCTGAAAATGATAGATAAACACCACCAAAAATCACGAAAATATAGATTTTGGCCTTATAAATTATGGAGATTCAAATTGTAAAATCAGATATGAAATATGTGCCCTAGAAGGCACCCAAATAACACCAAACCCTAGTCGCTCCCTCTAGGGAGAGCTCCAAAATGCATGCAAAGCCTTTGTAGATATTTCCTTTGATGCCCTAGATCCAAATCTGCAAGAAGTCTTCAATAGATATCTTCAAATCACCCACAATGGAGGGTTTCCGTCCTCCACCAAGCCACAAGGAAGGTTTTCGTCTTCCTTGGAATGCCACACAAGAGGGGTTTCGTCCTCAAGTGGAAAGTTAATGAGCACTTTGCCCAAAAACCAAGTATATGTAAAATGCACCAAAGATAGGTGCAAATGAAGTCCTTAAGTCCCTTTTATATCCTTCCCTTGGCGCCAAAATCCAATTAGAAGTGGACTGACCTCTTTAAGCTTCTTTTTATCTTTTAATTTGCCTTTATGACTCTCCAATCACAGCCGACCTGCTTTATAAAGGGAAACACTAAAAAAACATTAAATCTAATTAAGAAAACTGAAATGAAAATGCAATTCCTTCCCTTGCTCAACCATGCTTCATTGCCACAGAAAGGGGATGGCAAGAAGTCCACTTTTAGGCTCTTAATTCGAAAAAGGGGACATTACACTTGGATATTCTGTTTTTGTGGGAATTCTCACTACATGGAATATTTTAATACTTGATTCAACTATTTTCCGTGAGTATTCATTTCTTCTATGACCTTTCACCCACTTACATTGGCAATAATCACAGGGAAAAGGAACCCGCAAGCACACAAGCACACACCACACTTCTTTGTGACAACCAAAGTGTCTAGAAATTGGATTTGAATCCAGTCTGCCATGCAAGAACAAAACACATAGTTCAACAAATTACATAAGGAAACTGGTAGATGAGAGAGTAATTTGCCTTCAATATATTGCAACAGGAGCAGACTGTTGATGTGCTTACCAAAGCACTTGTACCTAACAAGTTCAATATATTTAGAGACAAACATTGTGTTGTTTGGATTAGAAATTAAGGGGGTTGTTGATAATAATGATCACAATCTATGTTCTCCCATTATTTTTAGTTTATTGTAGATTGTAGAAAATTCTTGTCTTTTATAAGTCGGCAACAATAAGGAAGACAGATCAGTCTTTCATCGTTTTGTAGGAGCTGTAACACCAATAGTCATTTGTCTTTTAGTAGGAATTCATGTACCAAAGACATATATAACTCTTTATATTGAAGTTAATGAGAATGAGGGAATCATCTCATGAGTTCCCATCTCTCAAAAATTGTCCAATTTTCTTTTCTGCTTCCTTTAGTTTCAGCCAACAAAAAGAAAGGTTGGCATGTTCTAATATACACAAAAACTCAGGCATAAATTGTGAGAGACTGCGTGCAAATAAATTCTATTTGCCATATGATACAACATTCATAAGAAAGAATTGAGGTCACAAATTTTTTAAAACACATATTCTGAGTAGTCTGGAATATGGAAAAACAATATCTATAATTTGGAAGAGAGAGCATAAATCATTTTTAAATTTGAAGTCCATTACTGTAAAAATGGCCAATCGGATACGAAGAAAGTACAGTGCTCAAAGTAGACAAGAAGAGTACCTAGTGTATTTTTAAAAGTATATAGAGAAATTAAACAATGTAATGAAGCAATGGAAACCCAGGAACATAGAAAGAGTGGAATACTAGAAGAGACATCGAGAAAGATGCTCAAGATACTAACAACCTTGGATAAAATGTTCAAATACGAACTCTGACATGGTTAACAAGACACAAACCAAATAACTCTCAGAAAATATTTTTGTTCAAAGAAAAGATATACAACACATGATACGTAAAATATAACACAACTTTTACAGAGATACAAAAGTGGGGGAAATGATAAATAGAGTATGGAATTTGAACTAATAAATAATAGTACATTAAAATAACCCAACTCTTTGATGAAGAAGATCGTATAAAAATTTACAACATATTACATTTTGAAGTTTTGGAGGATACCATGCAAAAGAAGGATAAAAAAATGCAAAACAATGCAACTCAAAACACGTGCATGGCTCTTGATAAATCCGAATCCTAACCACCAAAGTACTATACCTCATTCTTAAAACATTATACAGTCATTTAAAAATAGGAGAAGATTAAGGTTACCTCGTTTACAATGGGACCTGCATCTACAAACCTGGTACTAATGTCAAGGTGAAAAAATGGGAAGAAAAATTGAAATAAAAGCAAACATATTTCCTCGAAGAAAGAAAGTACAGCTATTCTAAATAAAATGAACTTAGCTTCTAGATTAGCAATAATAGCATAGGGACCTTAAAATTAAATACAATGTCAAAGTTTGGGCATGGTTAATGATTGAACACTGGTGAAAATGTTAACCAACCACTGCTTCCACCAAGACTTGCTTTCCACGAGCGCGTCCCTTTTGACTTAAAGAAATTCCTCCAATGTCAATGCTTTGATGATTGTTGAAGGAGTGGCAAACTGATCGTGATGTTGTAGCTCTTTTAGAGTATTTCGCCCTCGCACCTATGTCAGAAAAGAAAAACATTAAAGTCACTTCTAATTAAAGAGCAAAAAGTAGAATTGTGTTTTTCTTTCAAGAATATAATATTTTCAATAATAGAGTCCAGCAGGTGTGATTGAGTGGCAAAGGTTAATTGTTGCCACAATGAAGACCCAGCTTCAAATCACCATGAGAACCTCTGGACACAAGCTCACACAGCCTGTGATATTGCAGGTCTGAAAGCACACGGGCAGACTATAAAAACCCATCCCATGGATTGGACCCCATTTGTGTCTCAAGGTAGTGGGATCCATGGAAAGACCCTTGTAGATGAAATTAAAAAAAAGAATAGATAAATGAAAGCTCAATTACGATGTGGAATGAAGCAAGCAATTCAAGAGGGAACACTATATCATGAAAATGTGCAGCTACAAACATTGACAACCTGAACTTTGACGTAACAGAGTCATGAAACTGCAAATAGAGCATCAACTTCAGATAGAAGCATTTATGAGAAATATAATGCAAGCAACATTGAAAATTGATAGGATATTTTATATAACTACAATGTAGTGGGCAATTCTTTCAACTTATAAACATCATATATATACACATACACACACAGTAATCTAGAGAAAATAATAACAATTTATTCTCAGTCCTTGCAAATATTGACTGGTATAGTTGATCTAGACATTAAAATTGGTTAATGTTGTAAAAACAATATTAAAGAACTTGATTCCACACAGACTGGTAAGATATTGTACAATGTAGTAGCCAATTCTTTCAACTTATAAACATCATATATATACACATAAACACACAAGTAATCTAGAGAAAACAATAATAATTTATTCTTAGTCCTTGCAAATATTGACTGGTATAGTTGATCTAGACATTAAAATTGGTTAATGTTATTAAAAAAATATTAAAGAACTTGATCCCATACAGACTGGTAAGGCATTGTTTATTATGAAAAATAGCTCGTAAAGTTCTTTTGAGAAAAATCAAAAGACATATTACACTAGTATAAGTACGTCAACTAGTCTATATATATATAGAGAGAGAGAGAGAGCGGGGCGGGGGATGATGCTCTCAGTGTAGATAGGATCATTCCTTGCTCAAGAGAGACAATCTCTAATCATGGTCAGAGAAACATCATTGATTCAAAAGAGTTTCAAAAGTCTATTTATGAGCGTTTTTTTATTGAACATATTTATTCCCATTAACTCCAAGCCATCATCTATATCTGCAAAAGTCTATTGAGTAATTATTGGTTATCACTTAGTGAATTTTTTGTTGGTCTAAACCAAAGAGAATGAATGTGGAACATAAAAAGGTTGTAAGGATGGAAACTACAACTAAAGAGAAGATGTAAAGATACCCGAAACCCCAAAGGTATGGCTCTATCACAATCTTCTAAGGTTGTAATCATATCTAACTGCACCTAAATTATTTTACTCCACTAAAAATATATATTTCTTGTTGTAATGTAGTTTTGCTGAAAGTCTATGCATTTATTATTAAGTAAATAAAGAAGTCCTTACATTATCAAAGTCGGACCGGCAGGGCTGAGGAACTGCTACATTTTAACTATCTACTTCACAAAACCTTTACAGAACCCAAAACTATATCGGAGGCATTAAGGCATGGAGACTAAAACTGTCTGAATTGCTTTATCAAAAAGACAATTGATCCATACAAACAATTTAGGTAGCAGATTATCTTCTATGAATCTCTACACGTGCATCCAATTACTTTCACAATTATCTTCTAAAAGGGTGCCTTTGGCAAAGAATACTGAAGAAATTGGGTGGGTAGCACTTAGTTTTACAGCACAATCATATCATGAATCCTCCAATTAACTATAGTACCAGTTTCCAGCAACATAGTTATAGAAGTCAATTATTGTTGAGAAATGTTTGAAATACCTTCTATGACGCTCTACTTGGCCACCCAACCACCACCAAACTAATGATTCTTCCATTGAACTACTTGACCATGAGTACCATTGCAAATTCCCATCCATAATCTTCATCACAGAGCGCTTGTGCACAAACTGAAAATTTTGTGTAGTTGCTCTCTCAAGCAACACATCTTTTAATCTTAGTGCTTATCTGCAACACTACTGTATTCAATGAATTGCGAGTGAATTGGGACTCTCATACTACCCTCATATCCACCTTTATTATGTCCCGCAAGTAAAAATCTATGAGACAAAAGGTGGTCGAATCAGACATTGCATCATAGATCCCCCAATGAGTAGTTAATGTTGGCTGTCATAACTGCCCATAGGGAGGTTTGTTGAAGTGTAGGTAAAGCACAAAATTATACCTAATCTGCTCACCAATAAGCTTATACTTTATGAATGTCACCAGTAGCATGTACAAAAGAAAATCTTGGATCTAAAGCAGTAGTGCTGTTAGATGACCAACCATAGGCTGTTGATCATGACTATAGCTAGGACACCTTACCAAGAAGTTCATTTTGTAAACCGCATCAATTCCTTATACTGGTTGATAAATTCCAATTCTATGCAGGAAAACAACCACATAAATTGCTGATATTGAATACCATATGCTGCTATGTAAATCATAACATAATCAAAAGCAAAATGCAGATAATTTTAGCTTTGTCTCCCCTCAATAGTATCCAAAAGAGAGATCAACCACTGGTACTTCGATTGTAAAATCTGAAACTGCTTCTTGATATGAAAAAGACAATAGGAGTTGAATGTATAAATGAATTAAATAGTGAAAACACGCACACAATTTGTTACAGACCACTTCTAGTAACTACATATACATATGGCAAACATCAACATGAAGCATATGTCTTTATATGATTAGCATGCAATGCAATCGTACTCAAACACTAAGGGTATAGAATCATAGATGCATAAACAATGTTGTTGAATCCTGTAATAACAAATTAGGGTTTGACTCCTAATTTAATATACTATGCAAAAATGATAATTTA
>CM031237.1:236774233-236865757 GCA_018340775.1 Taxus wallichiana var. yunnanensis | reverse complement strand
AAATCCCGCTCTTGTCTTGATCTTGTGGAATTAAATACCTTGGGTACCTAATTGTTTTGGGTACCTTAACCACGATTTTTTTTTAATCGGGAAATATCTAGCTAAAGTTTCGGTGTAATCAATAATGAAATTGATCCTTGGGAGATTTGAGCTAGGTGTGGACTTATTGATCTTTTTACTTTTAATTTGGAATTAGTAATTATTATAATGGGAAAAGTTATTAGTTGATTTAAGCTGTCTTTGAGACTTTGGTTGTTAACTCCTAATAAAAAAATTATTCCATAACTTTATAACTAAACCTAGGTTGTTCATGGAGTGCATATGAAGTGGGTTTGTTATATTGGGCACTACATTTACATTAAAATGAAAAAAATACAATCTATCAAGGGTTTCCATACACATGTACCAATTTTTGCAGCCTTGTCTTTCACTTGTTGTGTCTTCTCTCTCTCTCTCTCTCTCTCTCTCTCTCTCTCTCTCTCTCTCTCTCTCTCTCTGTGCCTTCCTAAAAAATATCTTCTAGCATTACTCTGCATTCTCTTCCTTAGTATATTTTCATTTCTCATTCTTTACATTTCCCATGATTCATCCACTTGATAATTTTCACTGCGCTTGCACACATAAATCGTGATAGATCACGAATTTCTAGGAGTAAACTCGATACAAAACTATATGTGCATGCAACTTTATTTATATACAAATCTCAATAGAAATTAGGTTATTTTTAATTTTAGTTTTCTAATAACTTTAAAACAACTTTTCTAATTTTCATAGAATTTATATTTAATATACAATTATTTAGTTTTATAATATATTTTTAAAAAAATAACTGTATACTTTAAAGACAATTTTATTATATATAAATAATAAAGAATATTTTTAAAAAATATAATAGCATATTACGTATTGTAGGTTAAAAAAATACAAATAAAACCTAACATAGTTTCTGACAAAAAAATATGTAAAAAACTAAATTTTAAACATAAAAAAATGAACAATATTATTTTAACACCGTTACTTAAAAAAAATTACAAAACATTAAATTTAGAAGAAAAGAAGCATCTTTGGTGGTGATTTGGTGGCACATCGGGGTTCATGCGAGACGGTGTTCACGTGAATAGTGGTTCTCATGAAACCCTCCGAGTGGCACTAACATGGCGCCTAAGTGGCACACTTTGGCTCCAAATACTTTTGGAGGATAATTGTAAGCCAAAATCTACCACTTAGGTGCCATGTAAGTAGGGTAAATGGACTAGTAAAATTGCAAAATTTTGACACAAAATTCAAATTTTATTGGCTTTCTAAAAATGTAATTTTAAATTTTTTTATAAAAATTGTTATTTATTTTTAATTTTTACTAACATATGGTATTTTAGGACAATCAATAGTACACAATCAACCAAATTTTAAAAATAGTAGAATAAATCAAAAAAATTAAAAAAATTAAACTTACTTATTTATTGAAGTCTTCTTCGTACTGTGAAAATAAAAATCAATTTTGATATAAATATTAAAATTTATTGGCATAGAACATATGAACACTATTTATACGAAAATATTTTTACTAAATAATAATTAAAAAAATATATATAAGTCAAAAAAGTATGAAAATTTGACAGGACCTCGAAATTCAAATCTTAAAAATTTATCTAAAATTTCATGGTGAAAAAATTAATTTTCATTTTAAAAACCACCGAGGATAGTCATTCGTCTTTTATAACATAAGAAACAACGTATGAATAAAATTAAGAAAAAGACCATATTTTTTACCATTTTTATTTTTTTAAAATAAATGTATTCTACACTCTAAACACAACATTTCTTTAGTTTGTGGAATTTCATGAATGTGTGGGTTTTGTGGCTATTACCTATACAAAATCAATGAAACTAAAAATTCATGTTTATAAAGGTACAAATATTGAAATCAAAGTGACCAAACTAGTTTGTGCGAAGTGCAATGAGCATCTCACTTCGAAGCAAGATGAAGAAGAGGTTGTCCCTCTTTGCTGCAGAATGATCAAGAGCATCTAGCTAATGATGCACCTATTCCATGTTAGACTTAAGCCTTGGTGCATTATCTCCAAACAAGTTTGTGCCCTCTAGAATGGAAAAAAGAAAAGAGGAGATACTTAAAGCTAATCCATCCCATTTGTGCTTATCGGTGGTGTCTTGTTCAAGAAGGATATCAAAATTATTCTATTGAGGTGTATTGGGAAAAGCCAAATTGAGAAGGTGTTGCATGAGTTCCATGATGGAGAAGCAAAAGGCCACTTTGCTCCTTGAGTAACAGCTCTCAAAATCATGAAAGCTTGGTTATTATTGGCCTCTGATGTTTAGGTATTGCTACTCATGGATCAAGAAATTCACGAAGTGTATTCTTCATAGGGAAGGAAAAGTTAGCAGCCTAGCCCCTTCGTCCAATTTCGGTGGATCAAGCATTCATGTAATGGTGACTAGAATTCATTGGAGTAATCAACCCAAATTCAAGCCAAGGCCACAAGTGGATACTTGCATGAAGTGACTATTTCAACAACTAGGCCGAAGAAGTGGCACTTAAGGAGGAAAATGAATCAAATATCTTGGATTTCTATGAAGGGATAGTCACTTTATGTTTGGAGCCCCTACCACTATCATATCGAGATAATGCATTAGCATTCTTTCGTCTGAGGATCACCGAATAGGCTGTCAAGAATGGTGTATACCTCAGCACTTCATCTAACTATTACCCTCAAGGTAATGGCCAAGAAAATTCCACAAACAAGAACCTATTAAGGATTATCGGAAGGACTATTGATGAAAATCAAAGAACTTGGCACACATAGTTCAAATCAGCTCTATGGGTAAATAGGATCACATCGAAAAGGTCTGCTACAGCTCCCCATACAAGCTTGTATACGTAAAAGTGGAAGAATTTCCCATGTCATTGGAGCTACCCACTTTGGAGCTCATGAAACAATTAGAACTAGCTGAGTTTGAAGCTATGGAAATAAGGTATGCTGAGAGCTAATGGAAGTAGGAGATCACGAGAGAAGCGCGAATGCAGATCATTGAGAGGATCAGCTTGATTAAGAGATAATTTGACAAGAGAGCTAAAACCAGGACATTCCAAGTTAGAGACTTGTTACTAAATTGGGATGGAGATTGGGAAAAACCGTGAAGGCATTCCAAGTTTCATACCATATGGAGTGGTCCATACATGTTCCTTTGAATGCATAGGTAGCGATTCCTTCTAGTTGGATAAGTTGGATGGTGAAGAATTGCATATTCCATTCAATGGGTTCTACCTCAAATACTGCTACTAAAGAGAAAATTTCTCACCCTTGTAAATATTAGCCTAGTTTTTTCAATTTCTCCAAGTGTGTATGCACATTGTCTTGTTATAGTTTAGGTTTTAATTTCCCTAAGTGTTGGTGCACATTTTTTATTGCTTTTGGTATGTGCTTGTATCTGATTCATCTCACTCATGGAAAAGACTTATGGCCACAAGAAATTAAATCTACATAGTATCCATATTGAGTACGTCTAGATGTTTTCATCGTGCTCCAACAAACTAGGTTTGTATAAAATAAAATGAGGCGAAGTTTCTAGGATTCGAACAACTCTATACTCTCACAAATCTTAAATCCCATTTTCTCACAAAGAAAAGAGTGCATGCGGTGGAAGCGGAGTTCTAGACTAGTTTCAAAATCATCTGGTAAACTCCATGCCCAATAAGTGATTCCCATGATCTTTGGTCTATTCATCTAGTAGGAAGATGTCCTCGTGAGATGCCAAATTGTTATCTCAAATTTTCCCAGAGCATAATTGAGAAAACACGACCTGCGTAGAAGGAAATCTAAGGTTCGAGATCTATCTTGTGAGCTCACACTCAAATCGAGCAGTCAAGGGCGGGTGAGGTCTATAATGGAGTAAAAGGGTTAATGAAGGACCAAACAACATCAAAGGAGGCAAGAGGCTCTCGGGAGAAAAAAACAAGGAAAGGATCAAATTCTTGAGCTTCACAAACAATTGAGTGGTCCCAAATTGACTATATGAAAGAGACAATGAAGCTTCCACATGCCTCATTAGCACATCTCTAAGGGTTAAGCCCAAAAGGCAGTCCCCAAACAAGCACCAAGCCTCCATGTGTCCATAACCCCAAAAGTTTCACCAGCCATTGAAAATTCTATGAGCAAACGGAAGATGCCACGTGCCTCGTCTATGTAACTTCAAAAATAAATCCAAAAGCATCTATCGAGAGAGTGCGGAGCTTCCACGTGTCTAGGTTTGAAAAAGGGATAAGTGACCATTTTAATCAACTAAGCATAAAGAACTAGCGAAGTCTCCATTTGTCTCATCAACGCAAGTTCAAAGGGGCAACCCAAAGTGGAGACCCAAATGATCCCGAGGCTTCCACGTATCTAGGTTTCGAAAGGCATCGGCTGAATCGGCTAAGTATTGCAGCCTCGTGGAAGGCACCATGAGTTATCTCGGTGCATCTTGAGTAAATCTAAAATTGGTCTCCCACAAAACCGCTAGCCTTCCACATGTCCCAAGTACAAAAAGGGATAGATTCGATAGTTGAAAAGTCAAGATGGGGCAGAGTCAGTGGAGGGTGTCACATGCCTTGATGACACAAATTCAAAAGAGGTGCCCCGGGCCGGTCAAGCAAGCACGAAGCATCCACGTGTCGAAGAGTCAAAAGGGGGACATATCTGGCCATTTAATTGACTAAGTATAGAAAGGTTAGCAGAACCCTCCACGTGCCTCGTATGTACAACTTTAAAGGTAAAATCTGGGGGCAAGTCCAAAATATGCGCTGAGCCTCCACATGTCGCCGATCAAAAGTATGGCCCCACCAAAACGAAAGGGACTTAGCCAAATTCAAAAGAAACAAAGCAAAGCCATGGAAGGATCCACGTGTCTCATTGGTGCAAATTCAAAAGCAAAATCCAAAAGTGGTCCCTAAATACACACCCAGCTCTACCCAGTGGCCATGTTTCCAAGTCAAAGCAAGAAGGCGGGTTGCAGGAGGAAGTTTGAACCTTTTTATTTTGTTTCAAAGCTGTGTAAAGTATAAAAATAAGCCACACCTCCGCCGATGCCCAGAGAAGCCATGTGTCGAGATCTAAATTACATGTTGAAAGACAGAGACTTAGGAGTGATTCTTTGCCAAAGCTGGGCCAACGGGCCTAGGGAAGACTTTTCACCCAAGTGGAAAATGTGGGCGTCGGACCCAGGATGATAAATAATCAATAAGAAAGTAACGGGCTAGCAAGGCTGCGGATGACTTTTCAATTTTGTGAATTTTGTGCAAAAAGGCACAATTTTAATTTTAGACTGCGGACCCATTCTACAAAATTCATTTTCACCATTTTTGTCTGAGATCAATTCAAACATTCTAATGAGCATGTCTTTCCATCTAGTGCTCTAAATTCAACAAATTTAATACCATTGGGAAGGTCTCGACCTCCTCACAAACCATAGAGGCCTTTAACTTTAATTTAGACAAGGTTAGGTGGGTGAGAAATAGGAAAATGTCTTCATGCCATTAATATGTGATCCAATTTCTTAAACAACCAAATCAAATTTCATTTGATCCATTTTTCTTCCTTCTTCGACACGCCAAATAGACATAGAGGGCGGACTTGATAGATTGTGTGGGCGATTTGTAGGGGCATTGATGGCTGAGTGTTTGAGCTCCAAATCAGGTTTCCCCCTCTTTTCTTCTGCTCTCTTTGCTTCATCTACAAGGTAAGATATTTGATCATTGTAAAGGCTTGGAAATTTTTGTTTTGTGCCCCCTTCTTCTCTGGTCTCACAGATGAATTCATGGAGTCGAACCTTCTATTAAGAGCGTAATGCAATTTTTTTGCCTCTTGGCCATTGTAATGTTCTATATCAATTTGTGAAGCAATAGTACATGTCTATGGATGATTTCAACCCTCTCTCTTGTGTTTATTGCATTTATATGATCTTTCATTGCAATATTGGCTATCTATGCATGGCGGTTTGTATTACATTTTAATGATTTGTGTTTGATAGAAAAGTCAATGTTCAACATTCCTTTGGTGCATCACCTCTATTAGTTTAGGTTTAATTTCTCGCATTTTCTTAACCCTATCTCCTTGGCAAGTTAGAATAGATTTTAGAATAGATCTTACTGAAGTTTTATGTGTGCACCTAAAACGGAGGAATAGGAACCGACCTTTATCTGGAGAGCTCTCTCGATTTCAAAGTCCCACACTTTGAGAGATGTTCCATGTTGTGCAATCACACTGAGAGTTTCAACCCATCTAGTTGCTGAGCATTCGGGGGTATTGTGATTTTGCACTAACAGTCTCCTTTCTAGATTATATATGGTAGGAATTATAATGGGGTACTAGATCTCATTGTGTTACCCAGTAGAGATAAAACTATTGATGATGCAGATGAATTTAATGAACACATTCTATAGTTTATAGGATGAAGTGAGGGAAATGTTTAAAGTGAGTAATGCATAATATAAAGCGGTTGCATATGCTAGTAGGAGAGTAAGTGTATTCAAAGAAGGAGATATGGTGATGGTTCATCTTAGAAAGGAGAGGTTTCCAAAAGGAACATATAATAAACTCAAGTATAAGAAGATTGGGTCATGTAGGATTATGAAGAAAATGAGTGATAATGCCTACAGGTGGAGCTACGACAAATTTGCTATCTCATCTATTTTTAATGTTTAGACTTATATAAGTTTCTAAGAAACTATGAAAATGTTGTGGAGAAGGAAGAAATAATGCAGTAGCGGGAGATTAGAAGAAGAATAAGGAAAGGGTAATGTATGTCTTAGACGAAAAGGTCAACTACTAGACATGGGAGCTATGACGGATATTTGATATAGTGGGAAGGTTTCTAGCAAGAAGAAAATACTTAGATTACTAAGTGGGAATTGAATAAGATTTACATTACAAAATTAGATGAATTTCATCAAGCTGAATTTGCGGGAGTTGAATTCTTTTCCACCCGTGGAGAATAATGCAGGAGCATAACTTTCAAATACCAAAACTTTTGATCCGACTGTTGGATAGTCTTGAAATTTTACAAGGTGGTAGATAAAACATTGAAGTACGTTCTTGAGGTCAAATTTACTTGCAAATTTGTGGCCATTTGACACATTTTGGGCTGGATTCCTTCATCTAGTTGCCTAAAATTTGCTCAGAACATTTTTGCTTTTGACTAGGTCTTAAAACTTTAATAACTTTTGTTGTACTTGTTAGAATATGTCAAAAATTTACGTAACCCTTTATTTATTAAGTCATATTTGTACACGAAAATTTTAGGGCCCATCTGAAGATGTTTTTCTAGTAGCTAATTTTTGGCATTTTAGGGTTTTTAGCATTTTCCAGGTTTTTAGAGTAGACGTGAAATAAAAGGATGATTGTAATGATGTAAAAGATTAGTGTGGATTTCAGAATGAAAAAAATCTATTTTGAAACTCCTGGTTTTTATTTACAAAGTTGTTTATTTGTGTTTTGGAGGTATTTTAACCGCTTGCGACTAGATTCATATAAAAAAACTACAAGAGTGATGCATCGAGCAAAACCAATGTCAATCAGTTGTTCGGCCATCAATTTTATATGGAGATCCTTTCTTCATTTAAAAAATAAACTAAACGTACTTTCACTATGAGTCCCACTCATATTACTATTAATCGTTAAGTTTTCATAACTAGAATATGGTATATTAACATTTTACAACTTATTTTTGTGCCAAACTTCACGATTGCTATCATATTACACTCGATAATTTTTCATATATACGATTAGATTGTACAAGATTGTTTTTGATTACAAGAAACCCATTTAGCCATTCAAATTCCACTTAATTTAAGCGTGACTTGACTCGACCAAATCATCCACATAGTGAAGTGTCGATTATTTGAAAATCCTATGACATTTGAGAATATTAAAGATATCCCATTTTTAGAAAAATTTATATTGCAAACAAGCAACATTTAAATTTGTGATTCATGAATTTTTTTTTCGGCTTTAGGTGACTCATGTAAATTTTTGGTTTGAAAGGGTTAAATAAATTTAAAGAGATAAAATCTTTTAGCAATCTATTATAATTAATATTCGGAAAATAGTTAATAAGAGAAGAGTTTGTGTCGGGTTATCAATTTTCAAATTTGTGTGTTTTGTTAAGTACTCTTATAGCGACCCAAATAATCACACACACGAACAACCACGGATGAAATATAGGAATTTTTTTTTTTTTGACTTGCTTGACACATAACACGACACAACATGTCGTCACAAGGTTATAACCAACACTAGGAACCACTTGTTACGGAGAGGACCACAAGGTCAGCACGGAAACGTTCACACCCCAAAGGATAACACACCTTTCTTTGTTTTTGACAAGACAACATAGAAGTCCAACGACAGAACACTCTAACAAATAGGGCAAGCCACAGTAAGAATGATTGAAGGTTACTTATTTTGATATAACACCCTTTAACTCATGACTTATGTTTTAGGAAAGATTCAATATATGATTAACACAAATTCATCTTACCAACAGAGTTAATTTCTTATACAACTTTGTAGAAGTTCACTAAAAGTCTTCACTTTACGACAATTAGTTGTTTAGTTCCATTATTTAATAAGGGACTAATTTAATTCCTGAGGCCATCTGCTCACCACTAACGCTACTAAGGTTCGTTCATGCTCACAAGACAACATGGTTTTAAGATCAACACACTTAAGAGAAGAGATATAAGGTGCCATGAAAAGGATTAGAGGAAGAAGGTCGAGATGAAACATTTTAGGACCTCATTAGTTATTGCGTATTAAATTGAAGCTAGGGTTCTTAACCAGTTTTAACAACTTTACTTAGGTTTCGCTAAAAGTATTATCGAGGAGTAAAAGAATTTACTTTCGAATGGTGAGAGAGAGAGATTGTGTGGTTTCAAAATTGTTTTCTCTTGTTTATTAAATCTTATTATCCTTAAACAATTAACAGTTCATTTCACCTTAGGGTCATTTTACAAATTTTACCATGAAAGGCATAATGTTCACTAGAGGAGCTAGGGTTATCATGTTATAAAGTTTACTTGCAATGATAGTCTTGCCCTTGTCTACTCAGAGAATTTCTTGCTCTCAAGTTGGTGACCCCTACGTTACTTTATTTGAATGCAACTTTTAATTTAACTTCCAGAAGTATTTAACAATCCCATGTTAGTTTACTTATGACACTTTATTACTAAGTCATGGCAAGGTTTAACTCAAAATTTATTCTCAAGGCCAAGTTGAAGCAACACTCATTTACGAGAACAAAACAAGATTACATCATTTCCTAAAATACCGATGCACCACAAGTCACTCAACCATAATAACCAAATTTTCTTATAATTTCAATGATGGTCAAACAATACAAGGTTTCCAAAGTTCGGATGACAAAGTCCACAATACTTTATACTAAGACATTAATCCTCTTTTAAACTTTCCATTGGTATGTTAACTACGGTTGAACAACATACAAAGGTTTTCGAGCAAAGAATCTTCTCAGTTGAGGTTGATGACAAAAGTCTACAAATCTATCCCTCATCTACCATAAAATCCATCTGCAGGCAAATTTTCTACAAGAGTCAGTTCACGAGAACTGAGCAAGATAAGGCTACACAAAACCACCATAACTATTATCTAACAATATCACGAAAAGGAAGCACTTTATTACAAGAATTGGTTCAAACCTCTAAACACTATCAACACATCAAGTTATAATAGAGTCTTCATCATGCCAATCAAAGAAGGAGAAGACCTTGTACTTCAGTTAGGAGCAAAAGCAACGAAAGTAATAATCGTATGAGAATGGCCCTTGGCCCTATAAGGAGATATAAACAATTTAGCAAAGAAGAATTCCCATCAAGTAAGTAAATAACAATAGTTACAAGATTGAGATTTGATATATATACACCAACCATCTAGAAAATTTATCAAAGGTACCATACGCACAGACTAACATAATATATTTCTAAAAGAACAAGAGTTGATCGGCCCAAGAAAGGGGAACCACGGGTTTCAACAATTAACACTAAAAGTCATACATAATTGAGTTTCAATGGAAATCAAATAGAGTATACACACGGCATAAGTTTCGAAGCGAAGGCAAGGTATACTAGTTTTGGACCATTAACTACAAGATTTTCCAATCATCCCGAGAAGGGTGAAGTCTTACGGGCTAAGTGTGAAGCATGCGAGAGAAGAAGGGGGTTACATCACACACAGAGTATACAATAATGTCATCAAAAATTTTATAACACTAAGGATTTGCAAACCTCCACTCTGATACTAATGTTTGGTTAATTTAAAATAAATTACCCATATCCCAAAACAACCAAATTTTACGGCAACCCTTAAATAGCTTAGCGATCAACCGTCGCACAAATAGATACTGAAACATAATTTCTAAGTGACTTTATCAAAACAAAACCTTCCGCTATGAATTCATAAGGTTATCACACGAAAGTGAGTTTTCCCAAAGGTCAATCACATTTAAGGAAATCTCCATCACAAACTATTACGATAATTACGCGCATAAAAACTGACCAATATTAATTAATAGCGTTAACAATACAAGGAGAAAATAATGCCGAGTTAGGAAAAACAGAAGAGCGCCATTACCAATAATTCACAAAGGCGATTGGACCAAAACTATTCTAGTGTCAGCGAGTCTTGGATTCGCACAATGAAACCTCGAGCTTAGTTGATTCGAAAAGCTAGTTATGATTCAAGTTGATAGGGATGGTCAAGGTACTTCTTGAGGATGGCCTTGCAAGCCTAGAAATGTGATGAAAGGTAAGATAAGAGTCTAAACACGTGATCGGAAAACACATCGCACACTGACGTTTTCATTCTAAAAGTTTACTACCGAAACTCAAGTTGGCTAGCCCCAAGCATTGATCACACAATCTTACAACCTTTCTTTCTCGATGCGAAAAGGTGATCAAAGGGACTTGCGTAGGAGCTAACAAAATAGCGTCGAAGGAAAAACTTGGGTCTTGGGAGGGCTTCATAATTATCGTAAACTTACTTCCATGATAACGAAATGCTAGTTTGATCAACATAATAACTTGCGACTCAATCGCGAGGAAGAATTAATACATAAATAAGCAGGGCGAAGTTCTATCACTCGGCAAGAAAACATAACATCCAGGAGGAGAGGGCACACGCATCCTTTCGATCAACATCTTGACAACGATAAAAACTAAAACAAGGAGAAAGCAGCGAAAGGGAAATCTCCCATCATGACATCAATGAAAAATCAATGCAAGGAAAAAGTGGTTCGATTTCACTATAATTTTAAATAAAAGTAATAGTAGAAACGTGTAGAAATATCTTTCTGTTTCTCCCGCTTGAACAGTCGTCATACGAGACTCCACACGGGCCAGGCATAAAAATTGTAGGTCTTGGAATCAAGGGTGCACTAGTTCTAAGCGGTCCACCGATCGAAAGCATTCATTCTTCCACCTCACATGTAAAGTAAGCACCATGACCAGCATAGAAAATCCCATTCCATTTGCCCGATCCATAACACATCCAAAACCATGAAACCCTTCATCTCTCTCTTCCTTATCATCCATTGTAGAGTGCAGTGAGAGCGGTTGTTGTAAATGAGGTAGAGAACAATTTCTCTCAAGAGGGAATCCCCACGATGTGGATTTCCTAAATATGATGATGAATTATCAAATGTTAGCATATGACCATCCCTTGGTATCTGCTGACAGTTGTTGAAAGGCAGATTTAGATATCCCAGAGAATCGAGAAGACCAAGTTGTGATGGAATGCGTCACGAAAGAATGTTGAGAGAGAGATCAACGATTCCAACCATTTTAAATT
Source organism: Taxus wallichiana var. yunnanensis (assembly GCA_018340775.1). Classification (NCBI taxonomy): domain Eukaryota; kingdom Viridiplantae; phylum Streptophyta; class Pinopsida; order Cupressales; family Taxaceae; genus Taxus; species Taxus wallichiana. The sequence goes on along the minus strand of CM031237.1, from coordinate 236,853,902 downwards.
TCCCACACTATCTGGAATAGGCCCATTCAGATTGTTCATGGAGAGGTTGAGAATAATCGGTCCTTTTAGATTTCCAACTCCGGGAAAAGATGACCACTCAATCATTATTTGACAAAACAATGCATGTGAGGTTGTAACTACGTATTCATGAAACCAAGTTTGATCCTTTGATATTTAGATGTAAACCATCCACATAGTTTGTCTCCATCCTTTTCGCTCTCACCAATCGTCCAGCTCTCTCTCCATCCAGTTCGCTGTCTCCCATGGCTCTGAAATTGAGATATGTATCCGGGATCTCACCAAACAAAAGATTTGAAGAAATGTCTAGAATTTGAAACTCTTCCATTTGGCCGATCTGCGGAGGCAGTTTACCTTCGAAATTGTTGGATCTCATTACAAGAACTTCATGATTTGGAACAATTTGCAATCCAATCAGGGATGTTCCCTGTCAAATTGTTTTCCCCCACGTCGAGCACCTCTAAGTATGATAAATTTCTTAGAGTAGAAGGAAGAAGTCCCTGCAGGTTGTTCTTTCCCATGCGCAATGACCTGAGCTTTGTCAACATGCCAAGCTTCTCAAGAATCTCACCCTTGAACCGATTATCTACAATATTAAGGATCAATATCTCTGATAAGCTGGCTAGATTTGAAGGAATTTCTCCTTAAAGCATTTATTTTGCGCAAACACAGAATCTAAAGATTTGGCAGAGCATCCAGACTAGCTGGAAGAAGACCTTCCAAGACATTTTCTCCAACATTGCATAGATCTCCTGTGCCTGTGGGTGTGATCTGTCACCAACACAAAAAGCATGCGCCATTTTATTGCCTTTAAACCAACTACATCCGAGTTTCTTTTTAACTCCTCTATCCTTCATCGATCTCCTTCCTGCACCCTCTCTTTCCTTTCACCCCTCGCCATGAGAGCCTGCCTACTTAGTGACTCGATGAAGAAGCTCATATAATAGCAAGCAAATCGTGCTTCATGAATATACTAAAATGAAACAGATCCACGCCTATGAGATTCTCTTCCATGAGTTACATCGTAAGACAAGTAAGAAACCGATAGAGAATCTCTGTAATAAATTTCATCGGGTCTCCTGGTAACACTCTCACTGTCACTTAATCAATTTTGAAACAAATATCTTGAAGGAGAATCTTGAATTTGAGGATGCGATCGATCTTGAGCAGAGACAACAACATAGTTGGACAACCTGCTTGGTGGAGGCGCTTCAAAGGCTTCGGCTATCTATACTGCAACACGCTGCTTTGCTGGCTAATTCTTGTCATAGGTTGTTGTTGTAGATCCCTAGCAAGAACACACCTCGCGGCACCCAGGGACGCGCCCAGGAGGTAACACACTGCTACACTATCTTGTAGCTTTATCTACACCCACGTCAGGCCAGGACTCACGCAGCCACCAGGGCGGAGAAAAACATGCCGGGAGGGAAAAGAAAATGCCCATACGCGAGGGGAGAGAAAGCAAAAGAAAGAAGAAAGTTCGTAGGCGAGTAACTTGAGAGAAGCTGCAAAAAAAAGGGACAAAGAGACACTCAAACGCGTTTTTCTCCCTCCATCAATGTACTGCGAGTCAAGAAAATGCGCCTCCCAACCATACGCGTTGAATGAGGATCCAAATGAGATCCAGGTGAGGAAAAATGGGACTCCACCGACTCCCATCTCCCTCACGCAAGGACAGAACATAAATTTCCACCCACTGCCAGCTACCATAGCAAAAAAAATTTATTTTATCTTATTTTTGGAGCCCCATGCCTTGGGGACAGGCCGCTGCCCAGGAGCAACAAGGAGCGGGCATTACTGACTCTAGTTTGGTGTGCATTTACATTTATAGTTTGACTTAACCAAATCATGCTTTTGAACACATTGATCTCGAGTGGAGATTCAATTATTTGAAAATCCTATCGACATTTGAGAATACAAAAATAGAATAATTGTAACTCGCCGGTAGCTTCTCTGCAGTCGACTTGCGAAAAGACTCAACCCGTTGACCACTTCCCCATTGCATACGCAAATGTAAAATGTATGCCCGACTTCATTTATATCAACCGAGGTCAAAATCTGCAAATCTCAAATGTACCAACCGGTTACTGACCTTCCCAAAAGATATCACATTTCTAGAACAAAATATGTATTCCAAGCAAACAATACTAAAATTTGTAATTCATAGATTTTTTTCTTTGGGTTTAGGTGGTGCATGTAAATTTGTACTTTTGAAAGGTTAAATAAATTTAAAGAATTAAAAGCTTTTAACATTTTATTATAATTAATTTTTGAAAAACTGTAAAAAAATAAAAGTTTGTATTCAGGTATCAATTTTTCAAATTTTGGTATTTTGTTAAGCATTCGCTTTTGGTGTGGATTTATATTGATATTTTACTTTATTTACAGATTTGTTTTTTTCAAGAAATGTTAAGGTTTTATCAAATCAGTTTAAATTTTTGTTTAAGAGAGCTTACATTAAATCATTTCGTTTTTCGGGTAAAAGATTAATGAACATTCCATTTAATATTTGACTTGAATTCAAATCAAATAAAGAAATGATAAATTACATTACGTAATCCACCTACTCCAGTATAAAAATAGCTAAATTACTTTATATAATTAAAAAAACATCCACGATAGTATAATTCCATGTATATTAGTAAAAAAGTGAAACATAAATGACAATATATATTTGTTATAAAATTAACTAATGTTTGTAAAATGGAAACGTGTCATAGACAGCCATATAGAGAATCTGAGGAACTATGACAATTCTTTTGTACAAGCAACTAAAAACAACAGTAAGTGCCAAGAAAAGTTTGCTTGTGCTTTTACAAAAGGAGGCTGTTAATGGTCCCAGACCATGTCAAACCTTTCAAAAACGAGGCAACAATACTGTTCCAATAAATAGCTGGATGCCTAGTTGTAATTCATTCACTACCAATGTCTTATCTCTGTCGAAGTTTGTGGAGGCATCGTTTGTTTGTCTGATTATATGTACTCCCTCCTTGAAAAAAATCTGCAGGTTTTGGCTTTGACTGTGTTGGTTTTATGGAACACAAGGCACACAAGGCCACAACGTGCCCATTCGTGTATGTAGTAATGTCTGCAAGTGTCTCAAGGATGGATACACACATGTTGGTCCAGAGTAGGATTCGCGGAGGAAACTAAATTGTGTTAGTTAACATACTGATGTATATACATGCTATTAGTGGAGAGGTACGGAGCATGGTCCGATTCCTGCACCCTTTGGATTTACTCTTCTTTCTTTGCCACTTTTTCATAAAAGTGTTGTGAAAGGGAACCATTAGCTTTGTTATTTAGCATATTTGTTCTTTTCGTAGGTACACCTTCCTGAGAGGGACACTGAAATCACAGGCCTGTTCAATGATGTTGTGATGTTTGTGTGGGTTGGTGGGGTTTTACTATGAAAGACTTGGTAAAATAAAGTGCCTTTTCCCGCCTGAATATCAGCCACAGCCCTCACACATCCAATGGAATGTAGGTCATGTGAAAGGAACTGGTCATAGTTTCCCAAAGCATTATTCCATAACAATGGTAGAGACGAGAACAATACTCCAGTACCATATACATTCAAATTAAACCATAGATTATATTTATGTAGAACATAGCATATACATTCATATATTGGGCATGGATTGGTCTTATTCATATAAATACCCATAAGTTTTAATATTATGTAAAAAAATATTATTATTATGATGGAAAACAAACACATATCATTCACGTGGACTTAGAGTTATAAATTTGGCAACAAGTTTAACTCCTCATATATCTTATTTTAACTAGAGTACACTTATTATGTCTTGGTTAGAAGGAAAAGTTGTTTTTCCGCAAAGTAGATTGTTTAACCTATCTCACTGTTTATTTCTGTTTACTAATAGATTTTTGTTGGCTGTTTTTATTACCGCTAACCGTGAGCCGCCTTAACCAGTCAAACTATGAAAGCTACACCATCTTATTTCATTGTTATTTTTAGTCTTGCATTTGTGTTTTTCTTTTATTATGAAGGCAAAGGACTTGTTATGCCAAGAGGCATCTACAGTTGCATATATGAGTTGAAAGAGTCGGATGTCATCCCTATCTACAATTGTATATCTGGAGTCAAAGACTACGATGTCGTGCTCGTCAAAAGAAAAACAAGAGCCTTTACTGAGACACACTTTCACTATGACAAGAGGCATCTACAATTGTGTATATGGAGTGAAAGAGTCTAATGTCATGTCCGTGAAAGCGTGCTTGTGAAAGAAAAACTAGGGCCCACTCACCTTTTGAAAATAAAATAAATTCAAATGTGTCTTAATATTGGAGCTTCCCTTATTCTAATATAAATAAATAAGAGTTATATTAGCAAGGGTGACTAGAGAATTCGAGTCCCACAAAAAACACCACGTAGGCCACAGAAAACACCTAGAGGAATAAAAAAAGAATGAGAATTACGAAAAAGAAAAGAGCACTAGGCACATGTCGCCGCTCTGGGAGGAGGAGGAGGATCATCCCAAGGAGGGATAATGTTGTGCCCACTTCCCTTTAACACCTTTTGATACTAATCATGATCTTTGAATATATTATGGACTTGATTATGGACCTTATTATAGTATGATGATAGATGTTAGATCATGGATTATTGTTGAATTGACTCGGTTATGAGGCATGATGATTATTAGAGGCATTTTGGATATTGATGATGATATCTTGTTTGACATGGTTATGTTATGGATGTTGTTTGGACATGGGATATTGGGATATTGTGAGTAGACCTAGAAAAATAAATTATTGGATGATGATATAGTTGCTGATAAAACTGTAAATGATATTGTTAGATTGCTTTGATGTTGTTGTGATTCATATATCTAGATGATTTCGGGAATTATATTTATATTATTTTGGATGTTATGATATGGCCATGAGGCTGAAGGAGGTATTTGTGTTTTACAGGTTAAAATATCACAACAAACATTGGGGGATTGGAGACCAACCACATTGGAATTCTAGATGAATTCAACAAGGTCACCATGGCAACTTGTTTTGTTTGTGTGTGGTTGTTTTGTTAGGGGTACCCATGGGGGGACCACCTTTAAATGTGACCAAGGGGTTATGTGTATTTATTTAATTGACCCTTTTGTTTATTGATTGCATGTGTTTATTTTGTGATGCATTTGCCCCTTTTCCTTATTTATTAAATGTTGTATTAATATTGTGGGTACGCATGTTGTTAATATTAATTAATTAAATATATCATAAGAATCTAATTAATAGAATTATTGGCCATGATTTAAGTGTTGTAAGAATGTGTAAGTAATGTGTAAGTTAACTTTTGAGTGTGAAACACTCAACTTTCTTAGAAATTCAAATTTGTCCTTGGAAGCTGATTTTGGAGGCTTGTGGGACAAGTTAAACTTATCCCATACCTCTTAAATTTATTTGCAAACCATACCTATGGTTTGGAGGTTAAAATTAAACTTTTATAATACATTTTGGGAAGACAAATTCTAATTTTAATTACATTTTTCTTACGTGTTGAAATTTCAGTCCTTTGGAGTGTGGGTTTGTTTCGGAGTATGTAAGTAAATTGTCATATTATTCACCCACCTATTTATTATGCATTTAAAATGAAGGTGACCTTGTGTTGGGGTTGAGGATGTGTGATGTGGCATCCTACATGGATCCACCTCATCCTCTTCCCTTCCCTCTTCTATAAAATTTGATTTTCTTTCCTTATTTGGGGTTTCTTAGCTTGGGAGACTTGATTCTTGGGTGAATTATTTTGCTATTCTTGGGAGCTCTTACTTTTGGAGTAGTTGGAAGATTGTGGAATACTTGTGCTTGGTTGATTTTTGGATTGTTTGCTTGGAAACAACTGCTATTTGGAACTTGGGAAACTCCATCATGGAGAGGTAGGAACTTGGCTCTTGAAATGCTCTTCTTGTATGAATATTTTGGTATGTTGTAGGAGAAGACTATGGGGTTTAATTTGTGGGAGGCACAAGTGTGTTTTAGGGAGGTATAAGTGTGGATGAAGTTGGGGTTTGGATTCCACCTTATAAAGAAATAGCTTGCATTTCTTTACTCATTATGGGGTGCCATAAGAGGTTGGGGAGGCATAAGGAAATGTGAGGAATAAGGGGTACTTTGGGGAGGCATAAGGAATGTTAGGGCTATGATATACTATATTTTGGCGGTTTGTAATTTAGGTGGTGATACTCATTTCCCCTTTTGGGAGGCATAAGAAGCATCCCCCATAGTTTCTTGCTCCTTTGGCTTGTTTGACAAAGCCTTAGTATTGTTTGTCATGTTTTAATGTAGTTGTAAACTACATTCAGTTTTTGGAACTGTGTTTTATTGTGAAAGTGTTGCTTGTGTGTTTGTGGAAGCTTGTTGTTGCCATGAGTTGGATCACATATTTAATTACATTGTGGTTGGGGCTTGGGGCCCAATGAAGAAGTATGACTTCTCCTCTTGATTGGATGTCTTGGTTTGGTGGAGAGCGTTTCCTTTCCCCTACTCTTGTTGTGATTACAACGTGGGAGAATGAGATATATGCACTTGTTGTTCTGGAGCTGAGAAAAAGATAGTTTGATAGTCCCTTGCTGAGATAAATTTTATTGTAACCTTTCCCACTTGCAGTGGAGGAACTTGTAAATGTTTTGTAATAGAAAGATGTGGTATTGTTTATGAAAGTTGTGAAGTGAAATGTAAAAGAAATAAACTTTGTTTTCAGCCTTTGAAAGAATGTGAAAGAATTGTATTCTGTATGATGAACTCGAAGAATGAAAGAAAGGTTGTAAAGTTGTATTTTGGAATCAATAAAGGATTGCATTACCTTCTCAATTTGCGTTGTTGTTTTAAGATTGAACATCTAAATGTGAATTGAAATCTCTGTTTGAAAGAAGTAAATGCGTATGAAGGAAAATGCAGAACTCTATCTTTTGAAATGTGTAAAGTTGAAAATCAGAATTGTATTTTGTTTTTCTTTTGAATGGTTGGAATTGAATCAACTAAATGTATTAGATTTGAATTGGAACACATTATAATACTTGGAAGAATAAAATGACAATTAAACCCTTTTAAATTTGATCTCTGCTATGTATTTTCAAAATGGCAATTACTTTACCTAAAATGCACAGTTCAAACCTGCAACAATGAAATAATAGATTAAATGATTAAATTGAAGTAGTGTGTCCTAAATGAATTCAATTAGACTATAACAATTAAGGAGAAATCCTTCAAAACCTTGCAAAATTGGGCTCCACCCTCTTACAGTCATTTTTCTGTCAAGGAATGTAAATGCTCAAATTGCAAATCAATCAGACAAATTGAATCTTGAAATCCATATTTTTCCATATAATAACAATTATCTATGTCTATTTTCCATGTTGAGAGAGGAAGAAGACCAAATTGAACAAATCTTATAAGTTAAAATTTACTTGCCGATTCATCTCTTGTAAAAGCCTACATAATGTTTCTTCAAAATCGACCCCTTTAAATTTATTTAAATAAAAATTAATGATCCTTGAGCAAAGAGGACGTCGAGAGATTTCTAAAAAGTCCTTGTTTTCCTAAAATTGATCTCTCTCATCAAAAGTTATGGCCATCTGAAGTTTTTCCTCACTTGGCGTCAAAAACAAATTCTTTGGGAAAACTTTCCTTGGCTTAAAGGTATTTAAATATTATTGAATGACATGAAGGATGAAGATCATCAATAATGAGTTATGTCATTTCAATTAGTATATGAAGATCATAATTAAGGTTATTAGTGAGTCCCAAATTTTACTGAAAAGGAATTAAGGTGTACATGATAAGAAGGCGAGTGAGATAAGAATGAAGTAAATGCTTGAGATACGGTTGTGTTTACAACTCTTATTCATCGATTTGAGGAGTATCGAGGAAATATGAAAGGTTATAGCAACACAATATCAAAGAGTAATGATATCACAATCATTTTATGACAACGTAACCGCTCTCGCTAATTGTCTTATCCTTAGATGCCCATCAGGGTCCATAGTATGACATAGAGTCAAAGTAATAACAATAACCAAAACACAATAGAAATATTGATGTCCGCATATGTTAACTAGAATACATCAGTCAGGTTTACGATTATAACATTTCGAAAAAGATAATCATGGTTCATTTAGTGTCGAAGGGAAGTGGACATTACATCCCCTCCCCTTAGACTTGACTTCCTCCCGGAATTCATGAAGAGAGAGGTAGGAAACAATGCAACAAAAAAGGATCACACCCTTTGTGGAAATGTTTTGCTTCAAACAAGTGTGGGTCTACAAAACCTAAGTTTGGTCCAATGCAATTCAACAAGAAGAAGGGAGATTGCAAGGGATGAGTTCTAAACTTTCTTCATGCAAGGTTGCGAACATTTAATTCTAAAGAGTAACTTTACGTGATCAACCAAGATACAACACATAACATTATAACATGAAGAGGTCAAAGGAGTCTCAAGAATAACCACCAAGTAGAGGAATAACAGGGAGAATTCCGTGAGTTTGAGAATGACCACGTCTCCGTGGAATACAACATACTGCAACAACAAAATTTAAGGTTTCCACTAAGGTTAAGTTACACTTTCAAAGTTCGTTGTTTAGACAAGGCTAGCAAAATCAACCATGACCAAAAATTTGTATGAGAAACATGTCTACTCAAAGGTCTCACAATTTTGAGATCACACAAGATGGGGTTTAACAAGAAGGAAGGACCCTTAAATTAGCAAAACATTTACAATCAAGAAAACTATTCATGGGTAGCACTTATATAACTCGAGAGGGTACAATCAAATTTTCATGGTAATACTAAGCCAAGTCATGACCACAAGGTTTCCTATAGTCTTATTTTTACACTTAAAAAAAATCGAACACACAACACTAACCAAATTTAGAGGTGTCAACGTTTAGCAAAATATCTCCACTAGCAACTAGCATATCAATACAAGAAGCACCATTCACTATGACACAATGGAATTTATTTATCCTAAATCCTACCCAAGCTCGAAATAACCATAAGGAGAGCACATGCATAAATCGTAACACCAAGGAGCACTCAAGGGAGCTAGGGGAAGAAAAATTAACAAGAGGGGTCCAACTACAATCCAAAAGTGCATCGTACCAAAAGCAAGTAAGAGATATAGAAACAACTTGCACTTTCCTTCCCAACGGGAAAAGGGGCAATGATAACAAAGTGTCACAGGCAAAAAGAAGAAAAGAGGACTTCCCAAAGTTATGTCATATCCTTAACATATGTTGCCTTAAAATTACAATAACTTAGGTCACCAAGGACTAAGATAACACATAAGGAGGTTATTTTTCTTACAAAAAACAAGAGATAAGACCCCATCTAAAAAGGCCACAACTCACACTCGTCGAACTACGAGGCAACATGGGTACATGAACCCAAATCCCTGTAAGGGAATAACACATACGTCTATGAACAAGGGAGTACTACGAAATTAGAACACATCAATACCAACAAGGGGTTCACTAAAATCTGAGCAGGCGGAAAAACTAAAGGTTCAATCATACATAGAACTCAATACACATACATCTTACTCATTTTATAAACCAACTATTAAGTCAAAAGTTATAGTTTCTCTTGCTAAGAACATTCTTTATAAGTTTTCTTAATTAAAATCTTCCTTTTATTATGACATCACAATTTTATGTTAGAAGGATCACCACTAAGGTGGGCATGATATCTTGCCATTCTGTATAGGAGGAAAAAGTATTTATTTTACCCTAGAGAAGGTAGATGGACATAGTTTCCTTTCTATTCTTCTACATGGTTTTTATTTCTTCTATTAATCTACCAAGGTTATAGCAAGGATCATTTTCTTTTTTCTATGTTCCAGATTATTTGCTAAGTTTTAAGGTCAAATCTCCTCAATTATAGTTTTATGGAGTTTTGGTGAGTCATTTTACCAATTAAAATTTCAATGGAAAGGAAGAGTCAAACGTATCACATTATTACTTTTATGGGAGAGAGAGAAGAATTAACACATCACATTTTTAGTTCTATAGGAACAAGAGACATTCAACATATAGCAAACACATCATTTATTTTGTAAGGACTATAAATCTATCCGTGAACATGCATCACACCAATATTTCAAGGGTTTACCAAATAATTAAAAGCATCCTTAAACCTTCTTAGTAGGTCTCCACAAGTCTCAAAATAAGTTACAAGGAAAGACCCATTAAAGAAGTATATTTTTACTTTTATGAATTTAAGAGGGTTAATAATGTTTGTTGTTTAAGCTCAAACATTTTACTCACATAATAGGACAAGGAAAAATTCAAATCAATACTCATATTCTCACAAGATACCACCAACAAGGCAACAAAATGACAAGGAAAATTTTACTCCAAGGACACCACATTCCCATTAGAAGGTATCAAATGCAATAGGAAAACCAACTAATCTACCCAAACATGGACTTTATGACCAAGAGTTATAGTTTTAAAAGAAGAAGCATAATATAAGCACCACCGAGATTAAAATATCAAGATCTACCAAACTACATTTCTAATAGCAAGGTCCAAAAGACCCAAAAGCATCCATAAGTGTCTCCATGTAACCCAAAGGTTAATAGGTCATAGAGTGTTATTCATAGCAATTTAAAACGTTAAGGAAAGGGTAGGCTTATTTATAGGTCAATGAGAATTAAAAAACACACTTAATTAAACACATTTCCCAAATGGGCTTGAATCTAATCATAATTACCAAGATACCTACAATCCACAAGTCAATACTTTTTATAATGAAACAAGGGAATCATGATAAAACTTAGCATGCCATCAATGAAAATCCACTACCAAACAAAAAAATTCTACTATTATCCATAGCCAACCAAAAGTCAATCCGATCCTTAACATAATCAATAAACCCATAACCAAGACATCTACTTTGTCGAGGATAAAATCTCCTAGCAGATTATAAGAGCATCACCACCACCGCTAGCATTTTCCAACTAGACCGCACTACACAATGAACTCTCCAAGATCCTAGACACACACAAGATTTCATCTTCCCAAAACCAAGGTATAACTTAAAGAACCTAAGAAGACATTCAAGGCACTTAGGGTGTACCCTCATATGATGAAATGTCACAATACAAACAACGTAGAACTAGCTCAACAACATGTAAGAAGGAATCACATAACATTTAGTGAAGTAGCCAACAAGATAAATGAGCTCGAGTCACCAATCAAAGTAAAATCTAAGAAATATCGGCAATCAAGAAAAGTGGCTAAGTAGCCGCATTGCAATGTCTAAAAATTCTCACAAAATATAAATAACTAAAAGAGCCTCAGAGCTTCTCAATCTAATCATAAAATAAGATGTTGGTCCTTGATAAAATAACACAAGTTTACAAATATAAAATACATAAGTCAACATCATAGTCACTTCGCAACCCTTCATGGCCTGCCAATAGGGGTATTATGCCTCGAGCTCAGTTCTAAGAACGCATACGCAAAACTGGATCAAATGTGACACCCAGACCTAATATCCACTTACTCACACAAGGATTAAGTCACCAAGGCAGCAACTAAAACTAACTCGTCTAACCATTGAAGGAAAAAGAGAGCTTTACATAATAAAACAACTTCTAATTTACTCTGTTAGACTCCTGAACACAACCACTAACACTAGGCCACAAGAGTCACACCATACAATTTATCATTCCAACAAGGAAGAGTCTCAATGGATTTATCGCATCATACAACTAAAATAAGGGTTAGGACTATTAGAATTTGAGGATTCTAATAAATATGGATTTAATAAACTTACATATTACATAATGTTACAATAAATATTTAAATAAAGATTACATCATAACATAAGTAAATAAAGAAATACTTATAGGAAATAAATAACACAGGTGACACAATATTTATAGTGGAAAACCCCAATAGGGTAAAAACCACTTTGAAAATAACCTTTTACTTCAGAGAACTTATTTTACATCCAAAGTAATATCACCTCTTCCTTTGAAACCTTATTTACCAAGGTAAAACCAAGTCACTTGATTTACACACCTTTAATATATTTCTGAATATATCAAATGAGGACCTAAAGTCCTTTTTATATAAGGTGATCGTGTATGTCTCCCGACCCACCTTTTCAACCTAAAATGGTTGACACATACACTAGGTTTATAATATTTAATATTAGAAATATAATCATTTCATGATATTAAATATTTAACCTAAAGTATATACCTATGTTATCATATTTAATAGTAGAAATATAAATATTTCATATTATTAAATATTAACCTCTATATTAGTGATGGACCCATATACGTTAAGGGTTGACTAGACCACTTAATCATTATATTCCAACACTCCCCCTTAATGTTAAGTGGGATAACATAACATATGCCAATAGATTACTGCCTCAGGTACACTACAGATTTCTGATCCTTAAACCATAAAGTTTGTAGGTTAGCATATCAATTTGAAGGAATTATAACACCTTCATCATACTCAATTTAACTTTTAGTACAAAAGGATTTGGAATCCCAAATATTATCCCATGATCGGTGGCTAAATATGATTTGTGATTTTTACATGTTCTCACAAGTTCTCATAAAATGTTATTGAACCCAAGCATATAGGAGCCTTTTACAACCAAGGACATCCTTAACAATATGTTTGTACTAGATGTTTACTAGTAAAATCAATAGTACTAAAGAGTTTACTGAAGACCGCTTTTAAGATCTTTCTACACTTCTTTCTAAAAAGAAGTTGAGGAGGTATACATGCATACATTCGAAGGTCTTTACACTTTTCTGAAGGTATTTTTACAAAAACCAAGTTCCATTAGGAGGTGACATTGTCATGCACACTCCCCCTCAATGGAAACTCCGACAATCCAAGATTTTCATGAAAGTAACAAAACTTTGTAGCACTCAGGGACTTTTTTTAAGATGTGAGAATAATGCCTTTTAGTTAACATGAACTTGAGATTTATCTCATCACTTTACACTTCTCACGGGTGAAGCGTATATGTATCTCAATATTCTTTGTCCTCTAATGTTGAACTGGATTCTTAATCAAGAGTAATACAACTCTGACCACCACATAGAAGATAAATACTTCCTTTAGCTTCCATGTGTATCTCTACCAACAGCCGTTGTAGCCACATGGATTCTTTACTTCTTCCATTGTACTTCTCTACCTCAATAGAAAAAATGGAGACTGTTGATTGTATTTTTGTTCCAAGTAATGGTTCTTACACCAAAAAACTTGAACACATATCCAATATATTTTATAACACAACATCAGTATGGTTAGAATCACAAAATCTATATAAGATAGCATTTTCATTCTTATTATAATGCAACCCATAATTGATTGTTCCTTTCAAATATCTAAAAATTATTTTTGTAAGATTTCAATGATCTCTAAAAAAGGTTCCTACATAAACCTTGAAGTAATTATTTTTGTATAGGAAATACCTGATCTATTTATAGTTAGATAAATCAAACTATCAACTAACAATGTATATAAAATAGGATCAACTTTTTTCATATGTAGATTTATGATCAATATTTATTCCAACTTCTATTGAAGTAGAAAATGGTTTACAATCAATCATAAGAAACTTTTTCAATATAATAGTTGCATATTGTGTTTTGAAAAATAACAATAGAATGAAATACAATCATACAAATAACATGATGTGAGAGACTTAACTCATTCATTTCAAAGTACTGCTTCAATTTCTCTTTAATCCTATGAATTAAATCAGAATTGTCACCAGACATAAGAGAATCATCAACATATATACATATAATGATAATATTTTTGCCTTATTTCTTAATGAATATATCATTGTTAGAAGAACAATTAACAAAACCTAACAGTTTAAAGAAGGAAACAATTTTTGCATACCAAGCTCTAAGAGCTTGTTTTAAACCATACAAGGATTTCTTTTTTACCAATTTCTTTAAAATCCTTTAGGTTGAAACATGTAAAGTTCTTATTTTAAATCACAATTCAAAAAATATTTTCTTATCCATTTGGTGGATTTCCCACCCAAATTGAGTGGTAATTACAAATAAGGCCCTAACAGTACTCATTTTAGCTACAGAAATGTCTCAACATAATCAATACCAAGTTTCGAGTGAAATCTATAAAGCAATAAGTCTAGCTTTATGTTTGTTAATACTACCATCACCAATTATATTTTAATTTGTATATCCACCTAGACCCTATAATACTTCATGGCTCATGTTCATAGAAGGTAATTAATGCATGGTACATATGATGGCTTCTGGTCATTTTCCTAAGGTTAATAGGATTTGAGTTTTGTAAAATAGATTGAGCCCAATTTAATTTCTTATCTAGGAAGATAAGAGTTTGAAATATATCTATAGCATCAAAACATCATCATGACCATTTATTAAATTAGAATCAAAACCATCATTTAGAAGTATTTAATGAAGTAACTTCAAGAGAAGAAGACAACACATGTAAACCTTTCACTAGACTATATCTATACATTTCGTATAAGCTTCAATAATTAACATGTCCTAACCTTTCATGCCATAGTTTTGAATTATTCAAACTTTGAGATATAAAACAAGATGCAGAAGAGAAATCATCAAAATTATATAGGTCATTTCTTTAAATTCCTTCACTATTATAATCTCATTTCTATCCTTGATATACCAAGTATCCTTCATGCATGGATTCTAGTTGTGTCCATACCTCTTTCGGATGTTCGATATTACCAATGTGTAGAAGGTACTCATCGTTCACATTACATAGAAAGAGCATCTTACATTCGTTGCAAGAATAAATTCATATTATCTACAGTTGCTTGACGACCGGTGGGAGCAACCTCAGATCTAGAAATAATCATCTAGAGTTTCCTCGCCATAAATTCTATTTTGACCCAAATATTGTAGTTGGTTTCATTCAGGATCTAGGTTTTGTCAAGATAGAAATAGTTGGACGTCATTGTTTTCCTAAACCTATAAAACACACCCCATTATAATATACAATGTACCACAGAGTTAGATACATATTTATCGATAAAAACGACACTTTTAATAGAGTTAGATCTAAATTTTACAGATCTAAAGAAACTATTTGATCATAACTAATTATGTTATTACAATGCATACTAATTAACCTCCCATGATCAAAATAATAACCCACATTATAAAGGGCTCTACATTATACCCCAGATTTATATAAAAAATATTTCGACCATATAGAAGTGAAGAAAAGACCCTAAGAATGCATAAAAACTTCAAATTTCTAAAAAAATTAATATAGACAAAAATTCGTATCGCTTAAATTTGACATTTAAATGACCGTCATAATGACTTATTTTTGGTCTATCATGTGATGATCATTTGTTATCAATTTTAACACAATTAGAGTTTCTTGGAACCTACGAGATTAAATTTGACGTCTAAATGACTGTCATATTGTCTTATGTTTGGTCTACCATGACGGTCATTTGACCATTAAATTTAATGAAGCCAAAACCTGTTGTGTATTTCTTGGTGAAATTCTAGAATTTCTTCTTACGTATAATGTTAGGGAGGTTATATTTTAACATTTTATAATAACCTATTATAATTTATAATGTAAAAATATAAACTTTTTATAAAAAAAATGTATATAATTTATAGAATGAAAATAAAAAACAACATATAGTTCATAAAAATTACAAACTATAGTATATTGTTTTTATATTAAAAACACATAACCCTTATTAAAGGGGTTTAAAGGACATAGACCAGGTTAAATTTTTTTACCAAGTGTAAGTAGATTTATGAGAGTATAGATTAACCTGCATATTTTACAGAGGGGACAAGTAATTTCACCCGACCAATGAAATAAATTGAAATCCCTATTTTCATGAACCTTGTCTCCTCCCTTCATTTACTCTTAATTTTACCCCGCACACATTTAAAAGTATGAAAATATTACAAAATATTTTATATAATTCCTGCAAGCTAAAAACTTTAAAACTTTTATGTGGCTATAACTACCAATATTTTAATAAATATTTACCACACTTCACATGGGCCACCAATAAACTAGCCCTTTTTTTAAATTCTCCATTTATACTTGAGAGTTCCACATTTATACCTGAGATATTATCTCATTTTATTCTCCACTCCCACTCTTATATAAAAGAAAAACCTTTAAATAGGTTTATTTATATAGTTTTTATAAACTATAAGATCTAAATGAATGAACCACCCCTTACATGGATAATATAAATGGTTAGGGACACATGTTAGGTTTTATTTAATAAGTATTAAGATTTAAAAAGTAATCCCTTCATGGCCAAGAAATAAACACGGACCCCCTTACTTAAAAAAAAAAACACTTTGATTTTTTTTTAAACATATATAAACCAAATCTAATAAAATTTATATTTTAAGCGGTTTAAAATAACCATATATATAAAATATGATTCAAACTTAGGTTTGTTTCTTTTAAAAAAAAACTATATATGCCTAGATTTATAAGTTAAGTTTAAATATGATTTAAACTTAGGCTTAGAATATGGTCTGTTGACTCTTCCCTCAATCCCATGTAATTTTAATATGGTTTAAGGCTTTTAATATATAGTTTTTTTTTCAAAACTATATAAATTTTAATATGATGTTTATATAAATTATTATATAAACCTTATTCTATATTATATATATTTTTATTTAAAAATAATAATATAGTTTTCAAATTATATAGGATATAGTTATAGATTAACTATAAACTATAATTTTTCAAATCAAATCATTTTAGAGGGGACCAAAGAACATGGGTATGAATTTACCTTCCAAAATATTTAACCTGCAAACATTTGAAATTATAGAAAACATGAAAATTATTTCATATAGTAATAAATCCTTTCTTTTCTATATGTGACTTTCACGCAAGTAAATATTTGAAGCCCCTTTCACTTGTGCACACATCAATCTCCAAACAAACATTAATTCCATATAATTTATAAAATGTAAATGAAATTAAGAATCATATCATATTACATTCCCCCAAAAAATTAGGGATTTAAAATTGAAAAACCCTAAAAATAAATGTAATGCCAAGATAAATTGGGAAAAAGAAGAAGGGGACAGGATAATTTTAAATACCCTTTTGGGTTGGTTGAAAAAACCCATACAAATTAAACAAATAAAATACAAAACATTTGATCTTAATTTATTTAATTTACCTCACCTTATTATCATGTTAGAATTTGACGATTCTAATAAATACGGATTTAATCAACTTACATATTACATAATGTTACAATAAATATTACATAATAACATAAGTAAATAAAGAAATACTTACAGAAAGGTGACACAGTATTTATAGTGGAAAACCCTAATAGAGTAAAAACCACTTTGAAAATAATCTTTTACTTGAGAGAACTTATTTTACATTCGAGTAAGATCACCTCCTCCTTTAAAACCATATTTACCAAGGGTTAAACCAAATCACTTTATTTTTCTGAATATATCCCACCTTTTCAACCTAAAATGGTTGACACATACACCTAGGTTTATAATATTTAATATTAGAAATATAATCATTTCATGATATTAAATATTTAACCTAAAGTATATACCTAGGTTAGCATATTTAATAATAGAAATATAAATATTTCATATTATTAAATATTAACCTATATATTAGTGATGGACCCATATACATTAAGGGTTGGCCAAACCACTTAATCATTATGTTCCAACAAGGAATCCTCAAACAACATCTTTGAAAGTAAAACAAGTTCTGGTACACTAAAAGTTTACAAAAATATCAATTTAATTTAACATTTTAAGTTACCCAGGGTTTGACAAAACATCACTAAATGAGTACAAAAATTCAAACAACTTTATTATTTTAATCACGGAGGTTCAAATTTTGTTAGCTAGTTTTCGGGTTTCAAAGTCTCGCTAGGGTCAAGCGTTGAATCCATGGCTCATACCAAGTATAACGCCCACATTTTTCTCAAAAAGATCTCAAGAGAAACCTAATAGCGAAACAAGAAAAATTATGGAATATTTTTTTTAAAAGGTTCCAAGGCCTTAGTTCGGATTATAATAAAAAATAGATTACAAAATTTTAAACTATTGATTAATAATGGAAAACAACTAATGATTAATTAAGACTTTGCCTCAATTTTCTAAATTAATGTTACGTTTTAATTCTTTTACCAACAAGTTTCTAAATTTTTATTTACATAATCTTCATTAGATTTTTTAAAACATAACCCCATTAGTTCCATTTAAATTAATCTTATTTAAGGTACAAAGACTAACCTATATTAAATTATACCAGATAATAACCTTGATTTGTTAGAATAAAAATAAAAACATGTAGTTTATAATAAATTCATTATTCTAATGGGGCAAGTGCTCAACTTATTCTAACTCCCTTAGGCCCCATTTAACAATACACACTCATATTTTATTTAAAAGCATCTCCACTTCAATACCCCATCACTTAAATGATGTAGGGTTCATCCTACACCATTGGATCTAATCCGTCCTAGCCCTTAGATTTAGGTTTGATAAAATTATCCCTAAAAATCCTTATGGATTGACATATATTCTTTTTCAAACTCTACTCTCTTATTTCTCTTATTTTATTTTGCGATGTTATGGAAGGAGGAAAGGAAGAAAAGCCATGGAAGGAAACTCAAACCTTTAGATGGATTCTCACAAGAAGAGTGATAGTTTTAGCATCCCTATCCTAGGGTTCCCTTATCCTCAAAATGCCATTTTTTTGTGGTTATTATATGCATCTCTTCGAAAAGAAAAATACCCAAATTGGGTTGGGGGTATTTGCCCAATATATATTCTGATTTATTTTTAAATTTAAGAGATAAATATACATATTTGAATCTTGTATATATCTCATTTAAATGAGCCTATGTAAACAAGTATTCATATATACAAGAATATTTTTAATAACCCCTTTTTTGTATATTATACAACTTTGGTAAAACTGGTTTATGTAAGTTAGTATGCATACATTTTATTCTACTTTATTTATCCTAAATTTTTATTTTATAAAAAAATTAATGAAAGCACTCTCTCTCTCTCTCTCTCTCTCTCTCTCTCTCTCTCACACACACACACACACACACACACACACACACAAGTGTTTTTATACGAAGCCACGGTAATTAATCCCGCATAAATGCCGCATGTTCTATTTGGGGTGATTTAAAAAGTGGTGAATAAATTTATTTGGGTTTAAAGTGTTTGGGGGAGGGCACCACCATACCCCCTTCCCATAAATAATATAAACACTGCGTAGCCCACCACATACACTTTTCTATATATATATATATATATATATATATATATATATATATATATATATATATATATATATATATATATATATTTAATGATTATAAAGTCTAAAAAAATACATCCCCCCACCCCCATTGGCCGCTTCATAGGAGTTTAAAACAAAATAAATTTTTCCTTTGCCTTTTTGAAAAAAAGTTATATATTATTTTAACTTATTTAAAACTAATTCACTTGATCTAACCGATTCACATGGCTAGCATTAATATGAATATTAATTTCTCTTATGTATTAATGCACATATAAATATAATGTTTATATATATTTAAATATATACTAATATGTGCAATATTAGGTAAACATTAGCATTTATTAGTAATATGATTACACTAATCTTGTAAATTTATAATACAATCAATACATGCAATTTATACATATTTATACTATAATAATAAGATGTATTTGTTTATTAATTAAGTTTCCTATTTATGTAGGATGTTGTAATTTGGAATGAGAATATATTTTACATTTATTAATTTATTTGAAAATAAATTAACATTCATCTAGTACTTATAGAGTAGAAATTTTTGATCATTTATCAAATCTAAAGAAGCTATCTCTTTCAATTTCATTTATATAACAATCTTAAGGGTAAAATTAGTTATGTTTTATTCATTTACTTAGGGTGAATTCTATTGCAATTAAGAGGAACCAAATTGTAGAATTGCTTCTATTAATTTTCTTTTGCACAAACACTTGGATAAAAGAAAGTAAAACAAGACTTGAATGCATTATTTTTCCTTTTTCCTTTCAACAAAGTTGCCAACAATGGAAGGTCAAAATAGAAAATTTACAAGGATTTAACCAATGAATCAAATTACATCCAATATACTATTGGTTCCATTTACTGAGATGTAGAAGATCATAAAAGCGCAAGTTACGACTCCACATGTATTTTCCCAACAAGAGCATTCCATCCATTGAGTCCACCATCTCCATCAAGTCATGCACACAACAAAATGGGGAGTAGGAAACACTCTCCACCCAACCAAGATATCTAATGAGGGAGAGAATCATTCTTCCTCATTGGCCCCCGAGCCCCAACAAGGAAGCAATGAGGGTTATTTAGACAACCATGGCAACTCAAAATGGCTTCCACATACACATTCAATCAAGAAATCCAATGAATATAACACCATACCAATTTAATCACAAGACAAAAGGGTCAAAACACAAAGGCTTCATACTAAAGCCATGGAGGAGAAAGGAACATGGGGGTTCTTCTTATGCCTCCCTCAAGATAGTAGCAAGATAAATACAAATATATTTATCAACAAGGTGACATCCCAACCCATTTCCCTCCTAAAAACCCAATAACATTTATCTTATGCATCCCTCAAGTTTTAACCCCCATTTCCATTTCTCCCACAACCTAAGAATCAAATCAATTTCCAAAAAGCATAACTAATGTAACAATTAACATCTTCACATAAGAGCACCACAAAATAACAAGGTAAACAAAGGTGGAGATCTACCTCATAAAATGAAGAGAATCAACACACAACAAGCTTCAAGCCTTCCAAAATCCTAAGAAAACACCATCCATTCCAAGTTCCATTCACCATTCTCAAGCAAGCTCTCCCAAAATTCCAAGCATTCCCCAAAAGAAAAATTGAGTAAGTAACCCCTAAAACAACAATTAAACATGCATATAAAGTAAAAGGGAAGAGGAGGGTGAGGTGGCTCCATATAGTCTACCACATCACTCATCCTCAACTCCACATCACAAGTCAAACCCATACCTAAAATCATAATTCATAAGTGGTTGAAGAAATTGTTATGTTTGTGGAGCCTATTTTCATGTTAGAGTTTGGTACACCTTCCATGTGTTACACTCGGGTATTTTAACTAGCGGTCCCGCTCGCCGATGGCGGGTCGGGGGTTCGGGCGAAGCCCCTCAAGCAAATTCTTCATGGGTGGTTCATTAACCCATGGGTAATGGGTAACCGTTATGGGCTGTTTTTGGGCCCATTGTTTTTTCGGTCTTTTGCCCATTGTTTTGATACCCACGGTTTTCCGCCCTTGGTTTTGATACCCACGGTTTTTGTATCAAATCTACTTAAGCGATTGTCTATTTATATGGTCTTATGCATATAATAGATGTACAAGCAAATGTATTGCAGATGTGTTTTGAATTCAGTAGTGAATTTCAGAGAGTTTGTTGAGCATAGCTCCAAACGGATCTCAGGTATTGTATTGAGAGAGCGGTGGCTTGTAATAAAATGCGAGCAAGTGATTCTTGGTGGACGTGCCCAAATTGGGTGAACCACGTTAAATACTTGTCTCTTTGTGTTGTGTTATTTTATTCTGTAATTTTATTTGAGATCTGTAATAATTTCTCGCATATTAGTTTCTTCTGCTTTGCAATCGTGAGGGATTATTCCGCATATTTTATCTCTTATTTCCTATGAAATCACAATTTACTTACACATACAATCAAAACCCATACCCCTTAAGGACTAAAAATAAATAGATGTAAGAATAGTGCAATAAAAATTTACCATTTGTCTTCCCAAAACACATAATGGGGTTTTATTTTTGACCTCTTAACCTATAGGTAGGGTTGGTATAGTAATTTAAGAGGTGTGGGACAAGTTTAACTTGTCCAACAAGCCTCAAAATTGGCTTTAAGGCCAAATCTGAATTTACAAGAAGAGGTAGAGTGTACAACACTCAAGATCACAAGAGCTCAACTTAAAACACATAAAACAAAGAGCCATATAATATAATAAATGATTTATTTTTTCCCATCAATGTTTAGTTTAGCACCATGATTAATTTACCAATCTAGACACAAATCAATTTATTAATAAGAAGGAAAAATACATCACTATAAAATCACATACTAAAATTAAATAAAGGAAACAATTTAAAAGAACAACACACAAACCCCTTGGTCACATTTGGAGGTTATCCCCCATGGGACCCCCCCTAACAACAAACAAGACACACACACAAAAATACAAGTTGTCATAGTGACCATTGTACCAATACCCCATGTTCACACCCACCATAGGGGTTTATTGTTGTAAATTAGGATTTTGGTTCCAAAATCCGCAAATATCATGCATTTCTTTACTCATTTTATCGGGTGCCATAAGAGGCCATATTAGTTATATCAAACTAATAAAACACTTATATAAACATATGGGGTTTATTTTGTGGGAGGCAAAGTGTGTTTTAAGGAGGTATAATGGTGGAGGGAGTTAGGATTTTGGTTCCACCTTAAAAATAAATATCTTGCATTTCTTTACTCATTATGGGGTATAAGAGGTTGGGAGGCATAAGGAAATGTGAGGAATAAGGTTTGGCATAATGTCATGGTTTGGATATATGCTATATTTTGGTGGTTTGTATTTCTCATTTCCCCTTTTGGGAGGCATAAGAAGCATCCCCATAGTTTTTTGCTCCTTTGGCTTGCTTGATAAAGCCTTAGTATTGTTTGTCATGTTTTAATGTAGTTACAAACTACATTCTATTTTGGATTGTGTTTTATTGTGAAAATGTTTCTTGCGTGTTTTGTGGAAGCCTATTGTTGCCATGAGTTGGATCACATCTTTTATTGCATTATTGTTGGGTCTCAGGGGCCAATGAATAAGGATGGCTTATCCTTTTCATTGGATGTCTTGGTTAGGTGGAGAGTGTTGCCTTTCCCCTACTCTTGTTGTGATCAAATTGGAAGAATGAGAAATTTGCATGTTGTTGTTCTGGAGCTGAAAAAAAAAAGACTAGTTTGATAGTCCCTTGTGAAATGAAATCTTATTGTAGCCCTTTCCCACTTTGAAGTGGATGATCTGTATATTAATTGTAATGGAAGGATACTTTGTATTGACAATGAAAGTTGAAATTTGAAATGTAAAAGAGTTATACTCTGTTTTTTGTTTTTTTGGAAAGAATGTGAAAGAATGAAATGTATTTTGTATGTTGTATTTTGAAATCGAATGGAAAGGAATTTGTAAGAGTTTCATTTGAATTAATGGAAGTGGTTTTGTCTTGTCCATATGATATTATTCCATTGGAAATCTATGTTTAGCATGCACTATGAAATCCCTGTTTGGAAAGTGGAAAAATGAAACACGTGAGAAGAAAATGTATCATTCTGCTATATAATATATGATTCTGGAAAGAATAAAAGAAGGAAGTTGTAAAAGTTGTCTTTGGAATAAATAAAGGATTGCATAACCTTCCTCAAATTGTATCATTGTATTGAATTTAATCATCTAGTTGTGAGTTGTAATCTCTGTTTGAAAGGAAGAAATGCATGTAAGGAAGTGTAATACTCTGTCTTTTGAAATATGTGAAAATTGGAAGTCAGAGATGTATTTTAGTTTTTGAATCAACTAAATGTATTAGATTAGGATTGGAACATATTATAATACTTGGAAGAAGAAAATGGCAAATAAACCCTTTAAAAATTTGATCTTTGTCTTGTATTTTCAAACTGACAATTATTTAATCCAAAATGCACAGACCGAACCTGCAACAATGAAATAAAAACTAAACGATTAAAATGAAGTAGTTTTCCCTAAATGAATCCAATTAGACAAATATACTTAAAGGAAATCTTCCAAAACCTAGCAAAATCGAGTTCAAAGCTTTCACAGTCGTTTTGCTGGCAAAATTGTAAAATTTCAAATTGGAATTCAATCACATAGATCTACCTCACAAAATTATCCTAAATCCACCTAAGAAAATTCTCCATGTCTATTTGACATGTTGAGAGAGGAACAAGAACAAATTGAACAAAATTTTATAAGTTAAAATTTACCAATTCAAACTGTAAAATCCTACAAATCGTTTTCACAAAATTTACCCCTTAAACTCTATCAAAATTTAAAACTAATGAATCTTGTGCAAAGAGAACATTGAGATATTTCCATAAATTCCTCATTTTCCCAAAACCGAGCTCTCTATCAAAAGTTATGGCCTTCTAAAGTTTTTCTTCACTTGGCGTCAAAAAAAAATTTTTGGGAAAAAATTCCTTGGCGGGCCCATGCGGGCCGAATTTTTCCTTAGAGCTTCGAAAAATTTTGGGAAAATTTTTCCAAATTTTCCCCACTTCCCCACCACCCCATAGCCAATCAGAGGCTGCCATGTGGCACCATGAGGTGTTGGTGGAGGGGAAGATCACTTTCTAACTTAGCGCTTAAGAAACATTTTGGGAAATTTTTTCAAATTTTTCCACCGCCCACGTCCAATCAGGAGAGTTTCCACAGTGGCATCACGAGGCTTCGATGGAGGAGTGGGTTCTTTTTTCCTTTAGTTTTTCAAAAAATTTGGGAAAATTTTTCAAATTTTCCCCACCCCACCCCTGCCACCAATCGAGCTGCCACGTGGCATCACGAGGCGTCGGTGGAGGTGCGGTGAATGTGATCCTTTTTTCCCTTTGGGGCATTAAAAAAAATTCCCCTCATCACCCTACTTTTCCCATGTTGGCTTAGGAGATGCCATGTGTCCCTTATGGACTCACGGGAGCACGGGCACAAAGTGGGCTTCTCACCCCACGCGGGAAATTTTCTAAATGTTCCCGCCACCCGCTTTTCCCACGTGGCTTAGGAGGTGCCACGTGTCCCTCATGGGACCCACAGGAGTGTGGGTAAAGGTGGTTTTTTTCACCCCCACATGGAGAAATTTTCCAAAAGTCTCCCATGGCCCCGCAGACCCACCCTTTGGGCAAATTTTTCTCCCTGGGCCCGCAGCCCGCTCTTGGGGAAAATTTTCACCCCAAGGCCCGCTGCCCATAACTTGAAAAATATGAGGAGTTAGGAGGACTTATTTATATCATTGGAAAGGTGAGGAAATTTCCTATCCAATGGGAATGATTTGGAAATTTTGAATGTGTTAATTTTGAGAAAAATCAGTTGAACCTTTAAGCCTGTTAGAGAGTGGGTATGGTGAGGAATTACCCTCTGAACCTAATTGAACCTTCTAACCCTAAATTTTGGACCTTGTGACCTCTAATATATGTTAACAAAAGAGAAGTACATTCTAGTGGATTAGAATTGATCTAGAACTTGTTAATGACAATTGTTGTCTTGTAACCTAGTTGTAGACTCTTTAAACAAAAAAATTATTCCATAATTTTCCTAACTAATCCTAGGTTGTTCTTGGGTCTCAAGTGGGTTGTTTTTAGTGGGCATCACACTTGGTATCGAGTAAGTGGTTCAAAATCTTGGGCCATTGGGAACACTAGAAAACTTGAGACATGAACCTTAAACCTAGCACACTTTTAAATCTAGAAGACAACTTAGTTTAGAAATTACATATTTTAGTAAACATGGAAACTAAGTAAAACCTAGAATAAGGAACTAACTCTCATCTTGCTCTGTGCAGGAGGTGCGAGAAAGATGAGGAGCCTTTTCACATAGACCTAGGCATACCACCACCAGATCATGTTGTAGCAGCCATCCTACCCCATATTTTACAGACTCTTTAGGATGTTAATGCCACTCTACGCGGAGGATCAGTAGGAGGACATGCAACCAAACATGATAGAGTCACTTCCATTGAGGGTCATGTATCACCTCGACCTAGCGAGGAGCATGGAGGAGATAACTTCCATGCAGAGTCACCAGAGTAGAGTCACCACAGAGGGGACAGGAGACCGAGTTTGGGGCATAGAGAGAGGTCTCAGAGCCCTAGGCTTAGGGATGTGCATGCAGAGAAGCCTAGAGGCCATCAAACCACAACTGCAGATCACATCAGGGAGATCCTGAAGCTTCAACCATCACATTATTCTGGTGACATAGGTGGATTTTAGGAAGAGGCCTAGTTGGTGAGCTTGAGTGGATGCTTCAAGCTCTGTCCTTGTTCTAGCAACATGAAAGCTCATGTTGTGATCCATCTACTGAGGGATGGAGTTGGTGTCTGAGTGGAGGACAGAGGAGCAGAAAGCTCCATGTTGATTCTGAGATAGTTACTTGGGAGCTCTTTGAGGAGTGTTTCCAGAGTAGATATTTGTCACAGAGATTCATACAATAGTGGATAGATGAGTTCCATGACCTCCGACAAGCATCTCTTATAGTGGCTGAGTATGAGAGTAGATTTCTGGATCTACTCCAGTATGTTGATTACATGCAAGATGAGCAGGTGCGGATCCACAGTTCATCCGGGGCCTGAACCTAGACATTGGAGGTGCAATGTGGATCCATTGTCCATAGACATTAGCTGAGGCCATCGAGAAGGCCTATATAGCAGAGGAGACTCGGGAAAGACCCAGCAAGCTAGAGACCAAGTCCAGAGCCACATACAACAGATCGAGGGGGTAGTACCTCCTCCTCATGGTGGATAGGGTTCAACATAGTCATCTTTTAGACCACAACAATAGCAGCAACAAAGTAGTCCCACCCACCTTATAGACCTCCATAGAGGTTTGATGCACAGAGAGGTCGAGTATGGGGCCTCCCCTAGGGGTCCCATCAGGACACATGGTGCCCAGAGAGCTCACTCAGTAGGAGATCGCTAGCAGAGACCTCAGTAAACCATAGTTAGATCATCAAGATCCACACCACAAACCTCCAGAGTACCGATCGGAGCTGCTACACATAGGGAGAGGATCAGGTGGTTGTTTTGGGTGTGGTGTTACTGGACATTTTTTGAGAGACTACCCACATAACCCTAATAACAAGGGTAAGACACAAATCTCAGAGCCTACTATTGGTGATATGGGGCACAGTCATAGATGTATGCATAGTGGTCAGAACCACCAGCAGAGCATCGAGTATAATTATTGAGACTTATAGGTAACATTGGTGGTATTCCTACCTCCATTCTATTTTATTCTGGTTCTTCTTGATTCTTTTATTACACCATCTTTAGTAGAGTGATGCAGGCTGGTGGTAGTTAGGCAGGGTCATAGTTGGGATGTTGAGATGGCTTCTGAGCCAAGATCTCTGTAGACTCCTTAGTTAAGGAGTGTGTGGTGGATTTGGGACCTTTCACCACTACCTCGGATCTTCATCCTTCCTTTTGGGCTCTTATGGAGTCATCTTGGGCATGGACTAGTTGTCTTCTCACAAGGCCAGGATGGATTATTACCACAAGATTATATCTTGTGCAGATGATTTGGGAGTTGAGTCGGTGATATCGGGGTCAGAGACCCATTTCTATTCGCACCATCTCTCGCTATGCAGCTTAAGCGGTGTGTGTGATGGGGTTGTCAGATGTATGTTGTTACAATTAGTGACAGATCAGAGGATGGGTCTAGTGGACCATCGCTAGATGATCATCCCATTTTGAGAGAGTTTGCATGATGTCTTTCCAGGGGAGCTACTGGGGTTACCACCCCCACGTGAGATTGATTTTCATATAGATCTAGTTCCGGAGTAGAGAGCCTATCTCACGAGAACCTTATAGATGACTACCCCTGAGCTCTGCGAGCTCAAGTTGCAGCTTGAGGGCCTTCTAGAGAAGGGCCTAATTCATCCTAGTGTATCCCCTTGGGGTGCACCAATGATCTTTGTAAAGAAGAAGGATGGATCCTTGTGGTTGTGTATTGATTACCACCAGTTGAATAAGGTAACGATCAAGAATCGTTATCCCCTTCCACACATTGATGATTTATTTGATCAGATGAAGGGAGCCACAATTTTCTCTAAGATAGACCTTAAGTCAGGCTACCATCAACTGAGGATTTTGGAGGTGGACATTCATAAGACCACCTTCCATATGAGATATGGCCACTATGAGTTCACAGTGGTACCTTTTGGTTTGACTAATGCCCCGTAGTATTTATGAGTTTGATGAATGGGGTATTCCATAATTTCTTAGATCACTTCATGCTCATCTTCCTTGATGACATTTTGATTTACTCACATACATGTGAGGAGCACGAGGGGCACCTTCACCAGGTTCTTCAGTGTCTTCGAGAGCAACAACTTTATGGGAACTTGGAGAAGTGTGCATTCTTTCAGATGGAGGTGTAGTATTTGGGTCATATCATTTCTGGGGAAGGTATCACCATCGATCCTTCCAAGATTAGAGCTATTATGGATTGGCCAACACCCACTACTGTGACTGAGGTGCGTAGCTTCATGGGACTAGCAGGTTACTACAAGAGATTTTTCAAGACTTCTCTCAGATTACATACACCCCATCACTTCCCTTCAGAGGAAAGGGAAGAAGTTTTTTGGTCAGACAAGTGTGAGTAGCCTTTAGTACATTGAAGGAATGTCTCACTACAACACCTATTCTTGTAGTGCCTATCATCCACAGGGTGAGTTTTTCATTTGCACGGATGCTTCTTTAGCAGGGCTTGGTGGTGTGTTGATGCAGAGGGCAGAGTAGTGGCTTTTGAGTCTCACAAACTCAAATATTACGAGCTTAATTATCCAACTCATGATCTTGAGCTTGTGGTAGTTGTGCACACTTTGGTTTGATGGAGGCACTTTCTTCTTGGTCGAGAGATTCACACTCAGACTGATCATTTGAGTCTTCGCCACCTCTTCACGCAACCCAATCTCAACACTCATCAATGGCATTGGATGGAGTTTCTTTGTGAGTATGATATGGAGATAGAGCATGTGAAAGGGAAGGAGAATGTGGTGGCATATGCTCTCAAAGAGATGGAGACATGTGGCTATGGCCACCTCAGTGAGCACAGATTTATAGAGTAGGATTCTTCAACAGCTTCCTCTTGACAGTTTCTACATTATAGTTCGAGTAGAGATCGAGTCTCAGAGACCCCTCGAGGGGAAGTTTGATGGTTTCTCACTAGAGGAAGATGGCCTTCTCAGACACAGAGGTCGGATATATGTTCCCAGAGATGGAGGATTGAGGCAGGACATATTGACAGAGGCACATCATGCACCCTATTCAACCCATCCTAGGGGTGAAGAAGATGCACGCTACTTTGAGACAGTTATATCATTAGAGAGGACTTCATGTAGAGACATGGCCCAGTTCATGTCATGATGTTTAGAGTGCCAGAAAGTGAAGGCTAGCATCAACATCCAGCTGCCTTCTCTTTCCTCATGCTATACCGGAGTGGAAATGGGACACCATTTCCATGGACTTCATTGTTGGGCTACCAATGTCGAGATATCACCACGACGCCATCATGGTCATGGTTGATAAATTGACAAAAGTGGCTCACTTTTCTCTGGTGAAGACCACTTATACAACTAGTGTAGTGGCATGGGTATATTTGGACATGAGATTGTCAAGGTTGCACGGGATTCCATGGAAGATCATAAGTGACCGCGATCCTTTGTATACTTCCCATTTTTTGACTACCATGCAACACACCCTCGGGATGAGAATCAACTTCAGCACAACATATCACCCCGAGATAGATGGACAGACTAAGTGGGTGAATCAGATCTTAGAGGATATGCTCAGATGTATGTGATGGATCAGTAGTCTAGATGGGAGGAGTACCTGTACTTGGTGGAGTTTTCCTACAATAATAGTTTTCAGAGTTCTATAGGTATGGCTCCTTTTCAGGATTTGTACGGTAGAGAGTGCAGACACCTCTTAGTTGGGACAGGTTAGAGGACAGGGTTTCTCTTGACCATATTTGTTTATAAGACATGGAGCAGCAGGTGGTTTTGATCAAATAGAGATTGCAGGAGGCACATGACAGGCAAAAAGAAGTATGCATAGATCAGCATAGATGGACCGTAGTTTTGATGTGGGCATGAAGGTGTTCCTTCGTGTCAAGCCACACAAGAGCCCTATCCATTATGGAAAAGGTTCTAAGTTAGCTCCTAGATTTGTGGGTCCTTTTGAGATCTTGGAGCGTATCGGCCCTTTGGCCTACCGTCTAGCATTGCCACCCAGCTTGTCTCACATACATGATGTGTTTCATGTTTCAGTTCTTAGAGAGATATGTTGTAGATCCTTCTCATGTGTTAGATTGACATCATTGCAGGTGCAGGATCAGGGCAGTGATGGTGGAGCCCATTCACATCCTAGATCGCAGGACCCTAGGCCTTCGAGGCAGAGAGGTTGATCAGGTCCGGTGTAGTGGGACAGATATGATGAGACTACAACTACATGGGAGGATGCTACTTTGCTACGAGTTCAGTTTCCACATTTGTTCCAGTGACTTCTAGGAGGAAGTCGAGTCTAAGGGGAGGGGATGTAGTGCCCACTTCCCTTTGACACCTTTTTATACTAATCATGATACTGCTGATTATATTATGGACATGATTATGGACTTTATTATAGTATGATGTTAGATGTTAGATCAAGGATTATTGTTGACTGGATTCAATTATGATGCATGATGATTATTAGAGACATTTTATATGTTGATGATGATATACTATTTGACATGGTTATATAATGGATGTTGTTTGACATGTGATATTTGGATATTGTGAGTAGACCTAGAAATGGAAATTATTGGATGATGATATAGTTGTTGATAAAACTGTAAATGATATGGTTAGATTGCTTTGATGTTGTTGTGATTCATATATCTGGATGATTTTGGGAGTTATATTTATATTATTTTGATGTTCTGATATGGCCATGAGGCCAAGGAGGTATTTTGTTTTTAGGTTAAAATATCACAACAAACATCGGGGATTGAGACCAACCACATTGGAATTCTAGATGAATTCAACAAGGTCACCATGGCAACTAGTATTTGTTTGTGCGTGTTTGTGTGTGTTAGGGATTTCCATGGGGGATCACCTTTAAATGTGACCAAGGGGTTATGTGTATTTATTTATTTGACCCTTTTGTTTAATGTTGCATGTGTTTATTTTGTGATGCATTTTCCCCTTTCTTTATTTATTAAATGTTGTATTAATATTGTGGGTAAGCATGTTGTTAATATTAATTAAATAAAATATGTCATAAGAAAGTAATTAATATGGTTGTTGGCTATGATTTAAAGTGTTGTAAGAATGAGTTAATAATGTGTAAGTAATATGTAAGTGATGTGTAAGTTAAATTTTTGAGTGTGAAACACTCCACCTTCTTGGAAATTCGAATTTGTCCTTGGAGGCTGATTTTGGAGGCTTGTGGGACAAGTTAAACTTGTCCCATACCTCTTAAATTTATTTACCAACCATACCTATGGTTGGAGAGTTGAAATTTGACTTTTATAATGCCTTTTTAGAAGGAAAATTGTAGGTTTTAATTACACTTTTCTTACATGATTTAATTTCAGTCCTTTGGGGTGTGGGTTGGATTTGAGTGTGTAAGTAAACTATCATATTATTCACCCACCTATTTATTGTGCATTGGAGAATGAAGTTGACTTTGGGGGTTGGGGTTGAGGATGTGTGATGTGGCATCCTACATGGATCCACCTCATCCTCTTCTCTTCCCTCTTCTATAAAATTTGAACTCCTTGCCTTGTTTTGGGTTGCTTCACTTTGGAGACTTCATTCTTGGGTGAATTATTTTGCTATTTTGGAGCTCTTGCTTTGAAGAAGTTTTTGGAAGATTGTTGCATGCTTGTGCTTGGCTGTTTTGGATTGCTTGCCTTGGGATAAAGCTTGTTGTTTTGAACTTGGAACAACTCCATCATGGAGAGGTAGGAGCTTGGCTCTTGAAATGCTTCTTTTTTTTATGAAAATGTTAATGTGTGAATGTTTTGGCATGTTTGTGGGTTATTGGGTAGATGGCCTAGGAATGGTGTAGGAGAAGACTATGGGGTTTATTTTGTGGGAGAGCACAAAGTGTGTTTTAGGAGGTATAAGGGTGGAGGGAGTTGGGATTTGGGTTCCACCTTACAAAGAAATAGCTTGCATTTCTTTACTCATTATGGGGGTGCCATAAGAGGTTGGGAGGCATAAGGAAATGTGAGGAATAAGGGGTACTTGGGAGGCATAAGGAATGTCAGGTTTTGATATATGCTATATTTTGGTGGTTTGTAATTCAAGGTGGTGATACCCATTTCCCTTTTTGGGAGGCATAAGAAGCATCCCCATAGTTTCTTGCTCCTTTGGCTTGCTTGATGAAGCCTTAGTATTGTTTTTCATGTTTTAATGTAGTTGCAAACTACATTTTGTTTTGGACTGTGTTTTATTGTGAAAATGTTGCTTGCGTGTTTTGTGGAAGCTTGTTATTGCCATGAGTTGGATCACATCTTTTATTGCATTATGGTTGGGGCTCGGGGCCAATGAAGAAGGATGGCTTCTCCTTTTCATTGGATGTCTTGGTTGGGTGGAGAGTTTTCCTTTCCCCTACTCTTGTTGTGATCAAATTGGAAGAATGAGAAATCTGCATGTTGTTGTTCTGGAGCTGAGAAAAAAAAAAGACAATTTGATAGTCCCTTGTGAAATGAAATCTTATTGTAGCCCTTTCCCACTTTGAAGTGGATGATCTATATATTAATTGTAATGGAAGGATACTTTGTATTGACAATGAAAGTTGAAATTCAAAATGTAAAAGAGTTATACTTTGGTTTCTATTTTTTTTGGAAAGAATGTGAAAGAATGAAATGTATTTTGTATGTTGTATTTTGAAATCGAATGGAAAGGAAGTTGTAAGAGTTTCATTTGAATTAATGGATGTGGTTTTGTCTTGTCCATATGATATTATTCCATTGGAAATCTTTGTTTAGCATGCACTATGAAATCCTTGTTTGGAAAGTGGAAAAATGAAACACGTGAGAAGAAAATGTATCATTCTGCCCTGTATATAATATATGATTTTGGAAAGAATAAAAGAAGGAAGTTGTAAAGTTGTCTTTGGAATAAATAAAGGATTGCATAACCTTCCTCAAATTGTATCATTGTATTGAATTTAATCATCTAGTTGTGAGTTGTAATCTCTATTTGAAAGGAAGAAATGTGTATAAAGGAAGTGTAATACTCTGTCTTTTGAAATATGTGAAAATTGGAAGTCAGAGATGTATTTTAGTTTTTGAATAGTTGGATTGAATCAACTAAATGTATTAGATTAGGATTGGAACATATTATAATACTTGGAAGAAGAAAATGGCAAATAAACCCTTTAAAAATTTGATCTTTGTCTTGTATTTTCAAACTGGCAATTATTTAATCCAAAATGCACAAACCGAACCTAAAAATGAAATAACAAACTAAATGATTAAAATGAAGTATTTTTCCCTAAACAAATCCAATTAGACAAATATACTTAAAGGAAATCTTCCAAAACCTCGGCAAACCGAGTTCAAAGCTTTCACAATCGCTTTGTTAGCAAAAATTGTAAAATTTCAAATTGAATTCAATCACATAGATCTACCTCACAAAAACTTATCCTAAATCCACATTTACTGTGACATGTTAAAGGAAACAGAGAATAAATTGAATAAAAAAATTTAAGTTAAAATTTACCAATTCGAACTTTCAAAGCTGCCTCGAATAATGTTTTCTAAAATTGATTTTAAACTTTACCAAAATTAAAATTTAATGAGTCTTGTGCAAAGAGGACGTCGAGAGATTTCTAGAAATTCCTCGTTTCCCAAAAGCCGAGCTCTTTATAAAAATTTATGGCCTTCTCAAATTTTTCTTCACTTGGCGTCCAAAAAAAAGGGAAAAAATTCTTTGACACCAATTTTTTTTCCTTAGAGCTTGTTTAAAAAAATTGGCAAATTTTCCCTCGAATTCACAAGCTAATCGTGTGCCATGTGGCATCGTGAGGCAATGGCGGAAGAGCAGTTTCTTTTTTGCCTTGGCATTTTCAAAAAAATTAGGAAAATTTTCCAAAGTTTCCCCAGGCTGCGACGACCCGATCGAAGGCGCCACGTGGCATCGCGAGGCATCGGCGGAGGCGTGGGTGACTTTACCCTTTTACCCTTCTTAAAACCCTTTTAGCCCCGCTGCTCTGTTTTCCCATGGCTTTGGAGGTGCCACGTGTCCTTAACGGACTCACGGGAGCGCAAGCACAAAGTGGGATTCTTGCCCCACAGGAAATTTTGTAATTGTTCTCGCCGTACCGCTTTTCCCGCATTGGCTTAGGAGGCATCATGTGTCCCTTGTAGACCCGCAGGAGCGTGAGTGCAAAGGTGGTTTTTCGCCGCCATGTGGGAAATTTTGAAAAGTCTCTCTCGGCCTTGAAGACTTGCCCACCCTTTGGGAAAATGTTTTCCCAGGCCCCACTCTCGAGTAAAATTTTCACCCCCAAGGCCCGCTGGCCCATAACTTAAAAAATATGAGGAGTTAGGATGACTTCTTTATATCATTGGAAAGGTGAGGAAATTTCCTATCCAATGAGAATGATTTAGAGAAATTTTGAATGTGTTAATTTTTAGAAATATCAGTTGAACCTTTCGATCGATTAGAGTGGGTATGGTGAGGAATTCAGAACGTAACGACCAAAAAAAAATCACACACGAACAACACGGTGAAATACGAGGATAACTTTTTTCTACTTGCTTGACACATAACACGACACAACATGTCGTCACCAAGGATACAACTAACTCAAACAACTTGATCTGAGGATGGCCATAAAGGTCACAGCACGAAATGTTCACACCTATCAAAAGGACAATTTACTTTTCTTTTAGACATGACAACATAGAATTCCAACCACAAAACACACTCACAAATAGGGCAAGCCACGGTAAGAAATGATTGAAGGTTACTTATTTTGATATAACACCCTTTAACTCATGACTTATGTTTTGAAAGATTCAATATATGATTCACACAAATTCATCTTACCAATCGAGTTAATTTCTTATATACACTATAGAAAGTTCACTTAAAGTCTTCACTTTACGAAAATTAGTTATTTAGTTCCATTATTTAATAAGGGATTAATTTAATTCCACAAGGCTATCCATCCATACTTACGTTACTAAAAATTTCTCATTACCTTGCTACAACAAGAATTCGTGTTCAACAAAATCAAGATGAACTTACAAAGTATCCTGGGAAAGAGTTAAGGATATAAGGTCGAGTTAAATTCCTCTTTAAGACGTCATTAGTTATTACCAAGGTTTAATTGGAGCTTGGGGTTTTATACGTAATTATAAACGCTTTTACTTAGGCTTCATCGAAAGAGCTTATCAAAAGGAAACTACTTACTTTCAAATAGGCTGAGAGATAAATTGAGTGGTTTCTAAATTTTCTTCTCTTACTTGTTAAATCTTATTAGAAACTAACCATTGTTTTCCTTTAAGCTTGTTTTAAGCGTTCACCAAAAAGAGTAGTGTTCACTAGTTTAGCTAGGGATATCACGTGATATAATTTCGCTTTGCAAGGATAGTCTCACCCTTGATTACTTAAGGCATTGTTTGTTCACAGGGATCTCCTCCACAACATATTTCTTTGAATAAAACTTTTAGGTAACTTCTGTAAGGAAAAAGCCACCCCATTATAACTTACATATAACACATCAATACAAAGCCTTAGAAAGATTTAAATTAACACTTAATTCTCAAGATCAAAGTTTTACAATGCTTATGCTAGTGAAAAGATTGAATATTATTTCTCACTAAGAAGAGTTACCAGCCAAAATACAAAAAAAGACAAAAACAACTTCTTCACGTAATTCTCAGACAACAATTCGGTGCAAGAGGTCATATAAACTCTATGCAAGCAATGTTACACAATTTACATCGCATTGAACTTTCTACAAAGAACTTCATAATTTGAGCTGATGAAACTTTTACACTCTTTTCTTTAATCTACTCGCATAATCCATCTGCACAAATATATGCTAGAGTCAGTTCGCTAGAACTGAGCATGATAAGATATAAACCTCACCTAATAATTTATGCCATCTAGCATTTAAATAAAAGAAAGTTTGCAATACTCCCTATCAAATAATTTCTAACATACATTCAAAACTTAACGCACATTTCATAATAATACATTTCATACCCATTAATGTTCACTTCCTTAAGATCTACGCTTACATAAGAACACAATTCCAGTGATAGATATAAAACCTTAACCATGCACGATCAATCATACTTAAATTACATAATAATAATAATGCTCACCTAATACCCTCGACCTACTTCACATATATAAGTATCCAACAGTATTATCTTTCAATTAAATAAAAGCACCAACGACATTAAGTTTATATAATAAATACAAGTATCAATCTTATATTATTCATCAATATTACCCAAGTATCAAACCTTCATAGATAATCAGTGATATGTAAGTATAATTTGGATATTTATCTCACAATTTTAAGAATATACTGAAGGCTATGCATGACTCCATTTTAGGGTAGTTATCTTAACTTCCCTATTCATCTGTTTTCCTACCAAAAAGTCTTTCGACAAGCTTCAAGGTCAAAGTATAAGGTATATTTATAATTTCATATTTCAAGCGTTGCCTGAATTCATATGCATGAGGACATCACATATCAATCAAACTTGAAGAATGTCGATGTATCCAATGTTACTTTAACCGATTCAAAGATCCAAGTAGTGCCTCAAGATTAAGCCAAAGAATTATCCACGCAGGATAATGACTTGCGTGCATAACATATTCGTAAAGATCATAGAAAACCCATTAACGCATGCTTGGGAGGGTTCCAATCTAATAATAAGCTCATAGTAATAATAATAGCGAGAGGGCACGGTGAGGGTTTTCAATAATCCCCAAAGTAAATGATAATCGAATGACTCAGATGGAGCTATCTAGAAAGACCAATTAAACTAGTATGACTCTTCCCAAATAGAAGCCCCCAATCCTAATGGGAGTTTAAATTATTATAAAACCACAGTAAAATCCAAATACAGTCATATCGGAAATTCCCTTTTTCAAGCCATGTTCTACATAATATAAACAATACAAGAAAAAGTTATAAACCTCATTCACGCTCCATACTATTTTCTACAGAAACCATCATTCAAAGGAAAAATCAAGGCAAAAAGATAAACCAACATTATAAGATCAGTAGGCAAGAATCGATGTAGAGATTTCTTCTACTCAAATAGTAAATAAGATAAACTGTAAAGGGGGAGAGATCAGTTCATGCAATTATGATTAAAAGTCATTTGAAACCCATCTCTTTCTGGGCATCTCTTTCAAGAAAGAGTCAATATATGTAAATACATGTTATATATTATCCGAGTCAAACATAATTACTTAGTAAAACAAAAACACATCAACATTCCAAAGAAACCAACATCTACAACATTCAAACAAAATTGCAGAGATTGATTTATCCAAATGCTAAAGGAAATAAATCATTAAGAGAGAGGTTAGGGCTTATCATGCCTTGTTTGGGGCTTCCTCAATGCAGCCAGCGTCGAACCAAGGCTCCAAGAGCACACCAAAAGTCAACATTCATTCCAAAAAAACATTCAAACAAAACGCTCATTTGATTCAAAGAAAACTACGTAGATCTCTTCAAGCTTCATGGCAGCAAAATACTTATCTAATTCAATTTAAGGCCCACCATGACTTGCTTACAAGTGCTTTGTCTTATTATATATTTTTAAGAAAACTCAAATAAAATTTCCTTCCATTTATCACCGTAGGACAATTTTAAACACTTGTTATAGTGAGAAGTCTGCAAGTCGACTTTACATGGCATTACCAATAATCTCTAATGAAC
The DNA here is from genome assembly GCA_018340775.1 of Taxus wallichiana var. yunnanensis. Classification (NCBI taxonomy): domain Eukaryota; kingdom Viridiplantae; phylum Streptophyta; class Pinopsida; order Cupressales; family Taxaceae; genus Taxus; species Taxus wallichiana. Next base: position 236,816,065 of record CM031237.1, on the reverse strand, counting down.
ATTTTCCTTTTTAAAGTGATGGAACCTTTTCTCACAACATTTGCTTTGCAACATCTTGGACAAAAACTTGGTGTAGTGGCACCAACACATACATTAAGGTTCTTGATCAACTCGAGAGTTGTCCCACGAGGAAGGCTAATAATCCAAATCAATTGCCATCTTCTCACTATGGTGGCTAATTTTACTTTCCCGTTCACTTGTGTTTGTCTGAACCTATCCTGAGATACCTTCATCTCCCGAGACATTTTCTCCAACATTGATAATCTCAAACTAAAATCAAAGTTGATTCATGTTTACCATTGGAAGTCTCACCCATTATAGCTTGCTTGATTAACATCACTTTTATCCTCCACGCTAAGCAAAATTTCTTTGAAGCATTTTTTCAAATAGTTTTGGCAAAAAGTAATCTACTCAATTCACGTGAAGCAACATTTCCCAACATTGAAAAGGATATTTGTCGAGACGATTTTGAAGTAGTTGCCAGTGCTCTTGATATTAAATACCCACAGACCTACACCCAAGCTTAATCTTTGAATCCTCCATGCCAGATAAGACCCTAAATTAGAAGAATTGAATCAATCAATCCTGCTTAATCTCTTCACGATGAAAAGCTAGTCTTGAACTAAGGAAGTATCTCATTGAGATTGACACATCCATGAAAATCCATGAGCCAATGATGCGGTATCGAAGTTGGGGTGCATGATAAATCATACAAGCGAATTCAAGACCATGATCACTGCTCTTCCTCTCATGCCATATCCCAGGTGTCAGGTAACACGGAAGATCCATGAAAAAAAAAAAAAAACTCCTTTTTTACTTCCATGATTACGATATAAAAGCAGATCCGTCTCTATGAGATTCTCTTCCATGAGTTACATCGTAAAACAAGTAAGGTCTCATAGAGAATCTTAGCAATAAATTTCATCGGGTCTCTGGTAACTCTCAACACTACATATAGTCGATTTAGATAAAATATCTTGAAGGAGAAACTCAAATTTGAGGATGCATTCGATATCAGCAGATGAACAATAAATTGGACAACTCACTTTTTGGAAGCGCTCAAAAAGGCTTCCATTATTCAGAACATGCCTTGCACGGCTGAGTGTGTTGCTATCTTCTATCTAACTATTCCATATCAACCCATTCACAAAGTGCCCTCAACTCCATTTTTAGACAAGTGCTCTAACCTCTATTTTCCTACCTATATGAACTATGTACGGAATAGGAAGGAGTAGCAAATAAAGGGAAACAAAACCAATGCAATTGATTTAGAACCCACCACGTATCTCCAGATGAAGTTTCTGCAGCTCCTCAACACGTAACCAATCTTGCAGAGCTCTGATTAAAAAAATGAGACAAGCTCTCTGACACTTCAAGCAAAAATCCCTTCACCACACAACTCACGCGGCGGGAAGGAAAAGAGGTATCAGGCGGGCATCACTACGAGATCAAGCTTGCAAGTCAAAAAAATTAATAAATGGGGCATGTGCGTACGCCAACTAGGAAAGTTGAACACGCGAAGAAAGGTGCGGGGGTTTTTTGATGGCCTGGAACACATGGCTATTAAAGCCACCCACCTCCCCAACCAAGGAAACAAAGTCAAAAGACATTAACATTACAATTTAAATAAATGTTTCCAATCGGATCTCTAACCCTTTTAAAATCTCCTTTTAACATTGAAGTATTTTATTTTCAAAACATAGCTTCATGTCAAATCTCACAATGATGAGGCCATAACAACAACTTGATTAATATAATGCCTAGGTTGTGGTTTATGAGATAAGTCGATCTTGAGGTCTAGGTTATAATTTAAATTTAAAATTAGTCTTACCTCGGAGGAAAAATTGAAGTCCTTAAATATAGTTAACATGATATCAACAAGATACCACAAGATATAATAGCATATCATAACGCATACCACTTTATTGAAATCATGAAGAAGAATAATCGACTTGAAACCAATCCACTATGTCAAAGATCAAATGAACTCAAGGTAATATCGTTTAACACCAATAAATGTCAACTAAGGTCACATTATTATTAATATTAAATTGAATACGGCAATGGCATAGCGATGTGATATCCTTCTTTAAATAGGTTAACGCCATGGACATTACAACGTCCACACACAAATGTGTCATTATCGATCAGAACTAGGAGTACACGCCAAATGGGGCATTACATTCTCCTCCCCTTAAGAAAGCATCGTCCTCGATGTGACATAACACAGAGGAAAGAAATGGTTCGCAACCAAGGATGATAAAGGAGAAATTACACCCTATGGTTTAAAATTTAGTTGATTAATGCACGGTCACAAAGTAGCCTTAGGAACATTTGGTAGAAATTTTAACTTTCAAGGTTACGTGAGATTGGCGTTCCCTTCTTATTTATTATTTTCATTAGTCTCTTTCCGTTAACATTATTCTTAGTTTAATTTCTTTTAAAAATTTCATCATTGAAGAGTTTTGGTTTATTCCTTATTGTGGGTGCCCAACATGAACTACGGTAACACAACACCCTATCGGGTTCAAAGACACTCTGATTCACAAGCACACAAGTATATACTTCATGATTGTATTACACCACAAAAAGGTTACTCAAATACGGAATAGAATAGGCATAGATCCACATAACATAGTACTCGACACACATCAATGACTATATATTAAATACTCAAACACAAGAGTACTACAATCCACGGACATTTCCTCAATTCCACGTCGATGAAAATTTTCCATGACTCATAAAAACTACATGTGCATAGTGTTCCACAAGGGCATCAATGACATAACCACAACATCACAACACATATCCATCGGACATGGTAACACATACATCAAAGACCACCACCATAACTCAACATATATCCCAAACATCAACCATATAAATATCATAAGCCTCCCTCAAACTCTTATGCCTCCCTCAAACTCTTATGCCTCCCTCAAGAGTCTCTTATGCCTCCTCAAATCTCTTATGCCTCCCTCAAGCTCTTATGCCTACCTCGAAGTCTCTTATGCCTCCCTCAAATCTCTTATGCCTCCCTCAAACTCTTATGCCTCCCTTAAGTCTCTTATGCCTCCCTTAAGTCTCTTATGCCTCCTCAAACTCTTATGCCTCCCTCAAGGAGGCCGGTTGACCCTATGGTCCAAGACACATAGAGTTCGAACACTCCTAACCCAAGTGACATAATAACGTGTGGTTCAACAACCCGCTAGTTATCTGTAACTCCTTGGGGCGTACCCCATACAACGAAGCGGGTCCATAGTTCCAACCATTTCATGGTGCATCCCATGACCCTATTCCACACATCACGACAATAGAACCAGCATAACAATCCAATCCAAGTGCCAGTGGCAAAGTACAAGCCTTGGGCAAGGCGGTAAAATTCCAAATTTAAAAGAAGACCCAAAATCAAGCAAAATAAATGGCCAAATAGCCATAGTTAGTATCAAAATCCACATGTTAGTGCCCCAAACCAAGGAAATGCCCAAAATTGTAAAGCATGGCAATCAAGAAAAGTTGTTGGTCCTTACAAAATAAAGTAAAAAGATCAATTACGAATAAAATCAACTTATAATAATGTCACATTACGATAACCTGTGTGGCCTTATCTCGGCCACCAAAGGGTACTCAACGAGTTGCTTGCACTTTTCAACATCGAGCCTCGGCTTTCGTAAAATACATATCAATAATACAACCGTCATCACCTCCATCTGAATCATCCCGCCACCACTTCGACAAGGCTAAACATAGTCATAGATGCACTTAGGTTGCATACATGCAACCACATAGGGAGAGAGGAAAGAATCACGGGTTGTTATCTACTAAACCAAATTTTGGTTCGAGTTATTGACCCATGGTACACCATTCCTCACTCTCGACATACACTTCTACCGATTTCCCTCAGGGTCGGTTAGTGTAAGGTTCACAACATAACATGTAACTACATCACTAACACAATGGTGGTACATATACAAGGTAGATCACAATCATACATTCACCGAGTGTAACACATCACTTTACCACATTCTACGCACTCAAAGCACAATCACCATACGATAGGTTCATACACTCACCGTATGACCCCAAATCACAACATGAAGCATTACATATTTGCACAAATCATACATACGATGAACATAGTACATCTCAACATAACATCCATTGCTACATAACAAGGTGGTACACACATTTCTTCAAAACATGGTAAAAACATCATGATACACTCATTTCTTTTAACATCAATCTAGTCATACAACACATTGATACACCTACATATCACAATATGTCACAATGCTCCAACACTATGTCATCCACATTATAATTCTTTTCACACATCACAAACAGTAATTCACACGTGAACTCTTCATAGAATCCACAAGAAGGAGAGAGAATACTCCCATCCCCAACATATCAACATGATCACAAACACGCACAAGTGACATACACATCATGTGCGTTCACATATCACAATTACACATGGATCACATCACGCTTAAAGCACATTACTCTTCCAATATAACCACCATCATGCAACATCATCATCATCATCATGCACCATCATCATGTAACATCAACCACCACTCCAATCCGGCCCATAGGTTCGAGAGCATGAACCTACGCTCTGATACCAAGTGTAACAACCCAAAAAAATTCACACACGAACAACACAGTGAAATACAGGATAACTTTTTTTTTTTGACTTGCTTGACACATAACATGACACAACATGTCGTCACCAAGGATACAACTAACTCTGGGAACAACTTGATAAGAGGATTTCCATAAAGGCATCACGAAAATGTTCACACCTATCAAGGATAATACACTTTTCTTTTAGACATGACAACATAGAAGTCTGACCACAAAACACACTCACAGCTAGGGCAAGCCACAGTAAGAAATGATTGAAGGTTACTTATTTTGATATAACACCCTTTAACTCATGACTTATGTTTTCAAAGATTGATATATGATTCGCACAAATTCATCTTACCAACTGAGTTAATTTCTTATACACTGTAGAGAAGTTCACTTAAAGTCTTCACTTTACGACAATTAGTTATTTAGTTCCATTATTTAATAAGGGATTAATTTAATTCCACAAGGCTATCTGTCCATACTTACGTTACTAAAAATTGCTCATTACCTTGCTACAACAAGAATTCGTGTTCAACAAAATCAAGATGAACTTACAAAGTATCCTGGGAAAGAGTTAAGGATATAAGGTCGAGTTAAATTCCTCTTTAAGACGTCATTAGTTATTACCAAGGTTTAATTGGAGCTTGGGGTTTTATACGTAATTATAAACGCTTTTACTTAGGCTTCACCGAAAGAGCTTATCAAAAGGAAACTACTTACTTTCAAATAGGCTGAGAGATAAATTGAGTGGTTTCTAAATTTTCTTCTCTTACTTGTTAAATCTTATTAGAAACTAACCATTGTTTTCCTTTAAGCTTGTTTTAAGCGTTCACCAAAAAAGAGTAGTGTTCACTAGTTTAGCTAGGGATATCACGTGATATAATTTCGCTTTGCAAGGATAGTCTCACCCTTGATTACTTAAGGCATTGTTTGTTCACAAGGGGATCTCCTCCACAACATATTTCTTTGAATAAAACTTTTAGGTAACTTCTGTAAGGAAAAAGCCACCCCATTATAACTTACATATAACACATCAATACAAGCCTTAGAAAGATTTAAATTAACACTTAGTTCTCAAGATCAAAGTTTTACAATGATTATGCTAGTGAAAAGATTGAATATTATTTCTCACTAAGAAGAGTTACCAGCCAAATTACAAAAAGACAAAACAACTTCTTCACGTAATTCTCCGAACAATTCCAGGCAAGAGGTCATATAAACTCTATGCAAGCAATGTTACACAATTTACATCGCATTGAACTTTCTACAAAGAACTTCATAATTTGAACTGATGAAACTTTTACACTCTTTTCTTTAATCTACTCGCATAATCCATCTGCACAAATATATGCTAGAGTCAGTTCGCTAGAACTGAGCATGATAAGATATAAACCTCACCTAATAATTTATGCCATCTAGCATTTAAATAAAAGAAAGTTTGCAATACTCCCTATCAAATAATTTCTAACATACATTCAAAACTTAACTGCACATTTCATAATAATACATTTCATACCCATTAATGTTCACTTCCTTAAGATCTGCTTACATAAGAACACAATTCCAAGTGACTAGATATACAACCTTAACCATGCAATCAATCATACTTAAATTACAGTAATAATAATAACGCTCACCTAATACCCTCGACCTACTTCACATATATAAGTATCCAACAGTATTATCTTTCAATTAAATAAAAGCACCAACGACATTAAGTTTATATAATAAATACAAGTATCAATCTTATATTATTCATCAATGTTACCCAAGTATCAAACCTTCATAGATAATCAGGATATGTAAGTATAATTTGGATATTTATCTCACAATTTTAAGAATATACTGAAGGCTATGCATGACTCCATTTTAGGGTAGTTATCTTAACTTCCCTATTCATCTGTTTTCCTACCAAAAGTCTTTCGGCAAGCTTCAAGGTCAAAGTATAAGGTATATTTATAATTTCATATTTCAAGCATTGCACAAGAATTCATATGCATGAGGACATCACATATCAATCAAACTTGAAGAATGTCGATGCATCCAATGTTACTTTAACCGATTCAAAGATCCAAGTAGTGCCTCAAAATTAAGCCAAATAATTATCCACACAGGATAATGACTTGCGTGCATAACATATTCGTAAAGATCATAGAAAGCCCATTAACGCATGCTTCGGGAGGGTTCCATCTAATAATAAGCTCATAGTAATAATAATAGCGAGAGGGCCCGGTGAGGGGTTTTCAATAATCCCCAAAGTAAATGACAATCGAACGACTCGAGATGGAGCTATCTAGAAAGACCAATTAAACTAGTATGACTCTTCCCAAATAAAGCCCCCAATCCTAATGGGAGTTTAAATTATTATAAAACCACAAAAAATCCAAATACAGTCATATCGAAATTACCTTTTTCAAGCCATGTTCTACATAATATAAACAATACAAGAAAAAGTTATAAACCTCATTCACGCTCCATACTATTTTCTACGAAACCATCATTCGAAGGAAAAATCAAGGCAAAAAGACAAACCAACATTATAAGATCGGTAGGCAAGAATCGATGTAGAGATTTCTTCTCAAATAGTAAATAAGATAAACCGTAAAGGGGAGAGAGATCAGTTCATGCAATTATAATTATAAGTCATCCAAAACCCATCTCTGCAGAATTCAAACAAAAATTACGCAGAGATTGATTTACCCAAATACTAAAGGAAATAAATTATTAAGAGAGGGTTAGGGCTTATCATGCCTTTTTGGGGCTTCCTCAATCAGACCACGTCGAACCAAGGCTCCAAAGCAGCTACAACACATTCCAAAACATTCCTTCTCCTTAGACGTAGATCTCTTAGGCAAGCTTCATGGCGCGCCAGAGCACACCCAAAAGTCTAATTTTCACCTTCCCATTGGAGTAAGAGAAAACCCACACATAGATACCAAACAAAAACTCTCATCATACGATCCGATTCAACTTGATTAAGCTAAAACCCCTTGAAAACCCAAAGATCTCTTAGGCAAATACTTATCTAATTTTCACCTTCCCATAGTAAGAAAACCTACATAGATACAAACAAAACTCTCATCTCGATTCAACTACAAAGCAAAAACCCCTTCAAAACACCAAACAAATACTTATCTAATTCAATTTAAAGTGCCCAAAGACTTGCTTACAAGCATCATCTGTCTTCTTCACATTGCCTCTGCTTGAAAACTCGGTGATTTCCTTCCATCTTCATCAATTTTAAACACTTCTTAATGAGAAGTCTCCAGTCGACTTTGTAGCATAAATACGAAGTTGAATGCAAATTACGATAATACACCTTTTTACAACGTTCAACATCTCAAATCCACTCCAAAACTATTAACTCAGCATCATTATTACATGCAATTCGCAGACAATAGATAATCAATCAAATCAGAAGTTGCTGCCGAATCTATTACTCCACTTGTGTTGTTACTGCACCCTGCAGATACTTTGTACCAGTTTTGACACGGCTAGAGATAATGTCAGAAACTAAAATCAAAGTTGATTCATGTTTACCATTGGAAGTCTCACCCATTATAGCTTGCTTCAATTAACATCACTTTTATCCTCCACGCTAAGCAAAATTTCTTTGAAGCATTTTGTCAAACAGTTTGCGCGTAATCTACTCCAACGACGTGAAGCAACATTGCCCAACATTGGAAAGGATATTTGTCAGACGATGAAGTAGTTGCAAGTGCTCTTGATATTAAATACCCGCAGCCTACCTGCCGCTCAAGCCCTAATCCTCCTTGCGAGATGACACTGCTAAATTAGAAGAATTGAATCAATCGATCCTGCTTAATCTCTTCACGATAGAAACTGGTACTGAACTAAGGAAGTATCTCATTGAGATTGACATCCATGAAAATCCATGGCGAATGATCCGGTATCGAGTGTTGGGGTGCATCATAAATCGTATGAGAGAATTCCAAGACCATGATCACGGAAGCTCTTCCTCTCGGGCCATATCCCATGTCCGGAACACGTGCAATCGATCCATGAAAAAATAAAAATAAAAAATAAAACTCCTTTTACCAACCCCCCCACGATATGAAACGAGATCCGTCTCTATGAGATTCTCTTCCATGAGTTACATCAGAAACAAGTAAGGTCTCAATAGAGAAACTTAGCAATAAATTTCATCGGGTCTCCTGTAACACTCTCACCGTCACATAGTCGATTTAGATAAAATATCTTTAAGGAGAAACTCAATTTTGAGGATGCATTCGATCTGATGCAGGATAACAATAAAGTTGGACAACCTCGCTTGTTGGAAGTGCCCAAAAAGGCTTCCACTATTCCGCAACATGCCTCACTGCCTGGCTTGTAGCTTCCTCTAACCACCATATCAACCCATTACTGCGCCCAAACTCCATTTTTTTAGAGTGCCTAACCTCCATTTTCCCTTGCGTTTGGAACAGGGGAAGGAGCAGCAGCAAAGAAGGGAAACGAACCAAGCAAGGGATTTAGAACCCACCACGTATCTCCAAGCAATTTTCCACGCCCCTCCTCGGCACGGAACCAATCTGCAAGAGCTCGATAAAAACGAGACCAAGTGGCTACACTGAGCAAAAATCCCTTCACCACACAACTCATGCGGCGGGCGTAAGCGTAAGATGGCGAGGCATACTACGAGAGACAGTTATGTGCAAGTCAAAAAATTTAATAAATGGGGCATGTGCGGCCACTAACCGGAAAGTTGAACACGCCAAGAAAGGTGCGGGGGTTTTTAATGCAATGGCGGTGGGCTATTAAAGCCACCGACCTCCGACCAACCAAGAGAAACAAAGTCAAAAGACATTAACATTCCAATTTAAATTATGTTTCCAATCGGATCAGTGACCCTTTTTAAAATCTCCTTTTAACATTGAAGTCACTATTTTCCAAAACATAGCTTCATGTCAAATCTCACAATGATCTTGACTCCATGGGTCTTGATTAATATAATGCCTAGGTTGTGGTTTATGTCAAAGTCGAGGTCTAGGTTATCTTTGTTTAAACGTCAAGTCTTACCTTAGGAAAAAAATTGAAGTCCTTAGATATAGTTAACATGATATCAACAAGATACCACAAGATATGATAGCATATCATAAGCTGCAACCACTTTATTGAAATCACGAAGACGAGAATAAAGACTTGAAACCAATCCACTATGTCAAAGATCAAATGAACTCAAGGTAAGATTGTCGAAACCAATAAATGTCAACTAAGGTCACAAGGCAATAAACGAAATTGAATACGGAAATGGCATACGATGTGATATCCTTCTTTAAATAGGTTAACGCACAAGACATTACATACCAGTCACACACAAAGGTGTCATTGCGGCAAGAACTAGGGTACACGCCGAGGCAGGGCATTACAATTACCCTCTCGAACCTAATTGAACCTTCTAACCTAAATTTTAGACCTTGTGACCTCTAATATATGTTAACAAAAGAGAAGTACATTCTAGTGGATTAGAAATGATTTGGAACTTGTTAGTGACAAGCTGTTGTCTTGTAACACATTTGTCAGACTCCTTTAAACAAAAACAAAATTATTCCATAATTTTTCTAACTAATCCTAGGTTGTTCATGGATCTCAAGTCGGTTGTTTTTAGTGGACATCACAATCCACACATGCTAACTAGAATACACAATCGAGTCGAGTTTATGATTATAACAATTCGGAAAAGATAATCATGGTTCATTTAGTGTCGAAGAGAAGTGGGCGTTCTGATGCACATGAATATCACCGAAATTAAAGTCATATATATACATGAAAGTTAGATAGGGACATACACACCCGTTTTGTTAAAAGGTTACGAGAGAGATAAAAAGTAAACAATCAATATTATAAGAGTACTTTTAATTATTGTATATATATATTTAAAAACAAAGAAATAATGAAACATCACCAAAATGAATAAAATAATCAAATACCATCTAATTTAAATGATATTATTTATATACATAGAAATTATAAATATTTTTAAAAAATACATAAAAATTGAAAAAAAAACTTTTTGAAAATGTCTACGAAAACATAAAATTTTTATCAAGTACACATGCTTTCACTATGAGTTGCACTCACACTATCAAATCACTACCAATCGTTAAGATCTTGAACTAGAACTTGGCATATTCATAATTACACTGAAAGGCGTTGTCATAGTTAGATACGGACCCCTTTGTGAAAAAAATCCAATGATGCATATTCTGAATAGTGGGAATTCTGTACAGTAAGTGTCGTATTTCTTGACAAAGCGCAGAGAAATATTTTATTTTCAACCGTTATCGTTGTTTTCTGTCAATGTTGGAAGATTTAATCGATGGATAGATTGAATACGCATAAATTGATGACAAACATCAATATTTCTTGTGAAGACTTCAACCCATGCTCTCTGTTTCTAATCTGCAACGTATATATTAATTTCACAAGCTCAAAACCCTCGTTTTTAACTGATTAAAAAGTCATAAACAAGTTCGGGTTTGAATTACCCAAAAAGAATTTCTTCTCTGAAATTTCACCGTAGAATAGAATAAATCAATAGTTATTTACAATTTCTGTCCTACAAAAGGAAAAATCCCCAATTTTAGACATTGAACTGGAAATTTCCCTTAAATTTCAGGTTTTGGCAAGCTTTATGGCGAAATTCTAAACTTATTCGACATAAATAATATCAAACAACATTTGAGAGCGAAGTAAAGAATCCATTAAATATTGGTGAAATATTGCACAAATCATGCAATCGTGGGTTAAATTTGATGGCCAACTGTGCTTGTCAAACATTTTTCCAACGACGGTATTTTTTAATACCGCCCTTCAAAAATACAAAACAATGTTATTTATAGTATCTATTCTATATTTATTTTATTATTTTAAATATATATTTGTATATTATTCATACTATGTATAAATATATATATATATATATAAATGAAGGTCAACTTTTAAATATGCAAGTTACATGTGATGGTTATCACAAATATTTACGCATATTTTATAGATAAAATTGCAAAACATGTCTTACTATCATCAAATTTAACCCCCGCATGCAATTTTTGTTAGTTGGAAAGTGGTGTTTACACACAGGTGGTAAAAGTGGGGAGGAAAATAACTTTTCATTGCCTCCTAGATAGACAAACTGCAGAGTCTCAACACAGAAATAAGGGATAAGCATAGAAGGAAAACATTTTTCACATCACGATTCATTTCCATAGTTAATATCTTGTTTATGAGAAGGAATTATTTGTAACAAAATAATAAAAAGGACTGATTAAGTTGTCGATGAGGATGAAAGTTTATTTGGTGTGAATATTACCTATTGTGCGGGGAATGGAATGGTTGTATGTTGTACATTTGCTACACAAGAATACCTATGTAAAACAAAATGACCAAGAGAAAATGATGTTTGGGTTTTGATTTTGGCATGTTCTTCAAATTTAAAACTCCTAAACATTAATTATATATTTAATTATTACATTGAAATGAGTGTCTTACAATGGGAAAGGTGAGGGGAGCTCTAACGAAGACGAGTTGATCGGTGGCATTGGATAATTTTAAGTACTTCAACGTCATCCACGGCTCGACATCGAACCATCAATTTGTAGGTAAATAAAGATGGTGATGGGAAAATTAATTTGCAAAGAAATAGTTTAGGTTTACATGAACATACCACATTTTATGTTCCCTGTTTCACTCCATGCTTCCATAAAATAGGGAAGTTGAAAGAGTCTCCCATTTCATAAACCTTAAAAACATATCACCTTTTTCTATAAACTTGTGTATCCACCATTGTATGCTCAACATTTTTCTTAGGATCAGACCTACTTTTTGGGTGCAATACTTGCTTCGAGAGAGGAAACACAAATAGGCCTTTTAGTACAATTTTAATATGGTCAATTTGATTATAATACTCTAATTGATGTTTTATATTTTAGGTCTTTTGTTATTTTTTCTTTCTCCTTGCACATTTGATTATTGATCTCATTAGTATACTTAAACGCTTGTTCGAACCCAACATAATTTTTTTGGTTAAAAGAGTCTCGACATACTTTGTAAGTCTTGGGAAAATATTTCTTTCTCATTTTATAATCGATTATTATTTTCAGCAGACAAATCTCAAAAAAGAATTCAATGAACTAATAAACTATCGTTGTCTTCCTTAACACATATGGAATCTTGTTTTAATGTAGAAAATGATCTCTGCATCTCCTTCATCGCCTTAGATTTTTGTTTTAATTTTTCTTATAAAATTCTACCTCCTCTTTCATCTTCACCAAGTCATGTGTTATTTTTGTTGTTTTCTCATCTAATTGTTGTGTTTCTACTCTAGCTTTATAACACATTGATATCAATAGTCATCAAAACACCTATCTCGGGCCATATAATATTCGAAACCATGGGACTCACATTCCAAATCTTGTTGCGAATGTAGTATGTTGTGTCTACAATGCTTCTAATTGATCACATTTTTGTTCAATTTGTTTAGTATAAGATTTCACTTCCTCCTCTTCCCTCTACGGATCATTTGTTACTTTTTGTTCATCTTTTTGTTCATCTTCCCGAGCCTTGTAGTAATGTAGATCTTGTTCATTTTCTAAGAGCAATATTCTAGCTCTTCGCTTCATTTCCATGAGATCATCTGTTATTTTCTTAGGCAATGTCTCAGTATTTGATTTGACTCTAACAAATTCAATCCGTCTCTCATCAAACTCCTTATGGTGTTGTTCGTCATCAAATTTGAAAATGTGCTACATTGTAGCATGTTTTGTTTTTGTAATATTTACTTTTTGTTTGGTTTTTTGTAAGTCACCATTTAATTTCTTATTTTTATAAGTGAAATTTTATTTTCTTCTGGAACTAGACTCGTGAATACATTTAGGATATCTAGAAATGAAATCATGGTTCATACCTGTTACGTTTCTCTTTTGTGATTGTGGTTGTTGTTGCCATACCTGTTTGTTTTCTTCTTTATTAGAGTTGTTGTGATCTTCTTTCTCATTTGAAGAAAATTCCCTATGAATGGTAGATGGTGGATGGAAAGTGACAAGTTAAAGATACTTCTTCATAAGATAAATGCTAATGGTGGGGAGGAAAAAAATGCCTTGTTGGAAATAGCTTCTGAGATGTCAAGATAGACTATTAGTTTCAGGTACCCCGCAGTCCCTCTCTTTGCACATACGCACATATAAGGCATTGTTTAACAAGATTAGGTTGAGCTATTTGTTCCAAATGGTCCACTAGGCCAAGTAGTCATTATTTTACTTTTATGGCATTTTGTATATCATGGTAAAATGTTTATTTCAAATGTCTTCACAATATTGCATTTTCATTGAGGTGGAGAACTCTTGACCACACGGATTGTCCCATTTGAGTTACTACTTCAGAATTTTGTTATGAAATAATTTATCCTTTCTTTTCATTTTTCATTTTGAACTTAATGTTTATTTTCATTGAGTCTTGCTAGCCCAAACTATTTTGGATGCAACATGCATATTCAAATAGAATCAAACTATGGTACAATGCTTTTATATCATTTTTTCTATTTGTTTGTATTCTGACATCATTCTTAGCAGTGCAAATAACCTTGATAAATTTGTGAAGATTCAATTTTCTATGTGCTTGTTTATGTTATTGATATTTTGGTTTTGATGTTAACCTGCTACATTCTATGGAATTTGTGTGTGTCTAGCTACAAAGTTTTTAAAATATGGATTATGATTATCGTAAACAAATCATGCAAGATGAAATATGAAATATATCATGCAAGATCAAATTACATTTATGTGAATAATGAGGACGAGATCGAGACAAAAAAGTGGAGCACATAGCATATATTATTTAGGTGATAAAAAACTAAGTCAGGAATAGGTGTGGGACATGGAAGTATTTAATTCCCATGTTTTTACTAAATCATGGAATAGAGGTAGGACACGTTGGTATTTAACTCCCATGTTTTTATTTAGAAATTTCTCTTTTCATGGTAGTCAAAACCCACCTTCCCTCTTATGGCCAACTACTTTTGTGGCTCAATTATCAATTTTTTCATGCATCACCTATTCCCGTACATGTACTAAAATTGAAACGAAAAAAATTCAATTATTTTGTTTTCCTCATTTTTAAATTTTGGTTTCTTTAAACATAAATTGCAATCATGTGCATGTTGTAAGTGAGATCGAGAAAAAAATTGGAGCACATTGAAACAATTTTTTGGGTGGGAACAATCTAACTCATCAAAGAAGTGTGGGGCATGCATATATTTAATTCTCACATTGGTATTTTTGACCTTACATTCATGTCTTCGTCTTCCTTGAACTTTCCTTGTAGGCACACCTTTTCACTTTTGTATTTCTAACCTTTGGTTTGTGTCTTCATCTTCCATGAGCATTCCTATTATGGTTACAGACAATCCCAATTCTTTTACCTTATAGCTACATAGAAACCCTGATCCCAAATTCATATGAAACCCCTAATCACAATTATGTATGGAACCCTTTCCACATTTTTGTATAAGGTAGAGAACATAACATAATTTATTTGGGTAGGAATAATATTAAAAAAATAATAGGTTTGGGACATGAAAGGATTTAATTCCACATTTTTACTAAGTCGTGGAATAGGTGTGGGACATAGAAGTATTAAATTCCCATGTTTTTATTAAAAAATCCCTCTTTCAAATGAAAATAAAATACACATTTCACTCATATGGCCAACTACTAGAGTGGCTCAATTATCAATGATTGTTCAAGCATCACATATTCCCCTACAAGTACTCAAGCTTGAAACTGAAAATAAAATTTCATTGGTTTTCCTCATTTTTTACATTTTCATCCCTTTAAATAAAAAAACACATTCATGTCCATAATGCATGGAGATAGATATGAAAAAATGGATCACATAATGTGTTTTTATTTCTAACAATCAATTCATGTATTTTCCTTCCTTGATCGTTTCTTTTCGCATTATTTCTACTTGGTTTGAAGGGATTAATGCTAGTTATCGTGTTTAAATATCAACATACCTCCCTCCCAATTACGGGAATCTTCGTAGCTCTGAAGCACATTGAATTTCCCTTCATGTTTATATATGTAATTTTCCTACATCCTCCACACCTTGAAAATCTACGTGTCTCTCGGCTAAATAAAAACCTTTTTGTT
This sequence comes from Taxus wallichiana var. yunnanensis, assembly GCA_018340775.1. Lineage (NCBI taxonomy): Eukaryota > Viridiplantae > Streptophyta > Pinopsida > Cupressales > Taxaceae > Taxus > Taxus wallichiana. The sequence goes on along the minus strand of CM031237.1, from coordinate 236,800,256 downwards.
GCACTAATAATTCTGAAGAGAAACCCTAGTTGTAATTGTGTATGCAACCCCTTCCTTGGGATTTTAGGTCCACACCACATATCCTTGTTTCTAAATTAACCCTTGAGACACAAAATTGAATTCCCCTTGCATTTATTTGTGTTCCAACTACTCGTATGACCAATTGTTGGAAGATGTCAATTATCGACACATGTCTCGTGGCTCTACTTCTTTTATTTAGTTGACCTCACAACTAAAAAAGAGGGGCCTACAAATTTCTACAAAGACAATTAGTCATTCCAGTCTTGTTCCACACTTGAACATGTTAGATTTTTCATTTTTTTCCATTAGCATATTGTACTCATGTGAATATTGCAATGCCAAAATTGTTAACCTAATAGTTGGAGAAAAACACCAATCTAAATTTTGCATGATATCGCTACCTTAACTTTCTAAGTACACTTCGTGTCTTCTTGACCCTGACATGTCCCATAAAACATGCGTTCAAATTCCCCTTACATTTACATTTTTTCTAACTACCCAATAATGTCAAGAACTACAATTCAAACAAGTGTTTTCCTTGGCAACATTTTCCATCTCATTTTGCATTTTCAGATATCTCCTTCAACAGCCCATCTTAGAGGTTGTATTTTTACGTTGCCTCATTGATTCCTCTTTCCTTTCCCATGCACTTCTCCACTCTCAAACGCCTTCTGCTACATCCCTCTTCTTCTCCCTTTCTTTCTCCTCATTCAATTTCACTTCTTCATAAATCCCTTTTGGCATTCACATTGTACACTTCACGTACGATTGCTAGTTTACTTATTGTTTTAACGATTAGAATTCCATGATTACTTTAATATTGCATTGTGGTGATTTGCCACATATAGGGGTATATATTGTACGAGATTTTTTTATAACTACTAGTTCATTTGGCCATTAAAATTTTAATTAAATTTAATTGTCAATTAACCCAACCAAAACATCTTTAAGGGTACATCTTGTTCTCGAGTGGAAAAAGCCTATCAACACTTGAGAATACAAAAATATCCTATTTCGAGAGAAATATTAAAATATGTTTAAAAAAACATAGTATCGAGTGATTTCCATTTATAAGTTAATTGATTTTGAGTTTTAATTTCTTTGGCAAATGGTATATTTATATTAAACAAATTTAAATTTCTGTTTGAAAGAAGTTATAATATATTTTTTTAATATAATATTTTGATGTGGATTTAAATTTTCAAATTAATTAACCCAAATTCAAATCAAATCAAGAAATAACATATATATTCCAAGCAAGCTTAAACCCAAATTACATCAAACATTTCATTAGCAAACTGACTAAATACTATATTAACATCGAGGTAGTCCATTATAAAAAATCTTAATTGCTTGATATAATAGAAAATGTACATAATAATATAGATCTAATTGGTTTTATTAGAAAGACTCCATATAGTAGTATAAAAATGAAACAAAAATGACAATATACATTTGTTATAATTCACTAATGTTTTCACAATAGAGACACGTTATATACGGCCAATTTGTAGCTCATTCAGAACCCATGTCTTATCACTGTCGAAGTTTGTGGAGGCATCATTTGTCTGTTTATATGTACTCCCCTCTTGAAGCACTTGTGCCTTTAAAATAAACTTAGATGCAATTTAGGCTTTTGACTGTGTTGGGTACAAGTCTAACACATATGGCTTTAAAGAACACAAGGCACACAAGGCACACAAGGCCACAACGTGTCCATTTGTGCATCTAATAATCTCTGCATGGATACACACAAAGTGTTGTGAAAGTATCTTTAAGAATAGATACACACAAAGCGTTCCTTTAAGATATATCCAGTGGGTATGTGCACTAAATAAAATTGTCTTTTGTTTGGGTTTGTGCCTCGTGGGATTTTACTATGCTAGACTTAGTAAAACGATGTACTTTTTCCTGCCTGTATAACAGCCACAGCCCTCACACATCCAGTAAAATGTACGTTATGTGAAATGACAGAAAAATTAGAGACGAGCAAAATATTTCAGTAGTATATTTAAATTGTCTCATTCTGATTCATACAGAGTAGGTTGAGTGATAAATTGACAAAATATTATAGTAGTATATTTAAACCAGTCAAGCCATGAAAGCTTTTAATGTCATTTTTATTTCCCTTGCATTTGTATGAAGCCAATGGACATGTCAAATAGTTGATTGGTAATCTCAGGCCAATCATCAGTTCCTGCTGAGGTAGGTAGTTTATGATTGATTTTTTTTTTTTTAATTATGTATTTTTCAATCTTCTACGTGGTAATAGGTTCACTATTGTATTGAATTTTAAATGTGAGTCATTTAGCGTTGATTTATTTTATTTTATTTTTTAATAGATAAGTATATTTTAATATCATTTTTAAAATTACATGAAATACTATAATTAATTTAGTAGTCATAAAAATATATGTGAACAACATTTTCATTTATTTTAATAGTTTTCAATATATATTTATACATATTAATACAATTTGTATATAAATCTATATAAAAAGTGGTAGTTGTGTTTTAAATATATAAATGAGACTAAACTTTTATTTCAAAATTTACAATTTTTTATTATTAAATATATAAAAAGAATAAATTATGTCTAAATTTAAGTGTTATACTATATAAATTTTTCATTACTTATAATTTAATTATCAACACAATATAACATTATGAACTAGTGGCTTCACAACCCTTTTGCCTTGTAAAAGTAACTATCACCTTTTTTCTTTTTCCAAAGTGACATGTGGGAGAATGTGCCTTTGTCAATGATAGGATTCGTTATGTGTTGAGGGCTCATTCCCTAATGAGGCCATTTCGAAGTGTCCCAAGTTGGATGTTAGACTAATCAACGACAAGGCTTTTAAAGTTTCCCGTCATAAGTAAGAATATCTTCTTGATTGAACGCAATTCTTTTCCCTCTCCGGTTTAATACGATGCATATTAGAAACAAAATTCCCCTCTTTTTGGTGGGCTTGAGCGATAGCAATAACAACACGTCGCTTGCAAGGGATGAAGAGTTTAAATGTCTTGATGTGTTGTTAATTTTTTGCATTACATTGCAGCAACCGAAACCACCTAAAATAGTGATAGCCGAGATGATCATAGATTGCCTCCACTGTTTCCAAGATCCCCAATTTTTCTCTCCGAATTCGAACAATTGGACCACATTAATGAGACATCTTCTTGCTTTACAATTCTAATGAAGATTCATTGAAATATGAACCACCCCAAAAATTGAGGAAAATGGGAATAACAATTGAGGCATCTGTAACTACACAAAAATACAAGAAATGTGCTAAAAAAATTGCACAAGCAAAAAGCAAGAAATTTGATTTTTAAAATAGCTTCTAATGGATTGTTTATAAGTGTTTTTTAAACAATATGTAACTCATTTCAAATAATTACATGTATTTATTGTGGTAGTATATGTTGGAATGATGATCAAACTTTTCAATATACATGTTCAACTTTTTGTAAACCAAAAACTATGCATTTCTAATTTCTTTATCATTATATCTCTATACAAATACCTATAGTTTTGTTATTTCAAGTGTACAAATTGTTCTTATTATTTTCCATTCTATTTGCTTAGCATAATAATTTGTAATTCGTTTCAAATAAATGCATGTATATATTGTGGTAGTACGTGTAGTGCCCACTTCCCTTTGACACATTTTTTATACTAATCATGATACTGATTGATTATATTATGGACATGATTATGGACTTTATTATAGTATAATGTTATATGTTAGATCATGGATTATTGTTGACTTGATTCAGTTATGATGTATGATGATTATTAGAGGCATTTTGGATATTGATGTTGATATATTGTTTGACATGGTTATACTATGGATGTTGTTCAGACATGTGATATTTAGATATTGTGAGTAGACTTAGAAATGGAAATTATTTGATGATGATATAGTTGTTGAGTAAAATTGCAAATGATCTTGTTGATTGCTTGGATGTTGTTGTGATCCATATATCTATATGATTTTAAAATTTTAATTATATTATTTTAGATGTTCGATATGGCCACGAGGTGAAGGAGGTATCCGTGTTTTTCAGTTAAAATATCACAATAAACATCGGGGATTGAAGACCAACCACATTGAAATTCTAGATGAATTCAACAAGGTCACCATGGCAACTAGTATTTATTTGTGCGTGTTTGTGTATGTTAGGGATTCCCACGGGGGGGGGTGGGAATCACCTTTAAATGTGACCAAGAGGTTATGTGTATTTATTTATGTTTGTGTGTGTTTATTTTTGGTGCATTTGACCCTTTCATTATTCATTAAATGGTGTGTAATATTGTGAGTAATCATGTTGTTAAGTTAATTAATTAAAATATGTCATAAGAAAGTAATTAATAGAGTTGTTGGCCTTGAATTAAAGTGTTGTAAGTGATGTGTAAGTTAAATTTTGAGTGGGAAACACTCCACCTTCTTGGAAATTTGAATTTGTCCTTGGAGGCTTGTGGGACAAGTAAAACTTGTCCCATACCTCTTAAATTTAATTACCAACCATACCTAAGGTTGGAGAGTTGAAATTTGACTTTTATAATGCTTTTTGAGAAGGCAAATTGTAGGGTTTAATTTCACTTTTCTTACATGATTTAATTTCAGTCCTTTGGGGTGTGGGTTGGATTTGAGTATGTAAGTAAACTGTCACATTATTCACCCACCTATTTATTATGCATTAGATAATGAATTTGACTTTTGGGTTGGGGTTATGTGATGTGACATCCTACATAGATCCACCTCATCCTCTTCTCTTCCCTCTTCTATAAAATTTGAATTCCTTGCCTTGTTTTGGGGTTGCTCAACTTTGGAGACTTCATTCTTGGTGTGAATTCCTTGCTTTATTTTGGGAGCTCTTGTTTTGGAGAAGCTTGAAAATTGTTGCATGATTTTTGTTTGGTGGAGTTTTGGATTGTTTGTTTGGAAACAAGCTGCTTGTTTGGAACTTGGGAAACTCCATCATGGAGAGGTAAGAGTTTGGCTCTTGAGATGCTCTTCTTTTATGAATGTAAATGTTAATGTGTGAATGTTTTGGCATGTTTGTGTGTTGTTGGGTAGATGGATTAGGAATGGTGTAGGAGAAGACTATGGGGTTTATTTAGTGGGAGGCACAAGTGTGTTTTAGGGAGGTATAAGGGTGGAGGGTGTTGGGATTTAGGTTCCAACTTATAAGGAAATAGATTGCATTTTTTACTCATTATGGGGTGCCATAAGAGGTTGGGAGGCGAAAGGAAATGTGAGCAATAAGGGGTACTTGGGGAGGCATAAGGAATGTCGGGGATTTGATATACTATATTTTGAGTTTGTAATTCAAGTGGTGATACCCATTTCCCCTTTTGGGAGGCATAAGAAGCATCGCACATTGTTTCTTTCTCCTTTGTCTTGCTTGATGAAGCCTCGTAATGTTTTTCATGTTTTAATGTAGTTGTAAACTACATTTTGTTTTGGACTATGTTTTTATTGTGAAAATGTTGCTTGTGTGTTTGTGGAAGCCTGTTGTTGCCATGAGTTGGATCACATCTTTTATTACATTGTGGTTGGGGCTCGGGAGCAATGAACAAGGATGGCTTCTCCTCTTCATTGGATGTCTTGTTTGGGTGGAGAGCATTACCTTTCCCCTACTCTTGTCATGATCAAAATTTGGAAGAATGAGAAATACGCATGTTGTTTTTCTCGGAGTTGAGAAAAGACAATTTGAATCCCTTATGAAATCAAATCTTATTGTAACCTTTCCCACTTGAAGTGGATGAACTTGTATATGATTTATAATTGAAAGATGTTGTATTGGTTATGAAAGTGTATATTGAAATGTGAAAGAGACTAAACTTTTATTTCAAAATTTACAATTTTTTATTATTAAATATATAAAAATAAATAAATTTCGTCTAAATTTAAATGTTATACTATATAAGTTTGTCATTACTTATAATTTAATTATCAACACAATATAATATTATGAACTAGTGGCTTCTGACAACCCTTTCGCCTTGTAAAAGTAACTATCATCCTTTTTCTTTTCCAAAGTGACATGTGGGAGAATGTGCCTTTGTCAATAATAGGATTCGTTGTGTGTCGAGGGGCTCATTACCCAATGAGACCATTTTGAAGTGTCCCAAGTTGGATGTTAGACTAATCAATGATAAGGCTTTTAAATTTTCCCATCATAAGTAAGAATATCTTCTTGGATGAGCAGAATTCTTTTCCCTCTCTAGTTTAATATGATGCATATTAGAAACACAATTCCCTTCCTTTTGGTGAGTTTGAAAATAACAAAACCTCACTTGAAAGGGATGAAGAGTTTAAATGTCTTCAATGTGTTGTTAATTTTTTTCATTGCATCTGCAACCGAAACCACTTAAAATAGTGATAGCCAAGATGATCATAGATTGCCTCCGCCTATTTCCAACATCCCCAATTTTTCTCTCCAAGATCCGAATAATTGGACCACATTAACGAGACTTCTTCTTGGTTTACAATTCTAATAAATATTCATTGAAATATGAACCACCCCAAAAATAGAGGAAAATATGAATAACAATCAAGGCATCTGTAGCAGCACAAAAATACAAGAAACGTGCTAAAAAAATTACACAAGCAAAAAGCAAGAAATTTGATTTTTAAAATTGCTTGTAATGGATTGTTTATAAGTGTTTTTGAGTAATATGTAACTCATTTCAAATAATTCCATGTATTTATTGTGGTAGTATATATCGGACAGAGAATCAAACTTTTTAATATACATGTTCAATTTTTTGTAAACCAAAAACTCGCATTTCTAATGTATTTATCATTATATCTCAATACAAATACCTATATTTTTGTTAATTCAAGTGTACATATTGTTCTTAGTATTTTCCATTGTATTTTCTTAACATAATAATTTGTAATTTGTTTCAAATAAATGCATGTATATATTGTGGCGATACGTACGGGACACAAAATCTAACTTTTCAACATCTTGGTTCAATTTTTCCTTTTACTATTTCTCTCCTCTTTATGTAAACTAATCACAACACATTTCTAATGTCTTCTTCATTATATCTACACACAACCAAAAAGTAACCATGAAATTTATATTTGTTTTCATCCAAAGTTTTGTACATTATAATATTTTTTTGCATATTGAATTGTTTTAAGGGTTAGACTTCATGTTTGTGTGTAATTTAACTTATGTCTTATACTGAGGTGAACAATGCTATGTGAACACATCCTTCATCTCTTTCTCAATTACCAATGTATATAATTCTCATATAGTAATTCTAATTTCTTTCTATTTGTTTTTTCCATTTGTTGCTCAATTCTATTTTTTTCCCATTATAGGATTGTTCTTATCATTCAAATGGATGTTGTTATTGAAACACATATGCTAATTGGTGCTCCAACTCAACTACCAATAAATTCTCTATAAAATAGTAAGTTTTAGTAAACAAATACAAGTGCAAACCAAGTTAACCAATATTTTGTGAGAACACCCACTCAAATAAGTGGATTGAATACATCTATGCACATGTGATATGTAGAGGGTCGTTCCTAGAAAAACAACCCTTCATGAGTTTCATAATGCAAGGGAGATGGTTACATGTTTGGGTTCGATTTTGTGTATCGGGAAGTAAGGTAAATCCACATCACCTATTTCATGTACCAACACTCGGAGAAAGAATAAAAGAGGATTCAAGACTACTATCATTCACCCATCATAAATACTACCCTCTACTTTGATACCACCTCCACTAATACTTTACTCAAAAAAAATTATATCCAAAGTGGCGGTGCCACTCATGGGTATCAAATGTATTCAAATTTGATGCAAATAAAATTGGCTACAAAAAGGCTATCACTCATGATATAAAAAATAGAAATGTACAAAGGTCTTCATGTATTCATTTTTAGTTTAGATCTCATGATATAATATATGCAAATGTATATGTATAAATTTGAAACAAACTTGAAATGTACACATAGAACCTTTCAATGTAATATTTCATTTGTATTCCTACACTTACACTATCAAACACATGAACACAATTTCCCTGAAATAATAACAATCCACATCAACTATAAAAGTAATTAACTATCCAAAGCAACATCAAATGTATCAAAAATTTCATGTTTAATCTGATAAAAAATTCCAAATAACACTACCACTCATGATATAAAATTTACACATGTACAAAGGTATTCATGTATTCATGTTTAGTTTAAATATACTCCATGCTACCACTCATGATATAATATTTATAAATGTATATGTACAAATTTGTAACAAGTTTGAAATGTAGAGATATAACCTTTAAATGAAGTGGTTCATCCATATTTCTACACTTACAAAATCAATCACACCCCTTATCAACATCAACTACAAAAGTAATAACTATCCCTCTAAATCAAATAACATATACTAGCATTCACATTGCATTGTGTACATGCGCTTGCTAGTTATTAAACATATAAACATAAATAAATTCCTTCTAAATTTAAATGTTATATTATATAAGTATGTCATTACTTACAATTGAATTATTAACACTAAAAATTATGAACTAGTGGCTTCACAACCCTTTTGCCTTGTAAAAGTAACTATCACCTTTTGACCATTTTCTTCACTCACTGTATTTGTGATTTTACATTTCTTTTCCCACTTACTAAACCTTGGGCGAGTACCCAATGACTTTTCCTACCGAAAAGGGCCAAAACTTAATAAGTGTATGTGGAGAAATAAAAACCTTTTCTTTTTCTTTACCAAAAATAGAAAACATGAAATAATAAACTTAGATCATATGTTTAAGATGTAAATATGTGGTAAATTAAAATGAATCCAAGTTGTAATTTTATGAAGAAAGAGGTTTTACATGACGATAATGTTTTAGCTAGGGTTTTTATTTCTACAATTTTGGTGTTACATTATTGATCATCAATAAATTTAGATAGGATATTGAGTTTTATCAAAAGCATGCTTATTGTTCTAAGTCAGTCTTGGAATAGGGTGATATTTGTAAAAATTAGTTATATTAATGACTACCTCTATAAATTTCATTAGATATTTTAAAAATTATAGTGCCAAAGAGAGAAAAAAAGTTTGTAGAAAGGTCTTTTAATATAGGGTATTGGTTCTAACAAAGAAATCCTTTTACCCGATGTTGTATTTGATTGGCTTAAATTTGACAAATATTTCCATTGGTTTGTTATTTTGTTGGTTGATTCCTCCCTAAAGGATATACTAAGAATTGGGTTCACGAAAATATGAAACCCCGTGGTATAAATCTTAAGTGGTACATAACATGACCAAAGGTTTCTTTAATTCAATTGTCTAATGCAGATTGTAAATCATGCTCCATGGTTTATTCAAAATGTTCTTGTTTTTTCCCCATTGGACCAAGGATTCCCACATTATAGAGCAAGCTAAGCTCAAAATCCTAATTTAGATTGAGTTTCTAGGTGTCCCTCTCTTCATTTGGGGTTTTGTTGAAATGTTCATTAAACCCAAGTAGGGCACTTTATATTCCATGATTAACCCAAACTATACATGACATATCTATATACATGAATTAGCATTGAAATTTATTTACAAAATACTTAAATGAAACTTTTGAAATTTATGGGATTGATATCCATTTCTCTCGGCGTGTGTTGGATATATAAACCTCCCAAAGACGTGTTTTTGAACTTCTACTCCTTGGGCCACATGATTTAAGAATTCCATTTAATTACCATGAGTCTATACCAATGCCATAGGTAAAAATATAATATAAAACAAATAAAGTAGTTTTGTTGGTGACATTTTGACCACCATTACCAACTAAGCAAACTCTTTTGCCTCTCACAGTCAAACCAAACACCTTGATATTATGTATAGGAGCACAATTATTATAGGAGAAATAATTTTGACACTTAGGGTCGCAAATATGCTCCATCCATAGGAAAACATGACGCCATAGTTCTTTCATAACCTATAGCTAGTGGATACCATCAATCCCTTCTATATTATTTTGATCATGTAATGCCCTGATTCGAGTGGACCCCTGGTTATGTCTCTTTACCTTGTTGTTAATCGTCAAATGATTATTTTTTCCTCTTTTTATTGATAAGTGGTTGCGACCTTACTTCAAAGTAATTTTGAGTCACTTCTTTCCATCGTACCTCTTGGTGCCATCGTTTCGCTTATGCATTGTCAAGGATACCACTGTAGCCATTTTTTTGTGCATCCTCTCTATTAAGTGGTTTTCATTTTGACGCTATCACTTTAAGTTCTAAATGTAATTTTTTAAAACCTCCTTAAAGGTATTTGGGCATATTCTAATAAAGGGACCTAATATTTGTTTTAAGCTAAGTTTATATCTTCCTCCTTGTGACCAAGCTCCATGCACGCCTTGGTTTTATTAGATATTAAATGGAAAAATATATGCATGCACCCACCAACCTACCATTATTTATGCTTGGCATTAAGGAGAATCTTATCCTCACCAAAGCTAAATTTAATTCTTTGATTTCTTGTTTGCAAGTGGAGGGTGGATGAGCACACGTCGACTTTAATTTCCTTTATAATGGCACCTCACCATATACTTCGCCTAATGGTCATCTACTTTTCAAAATGGGGTAATTAAAGAATCTACTTTTTGACCACTGCTCTTACCTAATTCGTTGGTCACGTGAGATAGGAGGGGATTTCTGTTGGGGTTCATGGAATGGCGTTAAAACACCCAAACAATGGAGTTCATAGTTGTTACGGCCAGCCACTTGCTGCCTTCTTCTCTAACCCGTTCCTTCAAAGGGGAGCCTAGATTGACGTCTTAAAACTCAACAAGCAAAGGAGAAGGGGATGTTTAGTTATTACGAGTCCTTGATAGACAAATATGACTTGTGGACGTAAAAAAATAGGCATGTTAAGTCTAACCCTTGCATTGTTTTGCTACCTTTTTATAATTCCATGAAATGAATGGTTCTCCTTCCTAAAATGGCATCAAGAAATGGGATTTTGTGGTTGTTTATAATCACCTTGAGTGTACTAGTTGTCCCTCTATTTCTTCTTACGAATCACTTTGGTTTTGTATGATTTGGATTGCAAAGGGATTTCACCTTTGTTTTACTCTCTTATATTCATTGGTTGTGGCGTATTATATGGCTAGGAATTATTGTACTCACCTTCCCATATGGATAGGCGGTAATGGGTAGTAATAGTTTTCCTTCCATCATTCATTCTTGAGATCTTTTTCTTCATGCCCAAAGTATATTTGTTATGATACTTGTATTTGATAATGTTAAATGCCCAGTACTTAGGGTGTCAAATGGTTTGATACTCATATTTTTTTAATTTAATCTCTAGTAACTTTGATTCTAGACATGCCCCCCTTTGTTGTCATACTTTTGTGACTTTCTTTGAATCCTCTGTGTTTGGCATGTCATGTTTAATTGAAAAATGTTAAAACCTGAAGACTGGGGTATCGATGGTGTATTACCTAACATGTATTGAATCCCTCAGATTCAAACTCAAATAACATATATTATCAGACTTGTTTACTAAATGTTTCCGTATTGTGACTTCGTTTAATGTAATCGATTTCATATATATATATATGATATTGTCGGTTTTGGATTTCGTCCCCAGATCTTTGTTATGATACTTTTATTGGGGATATTTATGGACCCTTATCTCTACCCTAGAGATAGTTACTATGATCTAAACCCAAAATCATTTGGGAAGATCTGTCAATATGTTTATTCTTTTGAGGTTTTCATTTCATATGTTTGCATACTGAATCTTTGAATCTGGTTATAGGTACATTATAATTTACATCATGTAACCTATATGACCTTGTGGCCTCTATGCTCAATTAATATTTTCAGCTAACCTATATGACTTTTGTTCCTAACTTATAAAGTCTACGGTCTTGCCTTGGTTAGTTGAGATATTGTTCTTAACTAGAATATTTGGCTTCCTTCTTGTTGGCTGGTGAAAATTTTTATCTCGTGTGAAGAATTTTGATTAGTGGTTTGTGCTTTGATCCATTTCTTGAAATAGAATGTTCCTTTCATGATATTGTTAAATGTTAGCTTACTATTTCAATGTGTAGCCTTATCATGCTCAATTCTCGCGAACTGACTCAAGTTAATACTTGTGCAGATGGATTTTGTGAGTAGATAAAAGAAAATATTGATAAAGGTTGCATTGGTTTGATATATGAAGTCCCTTGTACGAAATTTTAATGCATTGTAAATCTTGGATCGGTGTTTGTAGAGGAGTTTAGAAGGCCTCTTGCCTTGGGTTTTCTATTTTTATGATGAAAGGTTGTCTAATCATTTGTAACAAAACTTGAAGACATTATTAGAGGAATTAAATTTTATTCACCATCTTGTTATGATTTTTTTGTGATATTATAAAAATCATGAAAATAGTGTAGCGTGGCTTAACCAATTTTGTTACTTTCTTGTTCTTGGTCAAAGTTCAATCAAATCTTTTGACACATTTGGTTTGTGTGTCTTTGTGTTGAATAGAAATGTTGTACCCGTGTATAGTTTTCTCAATAAGTAATGGTAAATTCTTATTTTGAGTCATAAAAATTTCTCGTATAATAATCCTCCATGGTCTTGGCATCAGTGCAATTCTACGTATATTTTAGTGGGTTGGTAATGCTTTTGCAAAATTTAATCAAAAATAAAATAAAATGAATACATAGATGAATAAATAAATAATATAATAATCCATTTGTGATTTTGTAGATAAAATTAAGAGTCTTTAATTAGAAAGAAGGGAGTTATCTACCGGTGTAAAAAGAATCTACCCTCGCTAACCTTAAGCTACGAATTAAAATTTATCCTCATTGTTGTGAAACGTTAATTAATTTTAAAAGTAATATCATTGTTGGCTTTTGGGGATATAGTTAGATCTTAGTTAGTAGGGGAGTTTGAATAAGAAAACATTAATTCTAATGCTTCCATTTTTGGGAAACCCCATGTGTATGCCTTGACGAACCTAATCAAGAGAAGGTTAAATGAAGCTTTTACCCAATCCAAATAAACTCATAAGTCTCATTAAAAGACTAGTTAATAACTAATGAGATCATGATGATGAAATAAATTTGACCTTCTCACTCTAACCTTTGCCATAGTGCATTGTAATATTCTCTTAAGCGTGGTTAATTGTTCATCCTTACTCAAGGAGGCTGTAGTTCCGAACCTTAATGAAACTCTACTTCAATTAGAGCTTACACTCGTCGCCTTGTGCACTGGAGGTCTGAATCAAGATTTAGTATCTTGGGTGTGAATAAGCAACCTTGTGAGAGATGGAAGGTGTCCCTTTTGATCAAACGAATTAAGCTACTTGTGTCAATATTTAGATGATCCTTGTTTAGAAAAAAATTCTCAAGCTAATTAGTCAATAGTATAAAGAAATATGTTCACATTTTGCGTAGAATTTCTCAAATCAAACTTGAATCTTATAGGTCGTAAAGTCTAATCTTGAAATACATTTTTAGTAAATATATAACCTTATATGATTTTACACCAAGGGGTGTACTTAATCAGAATCGCTGTATTATGGTTGGACTTTTTCGTGGTGCCTCACAAAGAGAAAGTGAACTATCCTTGATTGGTGTTGGATGTTTCCTTATTTCCTATATGGACATCATTGTGTCAAGATGTTTGAAGAGTTAGTTGAGCCATTGTGACCACCGTAGTGTCGCTTCTATTCTTTGATCAAGTCAAAAAAATTATCTTGTATTTCTCTATGTAGTCTTGTGTGCTTGGTTTGTGGTCGTTATAAATCACCTTCCATAGTTTTTTAGATATGGTAATAATTTTGTTTTCAAGTGACCAAAAACCCAACAATACAAGAATGAGCAAAAATATAGCAATAAGAAACACAAGAGGAAGCCTCTACCAAAGCAAAGACATACATATACAACAACCAAGAAAGGTCCCAAACGACCAATACTAAAGAAGTAAAAGTCCCACAACCCCACAATGAATCAAGACAGGTTTCAAGCCACCGATTAGAACACATCATTATGAAAGGCTTGTGTTCTATGACCATCCACCCATATCCATCACCCGTGGCACCCAAGGCATCCTTATCCGAGCTCATCCCAAGATCCACCACAATCATGTCATGCGAGTCTGCAAGCGTTAACCAACCCCACTCCCCACACCATCATTAATGTCATCCTCCTTCCATTCTAAATTTTCTATGACCTTCCCCATCCTCGAGGACCCATAATCCCATAGATCTAGTGAGACACCAACCACATTGCCCTCTAACTTTTCTTTCCGACATGGAACTAGAAAGCTCGAAGAATAAATGTTTTGATTTGAAATTTGAAATCCCTACTCATTGACACCTTCCAACGTGGCACCTGCCAAATGGTGTTCATCTTGAAAAATTTAAAACCATATTCTCATGTGATATTTAAACATGTAAAGGATATATTTGAGACACTTAAATACAAAATGTTTCTCTTTAAATCACAAAGTACCTCACTTTAATAATATGAGAATTATATTTAAGTGAAATGGAGGTTATTTCAAACAAAAAGTTTCAATTTCATAAACCCAATAAAAATTACATTCGCGATAAGTTCATAGCCCTCAAATATTACAAAAATGGAAAAATATGTACCTTGAAATTTACCCAAGAAAATTTATTCTTGGAATGTATAAGGCCTTACAAAACCAACATTTAGATACATCAAGTTAGATGTAGTTATAATTTTTGCAATATGGAAGTTTAGTGTCAAAAAAATGTTGAAATAAAATGATATTTTATTTAGCATACCACCCACACCATTTGGCCAAGTGAGATTTTATAGGTGTCCAATCATGATCCTAAATGCAAAGGTGTGATCATGTTTCTAGTTTAATAATGTACAAATTATTTTTCTTGAGGTTCTAACACTAACCATTACCCATCGGTTTATGTGCACCCTTACTGATTTTGACATTTGATTATTAATTTTAAAAACCTATATATGCTTTCAATGATGCAATGGAAAAAAATATTATTATGTAAATGGGGTGTTTTAAAAGTAACCCAAAACCATTTAAAATATCTAGAAAAATATGAAACATTACCGCACACATATGAAAATCCTCGGGAAGCCTAAAATTACTAGGCTAGATACCAACTACATTCCAACTACTCCAACTAAAATATTTCTACACACATGAGACTGTAGGATCACCAAGCAATATACTAAAAGTTAGTAGACCCCTATTAGGCTTCCACCATTATCACCCCCTTTTTTGAACAAAGGTGTATTTTTATGGTTTATTTATCTTCTTTCTATATCAATATGTTTGTAACATCTACAATCCATTCCTTAATATCATCAGCAATAATGGATTATGAATGAACCAAAATAATAATTTCCAAATCCTTAATTAAATGAGATCTTTCATGTAGTGAATAGAAGGTTGGGAAATATTTTGTGTAAAAAATTTATTGATACCTTGTAGACATGAAAATATGGTATCAATCGGTGTGATGGTTGATAAACTCAGTCTAAAATGTGATAAGCACATGTATCCCTATCGCATATCATGGTTCAAGCAAGGGAATGAGGTAACCATAGATAAAAGATGGATCATAATTTTTTTACTAAGAATACCTACAAAGATGACGTGTAGTTGGATGTTATCTTGATGGATGGATGCCATAGATTATTGGGGAGGACTTGGTAATATGATAGAAAGGTTACACATGACAGAGGGAAGAATACTTATACTTTTTGGAAAGATGGTGTAAACATGGTGTTGTTACCCTTCAAGGAAGAAGAGAAGAGTATGGGATCTTCGGATACAAAGGAGCTTGTTGTAGAAATGGAAGAAGTGGGTTAGTGTTATAAACTAATGCTAAAGAAGGTTGAAATAGAGGCCTTTAGTATACTCGCTCCAAAGGGTATCGTACTAAAAGAATACACAAATTTCACACCATATGAGTTACTATATGGGTTACCTCCAAAGCAGGATATACAAAACCATATTGATTTTATCCTAGGATCAACCTTTCCAAATCAAGCAGCCTACAAGATAATCCCAACATAGAGTGGGAGTTGATTAGGATAAGTAGAATATCTTATATGAAAGGGTTAGTGAGATCAAGCATGAGTCTATGTGTAACTCAAGAATTATTGAATCCTGAAAAGGATGGAGATTGGACAATATGTGTTGATAGTAGAGCAATAAATACAATCATAATTAAGTATTGGTTCCCAATTCAAGGATGGACAATATGATGGATGATATTATTTTAGTAAGATCGACATTCACAGTAGGTAAAGTTATCCAATTTCACTACCCTACTTTGAAATGGGACAATTGTGTAGGATCTAGGTCCTTGAAGGAGTTGAAGGTTGCAAGGGAAATTTTTCTTTTCTTGGTCTTCATTGAGTCCCAAAGCTTTATTTAGTTTGTGAAACTAATAGTGGGGCCCACTTGCATTATTAAATTGTGAAATCCAATGTTCATAATTCCTCGGTGCTATAAAGCTCCATCATGTTCATAAAATATAGAGGGAGTTAGGGGATTTTTAAAAAGTGCATTGTGGGCCTTATAAAATAGAATGAGCTCACCTAGCTCAATGACCAAGTTGTGCTTTGATGTACCAAGCTCATCCACCACATGTTGAGATACTTTCAAGGGGGTTGATTTGGTACAAACATCGAGGAGCTATTTATTGAATTCAAATCTGCAGACCGATATATACTTTGGGGTGGTTCGAGCTCATATATTACAAGGAACGAGTTTTGGTCCAATACAAAGTGTATTAAGCTCTTAACCAAACTATCTACCTATAAGACTGAGCTAGATTTTTCCTTGCATTAATATTGAAGGTTGAGCTGGCTTATGAATCGAGCTAGCCTTTGGATGGGTCGAGCATAATGGAGCATCTTGGATACGCTCAATGTGTAGATCCATGGTCAACATTGAATAATTAAGGAGGTCTAAACTCTTCACTAAAAAGACCAAACTGTGATGTCCTAAAAAAGCAAGCTACGGTAAGGATCATGCAGAGAGAGCCCCGGTTGCATTAAGAGTAAGGAAAATGAGCTCGGAGTGAGTTGTGGGGTCATGCCAAGCTAGGCGAGCAAAGTGTTTCCTAGTCTGAGTTATGGACATGGCAAGTGTATAGATAAAAACACTAGCATCGAGCCAAAAGTAAATGAAGCAAGTTGATTCTATATGGATTTTGTAATGGCAACGCAGAAGTTTGAGATTCCAATGCATATAAGTAATAACATAATGAATTGAGCTAAAGAACCCAAAGACCGAGATGATATCATGATAAATATATCAAGTTTTGTACAATTAGAGCTTAGAGTGTCCAACTAGTTATATTGATCACCAAATTCATCATTGCATGGGAAAGCTATCTTGAACCTAGAGAAAATGGCTTGATTGGTGCATATCGAGTTCTTTAAGAAGCTCACCCGATTCGAGCTTATTCGCAATGGTAACTTGAAATTAGCCAGAAAAGAAAATGGCGGAAGAAGATTCATGACTCGTCGATCCAACTCAACATGTCGTTGAAGTGGTTTCTTGGCGAGACCAATGCGGAGTGAAGCAGGAAATAAATGGCCTAAACTCGTGCAAGAATGACTCAAACTCACCGCTATGGTTAGCCTATGTGCAAATGGCAGAAAAAATTAACCCAAACAGCCCTTGGGACACCAGTGATCCCAAAACCTTCCTTCACCGAAATACAAGGACATGGGAGTGATTCGGTGAATGGAAATAGTGGGTCAACTCGAGATACTACGAACGTGTCTCGAGCCCAAGCTAGGTAGGGGTAACATTCATAGAGTAGAGGCATACATCATGAACCAAGTCAAAGCGTGAAGGGGTACACAGGACTTTAAGTTGCCTCATGTGGAAATAAATGGCACACAGGTACGTTCCAAGACATGGGGAAGTTCCCATAGGGTAAGCCAAGCCCACATACATGTAGCACCAAGGTATAGTCTTATTGATAGTTTTCCTTCAATATAGTTACCTTGCACTAGATTAGGAAGAGGTTCCAACCTTCTCACGGTGGTCTATCTCAAGTAGCTATGAAAACTTCCTATGAAAACTATCTAGGGTAAGCCAAGCCCACATACTTGATGTGCTCTTGTTGTAAAATTCTAAATTTGTAAGAGGTTTTGAAATTGCACATCCGAAGACTCCCAAAGGTAGATACACTAGTTTTAGCATCCCAAGCTTCTCAAATTTATGAGAAGGATTCAAACAAGTTCTAGAACAAGAAAATAAGGTATTTTTGAATACTTGAGCTATCTCTAGAAAAAGAGGAATAAGGGGAAGAAGAGCTCAAATGTCTCCATCAACTGCTAAATAGAAGACTATCAACACCTCCACTTGACAGGCCCTTCATCTAATCAACCATAGTTCTTAGACCAATCAAAATGGCTCATCAATAACCAAAACCACAACAAAATTCATTTGTAAACTTCACAAAGCAGCAACCCACTTCACCTAAATGCAAAAATCCAATCCCAATTGCAGCATTGAAGAAAATTCCATATTTCACTTGAGAGAACCATACAAATCCAATTGATCACACTCAAGACATTGCAAATGTCTTTGATATACATGAGGTTAATGAAATGGATTTGGTTGTCAAATTATTGGATTCTTGTTTCAAAGGTAAAGCTCTATAATGATTCAGGAGCGTAGGAGTAGGATCAATCAATAATTGGGATCAGTTGTGCACAACTCTTTGTGGTCAATTTGGGGAAAGTGAAAATATTTATATTTTTTGGAGAATTTATCCACAATAAAGAGATCACCAAATGAGAATATGGATGATTTCAACTTTAGATTTCAAAGGACATGGGATATAATTCCACTTACCATGATACCAACAACTGAAGGTGCTTTCCTCTACTTTCTAAAAGCTCTAAATTATGATATTTCCATGATGATATAATCTATGGGAGGTAAAACGTTACCCACAAAGCATATAGTATTGCTATTACAATTGAAAATTCTTTTTATTCAAGATGGTAAACTTGCACAAAGACCACCTATGCCTCTTTATCAAGATTTAGGGAATCCAAACACTAGCCAAGAACTACATTAGCCCCTATCCCTATCCCAAAAAATCAAATTTCTACTGAAGCTTCTACATCTTCTTCTATCACCTCAAATGAGCTCCAAGAAGTCATGAATCAGTTACAAAACTTAGGAAATGATTTGGTGACAATCAAGAGGCAATAGGCACAAACGTTTAAGTCATATCAGCCTCAAGCCCAACCTAATAGACCTATGTATTAGCCTAATAGGCAACTCCGCTCAAGCTACAAATCATAGCCACGTAAAAACTCATGTTAATAGACCATTTCAGCCCTATAATCCTAATGATGCATCCACATCTATAGCCATGGTACTAGTGGAAAATAACATGGCTAAATAATATGACTGGTTTTTCCCATACAATCAATCCCTTAATCAGCCAACATGCTTCAACGATGCTCTAAGTCAAACATTGAGGTGAAAATGGCTTGTGTGGAACCGAGGAGTTAAATCAAGAGAAGGTGCTTTTGATGCATAATCACAACACCCATGAATGTTTGCAACTCGATAGGTTGAAACTCTCAGTGTGATTGCATAACATGGAGCTTTTCCCAAAGTGTGGGACTTTGAAATCGGGAAAGTTGTTTGGATGAAGGTCGGTTTCTATTCCTCTGTTCAGGTGGACACATACAATTTGCAGAAGATTTAATCTAAAATCTACTCCAATTTACCAAGGAGACAGGGTTAAGAAGATGCAAGAAAATAAACCTAAACTAACAGAGGTGATGCACCAAAGGAATGTTGAACACCTAATTTTCTATTAAACACAATCCATTAAAATGTAATACAACTACCATGCACAAATAACTAATATTGTGATGAGAGATCAGTAGAAGACAATGAACATAATTGAGGGTCGAAATCATCCAAAGATTTATTTTATTTCTCCACAAATTTGATACAGTCCATTACAATGGCCAAGAGGCACAAACTTGCATTACAATTTTGATGGGAGGTTTGAACTCCACAAGATCACTGACATATAGAGAAGGAGGGAGGGTGCAAAGCCAAAATGTCCAACCTTTAAAAAAATGCCCTTCCTTACAATATACAGAAGAATATGAGAGAGGATGGAGAGAAGAATTTGAATATTTCTTCAACCACCCGAAAAGAGCATTGAATTCACCTACAACAATGATGGGTTCCACTACAAAACCATGCCTCCATGTGTTTTTTCTTATTGGGAAAGAAAGGAAGCCTATTCTTCATTATACCGTAGTTTAAAACCCGATGACCTCAAAAATGGCATACAATATTTTAAATTTTTAAGAACTTAGTCCCACTAATTTATAGATGTGTAGTCAGAGCACAACGAGAGATTTCTAAAAAGTCCTCTCTTTCTCAAATCCAAGATTCCAGTCAAAATTTATGGCCATCTGAAGGTCGAGGTATCATTCTCGCAAAATGGCGAACTAGAGTTCCAAAACTCTAAAATGCATGAACCTCCTAAATCCTGAAATTCTAATTTTCGACATTTCCTTTTCGAAGTTGAAACACTATTCGCCACTCAAAATGACCCGATAGTTTCGAAAGTCCGAAACCTGAAAGTCTAAAAATTTGGACTTTTAGAATTTAGAATTTAAGACATTGAGTTGTGATTTTCATGTTTTGGGGCTCGAGACTTCCAAAACTCTGAAGTCTAAAATCCTGAAACTCTAAAGTCTGAAATTCAAAAAATTTGGAAATTTAGGATTTCGAAGTTTTTGCTCATTACTTTTCTAGCATGATTCTATCGCAAAATTCTTAAAACCCCGAAAGTTTGAAATTTTGAACTTTCGGACTTTGGAGTTTCAGGGGTTTAGACATTTTCTCCATGCATTTCGGCATGCATCCTAAGGTCTCGAAACCCCGAAAACCTAAAAGTCCAAAATTTTGAACTTTCGACTTCAGATTTTACATTTGGGCTCAATTTTCCAACTTTCGTGCACTTGAGAGTTCTAAAATCCCAAAATATGAAAGTCCAAAATTTCAAACTTTCGAGATTTCGGGTTTCAGGACATTTTCCACCCTATTTTTTCCAAAGTGCTAATAATGCAAAAACTTAAAATTCTAGCCTTTCTCCATTTTTCTTCCTCTTGAGCTTTGATCTCCTTCAACATTGTTTGGCCACTCATTTTCTGACCTTGCTTCTCCATTATCGAGCCCGCCTACAACTTGATTTTTAGGGATCGAATGTGAGCTCGCATAACTAACCAACCTCTCTGCCTCTCTCTGTGTAAGGTTTTGTTCGATCAATTTTTCCCAAGGGGAAAAATTGGATAACAATGCTCACAAATGAAATTCAATAGAAGTAAATTAAGGTGGTCAATAAGGTAAAAATATCTTTGATCCTTAGAGACAATCTTGTACATAATTACATGATTGATTCAGAGCTAAGAACTCTATGATGCCAAAAAAATAGCTAATCATTTGGGCCTTTAATATGAATTCTTTTATAGAGGTGTTATGCAATTAGATGGAACAACAATGACAACAAAGTGGGAGTTATAAAAGAATTAATCCTTACACCGTATGCATGCCCAAATATCACGGCCTTGCAAGATGTCTCGTTGATTGACTTACCACCACTCTTTGCATTATACTTGTCAAGAGACTTCACAACAAAAATTAGAGGCTATTTGTCTATTGATTGGTCACACATATTATTTAGAATGAGGTATGGAGCTAAGGATACAATCAGATCTGAGTGGGATTTATTTTAAGAGACCTATGGGAAATCGAAGGCGGAAAATCCCATGCACTATCCTAAAAACACTTTCATGAAATAGGAAAATTTTCTAGGGTTTGTGAGAAAAACATTTTCCGATTTTCAAGACATGTGATTGAAAACTTACTTCCACATGATTGTAAATTAAAATCTCCCATTTTTCATCTACATCCTCCTATCATGTGTCAACAACATAGGATTGTCGAGTGTCAAAAACCTCCTATCGTGTGTCAACCAATTCTAGTCACCCATCAACAAAGCACCCTTATCACACATTAAAAGACTCCCCTTATCATTCGTCAACATAAATTCCTTGTCGTGTGTCAACAGAAATTAGTTTTCGAGCATCAATGATCACGGTTGTTGAGTGTCGACAAATAGCCCTTATCGCACATCAAAAATTATACTTTTCACCGACTTCAAATATGATGATGATCTATGAGACTATACTTTGTGTACTTTGGACTCTTGTGCTTATTAAGTTCACCTGTATTTTGATATGCCTATAGTGGTACATAAGACTCAATATGAGTATTATATAGTATTCTACCCAACAAATCACCTAGGTTTATATAGGGATGTTTTCGGCAGTAAGGCAAGTCGAATTTCTAAAAAACATTATATAATCCTGTAATTTTTAGGTGAATAGACATACGCCATGTTTCAAAAAAATCACCTTTTCAAATTTTTCTAAAATGGAATATTCGCCATATTACGAATATTCACTACTAAAAAAGTCCTTAGATTTGAGCCTATTGCAAAATTTAATATTGATACTCATACACCAGGTTCAATCACTACAAATTGTTCAACCTTTGATCAAGAAGATTTTCTAGGAACTTATGAAGTTGATACCAAGGTCAGAAACATTCCAAACTTGACTCTTGATGAATGGGAAAACAAAAGACATGTCGTTGATCCTTATAAGGAAATGGAAGAAGCTGAGCTAGGTATTTATTGCTTGCACAAGGAAAACCTACCTCTCCCTAGCATCACTAAGCCAGATGATAAAGATGACAATGAAGTTTGGCAGCTATTTTTCGGTGCCTCAAGGAGTAGACAAGGTGTTGGAGGAGGAGTAATGATTCGTTCGCCATAAGGTATAAAATACTACTCATATTTTCATTTTCAATTCCATTGTTCAAACAACACAATTGAGTACGAGTCATTGATTCACAAATTGCATTGGGAAAGAAAGAGAGGCATTAACAACTTACAAGTATTTGAGGATAGTGAGCTGATCATGAATCAAGTTAGAGGACAAAATTCTACTTAGAACAATCTTTTAAAGAACTATAAGAATCGGTATAGGATCTTATTGAATATTTTGAAGATTTTAGCATCATTTCATCCCATGAGAAGAGAAACGAGATAAGATATAGACTTGTAACAATTGGGAAGCATTTGATGTTGTAGAAATTATCAAAAGTGAGAAGACCTAAACCTCATATCAAAGTGATTGTAAGAGCAGTTGTTCCCGGATGACAATACCAATTGGATAGTCTTCACAAGTGACCAAAATCATCAAATTTTTACAAGACAAAGTTGAGTTCTCTCGCTGTAAAACCAAGACAAGTCGGAGCGAATAGTTTCGTTACCAAGTGGTGCACTTGAGAATGAAAAAATTTCCCAAAGGATTTGTGACTTTGGAATCAATCTTCAATCCCAATGATCAATTCTAGAAAGAAAAGGCAAACATTTAATTTAAGGGGGAGACTCGGAGCCTATTTTAGTAGGTGATTGTAAGGTTAAATCGGAAAAGTAAGTAGTTAGGAAGAAAAAATTTAATTTATCCAACTATGTCAAGAAATTAAAGATGTTTTTCACTGAAATTATAAATATTTAAGAGGCTTCAATCCATAATTGGCTAATAATACTATTGAACTAGATCTGGAATCCAAGCCCATCAGTAAGAAGAAAAGGTTGGTAAATCCTCACATTGAACCTCTCATGAGAAAGAGGTTAATAATTTGATTGAATCCAAGATCATCTTCCCTATCAAAGATTCAAGATGGGTAGCAAACTTGGTGCAGCGTGAGGAAGAGAGAAATGGAGAGATCAAATTATGTGTAGACTTCCGAGATCTAAATAGAGCATCACTCAAGGGATAATGCTAGCAGCTCCCTTCCATGGAAAAATCTTGCAGTAAAGTGGTTGTTTTGGAAAGGTTTTCATTGCTGTGACAGCTACTCGGACTATAATCAAAAAATGGTGAAGGAGGAGGATCATTTCAAGACATCCTTTACTTCAAAACGGAGCTACTATGCTTATAGGAAGATGCCATTTGACTTTGCCAATTCGAGAACCACCTTGCAAAGTGAAATGGATATGGAATTGAAAGGGCTAATTAACAAGATCATATTAGTGTATCCGGATGATATCACTATGTTCTAAAAAACACATTAAACCATCTCTTTCATCTTAGGAAATTATTCCAAAGTTGTATAGGATTCAGAGTGTCTTTGAATCTGAAAAATTGTATATTCTTGTACGTGAAGGCAGAATTTACTAGGCCATGTTGTTTCAAAGGAGGATTGACACCGATCCCTAGAGATTTTAAACCATTCGAACACTTTCGTTGCCACACCACAAGAAATATCTCTAAAGTTTCTTGGGAAGAATAAACATTGTACTCAAATTCGTGCTGATTTTCCACCTGGTAAAGCCATTGACAATAATGTTGAACAAAATCATGGCATTTAAGTGGACATTAGAGGCAAAGAGAGTTTTGAAAACATCAAGCATGCTATATTCAAATCCCTACTCTTATCAATCTAGATTTCTCTAAGGACTTCATGTTGTATGTTTTTGGAGGTTCATATACAATCTTAGCTATCTTGGTACAACTAAATAAGGAAGGTTCGAAGAAGCCCATAGAATTCTTCATCCAAAGCTTGGAAGATTATGAAGTAAGGTATTCTTTCATTTGAAAAGAATTCTCTTATTGTTATTAAAATCTTGAAGAGGTTCAAACACTTGGTCTCGAACAATAAGATACACCTATTAGTGTCGCTGTTGGAGTAAAGGACTTTCATCCTGAATAAGGATTTGAATGAGAGAAGAGTAGGTTGGATCACTTGGGTGATGGAATATGACATGGACATCAAATTCACTAAGTTGGTCCGTGGAAGAGGCATGTGTGAACAGCTAGCTTCCAAACAACACGTTGGGCCAGAAAGTAAAGAATAAGCTTATTTGGTGGTGTAAAATGATCGGGAACAATCGATTGATGATGTGCCCAATCCGTGTTGGAATCAAGACATGGTGCATTATCTCTAAACCAGGTTTTCCTCTCTAGAATGGAGGCAAGCCTAAGGAACATATTTCATATTACATTCCATTCCATACGTGCTCATTGACGGTGTCTTGTTCAAGAAGTATGTGATTGGATTTATCTTAAGGTGTTTCCCAACAAATAAGATTGAGAAAGTGTTGCACGAGCTCCATTACGGAGAATAAAGGAGCCACTTTACTCCATGAGTGATAGCTCTTAATATCATGAAATTTGGTTACTAGTAGACTATGGTGTTTACCGATTGCTATTCATGGATCAAGAAATGTAAAAATTTTGCATTCTTTATGGGAAAAAAAGGCTAACAGCATTTACATTCCATCATATATCAGTAGATCATTATTTTGTGCAATGGGGGTTGGAAATCATTAGGGTTATCAAACCAAACTCGAGCCAACGCCACAACTAGATTCTCAAGAAGACAAACTATTTCACCAAGTGGACTATGGTAGTGGCACTCAAGGAAACAAATGAATCTAGTATCTTGAACTTCTACTTGAGGGGATAGTCATGAGGTTTGGTGTCCTTGCCACTATCATATTAGATAATGCATTGGCTTTTCTCGGCATAAAAAAATCACTTTGAATGGGCTGTTCGATTGAAATGGAATATATCTCAACACTTATTCTAATTGAACACTTACCCCAAGGTAATGCCCGGAAGATTCTACAAGCAGAGAACCTCACGAGAATTATAAGAAGAATTATTAATGATAATTAAATAACCTGAACATAGATTTAAATATCTTTATGGGCTGATACTCCATTACAATCCCAAAAGATCAACAGTAACTCTCCTTGCCAAGAACGATACGTAAGAGGCGAAACATTTCACCTATATCACTTGAGAGTCATGGTATCGAGTCGCGAAGTAGCCGAAATTAGGATGAATTTGATCCCAGCAATACGTAACCGAATC
>CM031237.1:236573939-236774133 GCA_018340775.1 Taxus wallichiana var. yunnanensis | reverse complement strand
GCCCATTTGAATAAGGAAAAGAATCAAAAACGGATGAAGAATTCTTTTTTAAGAAAGCCAAACTCAGAATCTTCAATGAAGGAGATATTGTGTTAAAGTGGGATGCTGATCGTGCAAATCTAGGAAGACACATAAAGTTTGATACAATCTGCGAGTGGCCCTTACATGATATCAGCTTACAAATAACACAATGTTTTAAACTTTTGAAGCTAAATGGAGAGGAGCTTCCCATTCCTGTGAATGGTATTTTTCTCGAACAATGTTATTGAAAATATTATAGTGATTTTTAGAGTAGGATTTCCCTTCAATAAGTGGCACTGATCTTTGCACATTGCATTGTTTTTCCATTCAATAAGTGCATTCATGCACATGATCTAGTTTACGGATCCTTTCCCGGAGTTTTAGTTCCGTTTTGGAAGGGTTGGAACTTTTAGAAAAGGAAAATGTTGGTTACATGTTTGGAACCCGTGTCAAATGGATAAGAGCAAGGCACTAGTCTATAAGCTAGCATGCGATTTCCCCACAAGATCACCAGAAATGTTGAAAATTTTTACACTTGTGCAAAATGGGCAACTCAAAACTTCATTGTTATGATGAAAGGCATTGGTGAAGTATACCTAAGATAAGGGAGTTTTGATATTATTGGTTACACTGAATTAGTTATTTATTAAGTTAAATCTATAGCTATGTGTTCTATTAAAAAACATAATAGATCACATAGTCTCAGAATTTCATGATATCTTCAACAAAAGAACACAAGTGCCATGAAGGACTACTTGTTGTCTTGATGACGACACCGAATTACTGGAATAGGTGAAGTGCTAAGTTTTGGGAGAGAAAACATAAGTGTTGATTGAAGAAATCAAAGTTCATTATTGAATGTTACAAGTTATCATTAATGTTCTTTCCTTCATGATTAAGACATTCAATTATATTATTTGAGTTATTTAGTTCATCATAGAATCCATACGAGAAAGTTGAAATGTAGAAAGAAATATACAACTCATTTACAGAATTCAATGTTTTACTCCTAAGGAAATTTCAAATGTTCGCACACAATCCGTGGGATGTAATCGGAAAGTAAAGTATAACTACTAAAATAAGAGGTACACATTCATGAAAAAGAAAGTAAGGAGTATGAGTGAACCCATAATACCTTGGGGTTTTTCTTCATTGTTCATAGTAGCTCCATCCCAAC
Organism: Taxus wallichiana var. yunnanensis; assembly: GCA_018340775.1. Classification (NCBI taxonomy): domain Eukaryota; kingdom Viridiplantae; phylum Streptophyta; class Pinopsida; order Cupressales; family Taxaceae; genus Taxus; species Taxus wallichiana. The sequence goes on along the minus strand of CM031237.1, from coordinate 236,772,935 downwards.
TTTTATTCCTTCTTCATCTTCGTTGTTGAGTAGATCAATTCATATTCCTTACTATCCTAGTTCGTGCATATGAATCTCATCAAAATAGGAAATATAATTTACTTGAAGAATAGATGCATACATGCTCTACTCATTTAGAAAGGAAAAGAGAAAAGAAAAGAAGAAACATGGACATAAGAGAGGCCAAAATCCAAGTATTTTCCAACTGTTTTCTTAAGTGTAGAGGCACAAGTCGCAACCAAAGAAATAGACAAGTCATAAGTATAGGCTAGAAAGAAGGATTAATGTAACTCAAACTCAATATTTTTGCAAATGGAAGAATTTATAGTATTGATGAAGGACTGGCAAATAGAAGTACATGTTTCATTACTGACTAAAAAGGAAGAAAGAAAGGGTTATAGCTAAAAAGAAAAAAAGGAAGATTCTGGGGAAAATTTGACAAGGCTTCACCATGTAAAATGGACATTTCCAATGTTCTCATCATGCTATTTTCAACTACTACATGCTTTAACCGAATTATTTAAATCAAGTAAGTGATACAAAAGGTAGAAAAACATGTTATGATCAAGATAAATAGTTATAATGCATCAACTTCAAACTACCAAATCAGCTTCAATAGGAAGTGTTATATTCTATATTCTGAATAAGAAAATTCAACTACTATAGCTACAAATGGAAGGAGGAATGAATTCTAAAAAAATTTGTCAGGGCTTCGCCATGAAAAATCAACATTTCAAATTTTCCAGCATGCCAAAATTATTACTATCAAGGAAATAAAGCATCTAAGTAAAAGAAATGAGCTACTGTTTTTCAACAAAGCATTTAAATCAAGGCTTATGCCTAGAAACAGTATCAAAATAGATTGAAAACTACTTGTAATTTTCAGAAAGCCACTTGCAAGCTACAGGTTACAGGAATGTTTTCAAGACAGAATCCATTTTGACAAAGAAATAATTAAAATACAGTTGTGCCATTTGAAGTCCTCAAGCAAGAAGCATGTACAACACCATCACCTACTCCAGGAAAAGATCAAATTCAGAGTAGAAAGGATAAATTGTGCATCAGATCATCATCTTCAGGAATACAAATCAACATACCAAGTCAAAGAAAATATTTCAGATATTTTAGAAATTTGTGATTGCCATTGAATTCAGATTCAAGTTGCAGTATCGATTAAAAGAAGATACAGGTTGTAAATTTACAAGGGAAGGATTTACAATGGATTTGAATCATAGCCACCAAAGGTCTATACAGAACTCAAGATCAGTAACCATGACATCTAAATTAGTAGAGTTTCGAACAAATTTATACAAGTAACCATCTGGGGTTCAGATCGACCAAACCAGAAGCATTTTTACAAAGATAGACCAGGGTTGGGCCATAAAAGAAGAAAGAAACCATTGCTATTGATAAATAATAGAAAGTTTGAGCTAAAATAAAACTGTATGTGATACATAACAAGTTCTTAAAACCCCATCTACAGAGTAATCTTGAAAGCTCAAAAAGAGGAAGTTGTACCCATCCGAGAAAATGAATCAAAAAACTAAAAGCTCAACATCAATCATGGCATCCATGTTTTCCAAGCACGAACTTCAGATTTAAGTCATAGAATTCCATTGAAGTCAAAACAGCCATAGAAATAACAAATTTTTGAGCTCAGTAATGCTAAAAGTAGCTATAAACAAATGAGCTTGAAAGAAAGAAAATGGTGGACAGTTACAATTATCCGAAGTTGCAGAGTTTAGAAGAATGACCTTCCCAGAAGGAGCTCAAAACCCTCATGACAGCTCAAACATCAAATGCATGATAACAGGTGTAATATGAACCACAAAAAGCTAGAGCAAGATATAAAGCTTTAACTACTCATATTTGAGAAAATAAACAAAACAAAGATCTCAAAAAAATACGAGTTCACAACACAAAAATCAATCAACCATACAGCTCAAAGTTTTCATAACAGACTTGAGATCTACGAGTACCCACACCTCAGAAAGCATAGATCCTAGCCAATGAACAAAGACCCATTAATGGGTAGTAAGGGAATGGAGTAAGAAAAGAAACTCACCAATTACAGAGAGCTTCCAAGTCCTCAAAAAGTTAGGAAATCCAGAGAAAACACAATAACCACAGAGTCTTTTCAAGCTCATCTAACCAATGACCACAGCAATGAAGGAAGCAAATGTCGATATTTCAAAACCCGCATGGTGGATTTATAGGAGAAGGCCAAGTAAAAAAAAACTAATAGTGGTAGTCTCCAAAGAAATAATACAAAAAACGAGCTCCAAGCTCTCACCACCATGACGGTCATCCAATGAAGTAGCATAGAAGGTCAAATGAGCTTAGTCGAGCTTCCAATAATCAACAATGGCACAACTCAATAATTTTCAAACAATGGGACCCCCATAATCTCTAAAAAACATAGAAATGATCTAATGTATAGCCACGAAGAGAGCCCAAGAGAAGAAAAAATGACAGAGAACCATTTTTGCAAAGAGTTGAGTACAAAATCTGAGAAACCATGGCATCAAACAATTTTTTTTCCAGGGCTTCACACGCATAGTGAAAAATCAAATGAAATGTGTATTAGGGTCAAGCTTTCCTTTAACACGTAAAATCGAGAGGTGAGTTCAACCTAACTCAACTAGGGTAAATAATCAATGGCTCGAGATTAGAAGGACAAAGATCGAAGGCTAAGGATCAAGCTCCAAGATCAAATCAAGTAACTAGGGTCAGTTCCCACCGGCCACATTTAATGCAGAGTTTAAACCCTAACTCACAGTCAAAAATTGACGGCATCGAATGCATCAAGGACAGAAAAACTCCAAAGATCAGCACTAGTTTTCAAATCAAACTCAACCAGAAAGTTATCGCAAAGCCACCGAAAAACATACCGAGGGGTTATTCATCATGCAAAAGGTGCTAGCCATGATTAGAAACAAAATCAAATGTTAAAAAGAGAAACTATAATCCGAGTTCCCAATTTACAAAAAGGCCAACCAAATCATTATGCAATGATCAAATAAAAGGTATTTCCAACCCTTTTATATTTGAATAATGCCAAGGCCGACAACTACAAACTGAAAACTATATATTATACCATATTTACAAAGTTAACCCCATTTACATATAGACCCTTTTATATTTCTAAGTCCACCAAGGTGGCCAAACCAAGAAAATTAGAGGTGGTCCCAACTTCAAAGAGCTAGAGCTGATTTGCAGAGTATCACGCATGTGACCACTTAGAAAGAGATGTCAATGTCAGAGCATGTGCACATGGAAAATGGTCCCCACGTTGGATGATTTTTTTACAAATATTGCAAGTATTGGATTATTTACTCAAAGGAAGAGAATTGATTTGTTACATGCTTCACAAGAGGACAAAACAGAGAAGAAGACAAGTTGCATGTTCAAAGGAGAAAGACTTGCATAGCAAGAAAGCTTATTATTAGCAAATTATTTACCCTTGTTTTCTTAAAATTAGAACAGTCAACTTCAGTTTTAACTATATTGTAATCAAGGATATTAAAGCCTATTTGTAATTGCATGCTCTATTTTATTCCTTTATCTATTATTAAAGAAAGGATAAAAATAATATGCATGGGTGAGTGCAAGCCTTGGGCTATTTTTAGGAAGAGGGTAGATTATTATTTTTGCTATATATTGTGTGCCTTTGCAAAACACGAAGAGGAATTTTGATATAGAGTATCTTTGAAGCAATTTGTGCCAGTTTTCCTTCTAAGTGTGAAGTATTTTCTACCTTACCAATTTTTTTCAATCTTGTGTATGTTTCTATTAGTCTTGTGAATGCAAATTACCCGATTAATCATCTTACCCCATTGCAAAATTCAGTAATTTCTGTATGATATTAATGTGCATGTTCAACTTAGCAATATTGTTGTTATAATCTCCTCAATACCTCAAAGTGGTTTGCCATTAACATTCTACATAAGAACTATTGGTTTATGCATCAAGAATCATTTCACATATAATTTGTGCATGTACTCATTCAAAGCCCTCTTACAAATTTGGTGTATCACCTTAGTTTCTTTTTTTTTACATTCATCTCTTCCCTTTAAACCCTAGAAATCGATTTAGGATACATCAACAAGGAACTGGCCTTGATACTAGAGACTCACCTCAAAAATGTTATACCTAAAGACCTGAGGTTTTTCCATTGTATCTACGAAAGAGAGAGAGAGAGAGAGATCAAATTTTGCAAGCTTAGAAAACTTGCAGCCATATCTCTACAGGTGCACTTTTGAGAGATTAGAGGTATCATAGTTGATCCTTTCAAGATTAGATATATCATTTATTGGTCTCATGCCAAACAATGTGACCAAGGTACATAGCTTCATATGGTTAGCGATGAGGTACTACTACAGAATATTTGTCTTTGGACATCTCACGTATTGCTTCATCCCATTAATTCCATTCGGTAGAAAGGGAAGAAGTTTTTTTTGACGATAGATGTGAGTAGGCCTTCAAGAATCTAAGGGAATGTATCACTATAGTTCCTATCATAGTAGTGCCAACCCATAAAGGGATTTCTTTGTATATACTGAGATGCGTCTTTGGCGGGGATCGAGGATTTCTTATACAAGACCGATGGATTATTTCCTTTGAGTCTATAAAAATCAAGGTATATATGCTCAATTACCTAACACATGACCATGGTCTTACACCGTAGTCCATGTTTTAGTTTGGTGGTGACATTTTCTTTTGGGCACGAGGTTAACTCTTAGGTTAGATCACATGAGCCTTCGACACCTCTTCATGTAGCTGAATATCAACACTCATCAAAGGAGTTGGATGGAGATTTTATGTGATTATGATATGGATATTGATCATGTGAAGGGGAAGGAGAATGTGGTTAGCAGACACTTTTATTCGACGAGGCACCATACCATTTATACAAAAGTTGGTATAGATTTGCGTGCGATATCTTATGTAGCAGCTTTCCTTAGGAAAAGTTTTATCTTGTAGCCGAGCAAACATTGATCATGTAGACCCCTTATGGGGAAGTTTGAGGGGCTATCTTTAGATTTAGATGGGATTATTTTCCATAGGGGACATATTTATATACCCGAGAGATGGAGGTTTGAGATAGGTTATATTGGTAGAGGCTCATCATATACCTTATTCAACCCATCTATGGGTGAAGAAGATGCACCCATCACTTTGAAAAATATTTCATTTAAGAGGTCTTGAGAGGAATTTAGCCTCATTTGTATCTCGGTGTTTAGAGTTTCATAAGGTGAAGGCCAATCATCAAAGCATCAAGTGGCCTTCTCTATCCGAATGGTATACCAAAGCGGAAATGTGACACCATTTCCATTGATTTCATTATGGGCTACCCACATCGAGATATCACCACGATGCCATCATGGTCATAATCGGGAAAAGGTTAGTGGTGAATTTTCGTAAACTCGTGAAAATAGAGGATTATGGAAATTTGAATTGGTGAATATTCTATGATTCACAAACCAACTTATTTGCTGAAAATTTCTACCGACATGTACCTTATACTATTCATTTCACCCAGATTTTACACATATATAGGAGCTTAAGAATGTAATTTGCCACCAATTTGAATCATTTCATGCACATATTAACCGAAGTAAATGTAAACAAACCATGAGCCATCAAACCCAATGCATTCTAACCCTAATTTGTACAACACTAAGCATTCCAAATCATGGACGTCCAATCTTGAGCCGTCTAACTCTAAGTCATCCAACCCCCGAGTTGTCCAACCTCAACCATCCAACCCCTCAGTTGTCCAACCACTTAACTGTCCAACCCCTTAGCCATCTAATCCTTGGCTATTCATCCCTTTCATTTTCTAACCCATTACCCACACCCTTCCAACCTTGAGGCTGTCTAAAGGAACGAAAAATTTACTTTATTAGTCGGACAACGCTTCATTATGAGACTTGTTATACATAGGCGTAAAAATGACTTGCCATAGTTTTTACAACAAATTGTTTAAGGAATTATATGCTGAATAGAGAGAAAATGGTCATTTTCAAGACATACCACTTACAAACATTTCTCATGCAAGGATTTTTGTCTAAAAAGGTCGGGAATTTCATAATATTAATGGGTGAGTTCGAGTTAACATTTGTAAATCAAAAATTCGTTAAGGGTCAAATAATTGCATACTTTTTCTTGACAATCCATTAGATGGGGTTGATTTGGTAGATCTAGACTTTCTCGATGAGTGTGTATACTTCACAAAAAAACCAATCCCCCTATCTTTGTATTTCCTTGGTATATCGATATTTTCAACTTCATCATGGCCAATACATACCCGAGAAGGAGCAATGTCACAACAAAGAAGTTAGTTACTTGTCATTTCCACTAAGTACGCTATTTTGGAACAAGTGTTCTCTTGCAGAGCCTTTCATGGAATGTTGTTAAGGTGTCTTGGCGCTTGAAAAAATCTAAAAAGATTCTTTATGAGTCACATAGCATGGTATGTGGAGGTCACTTTGGTGGCCATACCACTGCCTTAAGATTCATCAAATGGGCTATTTTTGGCCCACCCTGGACCATGATGTGGTAGAGTTTGTGTGTAGATGTCACAAATGTCAACAATTTTCCCACGAGATTCACATACCGGCACAAGATTTACAACCAATCACAACCCCATGGCCCTTCTCTATGTGGAGCCTATATTTGATAGGGAAGTTCTCTCCCTCATCAACAGATGGCCATAATTTCATAATCACAACCATAAAATATTTTACAAAAAGGGTAGATGCCATGCCCCTTACCACTATACACAGCTCTGTAATCACCAAGTTCATCCCGAACCGAGATCATATTTAGGTATGGGGTGTCATAGGTCATTATTTTTATAATGGCATGTCTTTCAAAAAAGATGAGGTGTGTGAGTTTTGTACGAAGTTTAAAATAATTCATCACACGACTTCTCTCTACTACCCTCATGCTAATGGGCAAGTTGAGGCTACCAATAAGACATTAAATTCCATTCTCTTAAAGACTGTTAAGGAGAATAAATGAGATTGGAACCTAAACCTTTTTCTGGCCTTGTGGGCCTACCGAACATTAGTTACAACACCAACGGGGAAAATCCCTTTTCTTTAGTATTTGGTGTTGAGATGGTTTTGCCACTTGAAGTCGAAATACCTAATCTCTACATTTCACTACATGGGATCTTGGGAGAGGAGGGTTATTGAGAAACATGACTCTCCTAGTTGGAAAGTCTCGACAAGGCTAAACAGGCAACGCTAAACAACAACACAACATTTACGATGACCATATGGCTCAATCAATACAATAATAAGGTGTATGGATGTTATATCCTGGCAGGAAGAAACTTCATACCTAGGTGGTTAGGTCCATATCAAGTAGTGGAAGACTACAAAAATGGTGCATTTTTCTTGTGTACACTAGAAGGTGAGGAGTTTAATGAATCAGTAAAATCTCTTAACCTAAATAAATACTACACATGATCCATCATCATTTTCATATGTACATTATTGCATCTACATTACATTTTCATGTATCCATTCATTTTGTAAAGAGTGTGATCAAGGAGCTTATTCTTATAGAGATTCCTAAAAACTTCTAAAAATATTGGAAAAATATTGAAATCATGTCTCTCCAAACCTTCATAATATCATCAACTATTTCTAAATCATTTATCAATCCAAACAAGATAAGACAAAGTAATGACATTAACCATACCAAGGCCTATATACTTAGTTATACTTTTGGTCTCTTTTTAGGTTAGACATATTTTTCTCATGATTTGTTCTAGAAGCTTCATGGTGTCACACCTATCCCACATACATATCCTTGGAAATAAGAGCATTCTAAAAAAATTTCCCCAATAAGTAAATCAAATGCAAATTCACATAAAATTTTATTTTTACATTTCTCTACCCTACCAACCTTTGGTGTTGAGCTGCATCTCTTACTAGTGAGGTAGGGTTGGGAAAGGATGGAAATGTCCTAACTCATCTATGCCTTGTCCATGGTTATGATCCCATGCTTCCTACAGGTAGTATGAGGCAAGGCGTAGGGGTTCTCTAAGATAAACTTGAATGTTACAAATTAGTCAAAAATTGTGAAATCATAAAAAAACAAAGTGAGTTAGATGTCCAAAATTCCAAGAAGAGTTTAAAACCCCAAAACCAGATTTTGTCAACCAAGTGGCCTTCTACGAAACTAAGTCTAGATAAAATGCAAAGCAATTCACATTCTAAACTATGAAGTAGCTTGAGTAGAGTAAGGTTGTAGCATCCCAATTTGGTTCTATCAAACCTCTGTCTTTCTCTCATCACTACCATTCAGCAAAATTTTCATAACTTGTGTTGTTTCTAACTCTTGGTGTTGAGCCCTCGCATCTTACTAGTTATGTGGGGTTAGGAGTAGGATAAGTACATCTATTTATCATATCATTGTATCATCACATTTTATCAAGACAATATTAATTACCAAAGATTGCAAAAGAAGCTAAGTTAAAGATCACATTGTGTTTACATCGTCATTTATCAACAACATAAAATACAAAAAGAAATCATTTTTTTATCATTCACATCCATTGCATACATTCTGAAAAGCATTGAAAAGTGGAAGTTCTAAACATCTAGAGTACACATGAGATATAATCGAAAAGAGAGTCAGCTCGGATATAATGGAATACCAAAAAAACTTGTGTCTATATATATCGTAGTAGATCAATTTTATATACAATGTCATCATGTGCTAGGCATGGTCGGAATGCTCGCAATGAGCTTGAAATATACAAAAAATTATATAATGTCAAAAATGGTATCAAAGCAATAAAGGCCTATCAATCCTGTGGGATCCCTCAGATGGTGCACAAGCGCATCTAAGGCTTCATTGTGTCTGTCATGACAATGGTAATGGACCGAATGGTATGAGTGCTCATGGTGGCGCTTGATACTCATAGCCTCACTTTGTGATAATGACTCTGCTTCATCGGTGCTCAATAGTCTCCTATCTAGCTACCTATTTAGAAAGGGAAGTCACTATCTTTTCCACCTTCTAGATGGGTATGAAGATGTCAATATGTTGGCTGATGGCTAAGGGTTTTCTGAATCAACAATCAACTCAACCTCGGTATTCCCTGAGGGAATCAATAGGGTGACCATGCATACCTGATGAATAAGCTCTCGCCACTCATGTGCAGTACGCCAACAGAATGAACAAAAAAGAGAGATAGTGAGGTAGAAAATCACATAACACAGTCAAAAGGAGAATGCTAACATAAAAATATGAAAATCGATAGACAAAATTGAGAAAGGATTATCAAACATACTTGGGTCCCTAGGCATCCATGTGGGATCAATGGATACTATTGCAGTGCTACTTGTGGCAGTAGATCCTCACCGAATCTGGAGGCATGACGTTTTCTTATCACGCTGCACTCATCATCCCTCCCGCTTTCCCCTCTAAGACCAATGTTTCTCTCTCTCTCTACGCTCACCTCCTCATGCACCGCTCCGAGGATCTCCTAAAATATCATGTCACTCTAGGTCACTCTCTATTCCCTTCAAAGGTCATGTCCCTCATCCTCCTCTCTAACCAACTCCCCCTCTGTATCATCTTCCACATCCTCCTAAGAGTTAGAGTCTAAATCCATTGGCTCATCCTCCTCCCCACTGTGAGCAGGAGCCATCCTAATCTGAAGTAAGGGTGCTTGATGGGCACCAGCCTGCCCACCAAGCTTTGGACTACATGTGCCAAACTGCAATAGACACACTAGGAGTAATAACTATCTAACCAGGATCCCCTCTAGGACCCCTCTGTGCCTCCCGAATAGTCCTATAAATAGGATCCACTGGAGGAAGCATGACAGGGTATGGAAGACCGAACTACTAGATGTACCCAATTAAATTGGTGAATTTCTAATAGCCCATCTTTGTCAACTAGCTTACTCGTGGAAGAGAAAGCTACCATCATCATAGCCTCCTCACCCCATACCCCTGCCATGTCCTGGTAGGGTGTGGTAGTCATGTCTGTTATAGTCAAGGAGGCCACAAACTAGTGGTGTGTCTAGAGCATTGACATACCTATCCATCTGGCTTCCCAAAAGCCCCGTGTCGATCAAGTACCTTCCTGCAATTAGGGATGAAACATTAATAAACCCAACTCATAACCGCAGTATGGTGGCTCAAGGACTATCGTTGCAATCGACAACTCTGTCATGTCATGGTATGTAGTCCTAGAATATCTACTCCCAAGTATACTTACACCATGAGCCTTGATATGTGCAATGATGGGGGCCCAATAGTAAAAAAGTGTATCTGCTCCTTGTCCCCTACTAATCTCAAAGACAATATACCCATGATGGCTCTCCAAAGGATATGAATGCGAGTAGTAGAATGGACCAAACTTTCATTCCCTTCCTTAAGCCAGATGAGACAATGACATCTCCCATATATGTGGTCCACTTGTGTCATCACGGACCTAGACCACTGATATCTCCAATGTCGGTCTCTCCTACCAAGTACCGAGAGTCCAGGATGCGATACATCCTCCAGAGTGATAGTCCACTCACCCCAAATGCCCTGAAACTGGAAGGTTTTCCGACCTACATCCCAAGATAAGAGAATAATTCAAATAGAATGTGATTGGTAGGAGAAACATGGGGCACCCATGCTATTTTCCGTAGATGCTCTCTCTAGAAGATCCATCTTAGCACAGGTCAACTAGTCTAGAATCCCAGGGAGCCAATCACACTCTCTCTACGCTCCAATGAATGTACTCCACCTTCTTCTCCATCCACAAAAACATGAGAAAATAACAAGTTAGTAATGTACATCACATGATAATCTCATCAAAAACATAGAAACACATTGAAAACACAAAAAATTCAAGTTAAGATACATTTGAGATATTATGGGCGGTGGTCCCGACCCGATTTCTCAAAACATGCCTTTAACTCGAAAAATGCCTAAAAAGGAGAAAATTGATCATTTCTACAATAAAAAAAAAGAATTCCTTATGGGCGCCCCCCCTAAGGACTCATTTGAAACAAGAAAATTTTAAAATGTCCCCCCCTAGGTCAACTTTTCCACATTTTAACATCTCTCGCACAAAAAGACAAAAGAGGAAATAACTAACCAGGGAGCACGCCGGTTGATTTCTAGCTCACGTAGGCATGATTGCTACCTCGTAATGGTCATTTCAGATATATCGGTGTCATAAATGGTCAACATATGTCCAAAGCCCAAAATTCACCAAATCAACAATGCACAAATGAAATGGAAAATGAGTTTGTTTCAATATATATATGTATATATATATATATATATTATTTTAAACTTTGTTAGAGTGTATGTGTTTACAGGGATGGAGTGTTCATGCAAGTATATTTCTACATCCGCAAGCAAATGGTGAGTTCTCTTGTCATTTTGGTTTAGTGTTTATTTTCAAATATCTTATCTATTTGCACTTAATTCTCTTCTTCTTCTTACAAGAAATGGGAGCTTAGATGATGACGTTTTGACACATGGGCATGTTAGGTATAGCTTCTAACTCCCCATTTCAGGAACGCCATACTTAGACTCCATGTTTTATGCCTTTTCATGGCTAAGACACTTCTCTAAGGGGGCAATATGTACACACCCAAAATTGCACGTGCTACATTGTCAGGAAAATGGTTACAAAAGTCCCCAGTCATGATTCAAAATCCTTTCAAGAAGGTGTTAAAGCTCCAAAACCCATTTTTAGTATATATTTGTATCCTAGAAAGCCTTACTTAACCTTTCCATGCATTTTTCCATTTCCTTGCTTCTTTTTGTGCTTGTTTTGGCCTTGGTGCAGGACCGCCGCCGTGCTGAGGCGGTGGTTTACAAATCGCTACCCCGTGTAGGGCGGAAGTCCTTCCCTCGATTCCCAAATTATTCATGCATGTTTTAAACATGTGAAAGTTCACTTAAGTTTGCTTTTTGCATGCATCCGTGAGCCGAATTGGCTAAAAGTAGATTTGTTTGATTGGTTCTCCTTGCTCCTTCTATTTTAAATAAGATTTAATTAGTTAGAACTACTTCTTCTTGCCTTGTGCATGAAGTAACCTCGTAGCCTCTGTTCTATATATTCTATGCTTGTATTCAAGCAAAGGGCCCGAGAAATTGGTTAATCTTGTATTTTTGTGTTATCTCTCTTCTACTTGCATTGTGTCTAGATTACTTCCAAGCGTCCATTTCTTAAGCGCCATCGTCTTCTTGTTGTTCTTTGGATTCCCAATCCTTTGGAATCACATAAAAAATTAGGGAATGAAGGGAAAGAACTGAGGGGATAAAAACTAATACTATTGGATTTTCCAAGGTTCTTGCTCTTCTAGGTTGGAGTTGTGTATTTGTTTGCTTTGTTTATCAAATTGTCAATTACAAATTGTTAATTTCAATTACATATCAAATAGAGTAGAGAAATGGTTCATTTCAATTAGCTAGATAATTTCAAGTAGATGAAATCAATAGGAGGTTTTCTCTTCAACTTTACCAAGGAAGCTCTTGGGAACAATAGCTCAGTTAGGGTTATAATTTTTCTTCACTTCTTAGGTAGGGTTGGAAGGATTTTGATTGAATTAGAATAGGTTTTTAGATTTAGATTCATATAACTACACAAATAGTTAGCTACATCCAGCTAATTGTTTTATTTTAGTTTGTTTATTAGATTAGATGCATTGCACTAGAAAGTTATAAAAGAACAAAAACATTTATTTTCCATAGATAACCTTGTTTTACTTGCTTTGTTCTAATATATTCGAAAACACCAAAAATATAGGTTAGATTTCCTTTTATATATAGTTTATTTACTGAAAACAAATCAATTCATCTTGCATGACCATCAACGGTCCACAACAGGATTACAGTTGCGATCCCTAATCCCACAACCCAACGGGCCATATCTAATAACCGACATTGACAAAAGTTTACGTTTAATGATCCTACGCACACCGCAACATACACTCGAAAATAAGACAATTAGATACATTGAACATAGTTCATAATCAAGCCTACAAATTTTTGACTTCTCCTGGTAATAGGGTTTGATTGCATGCATGACCATCCAAGGGCCACATCCCCCATGAGTCATTGGTTTTGATCCACAGGTCCCACAACCCAACAGGCCTGCTAGTCGGCTAGATATTGACACTAGTTTATGCACATTATTATTCATATATTCACTTTGCTTCCCCGACATTATTACATAGCTTTCATTGTTCAATATAGTAGTTGATCAAGCTAAGAATTTCAGAACAAGACCAGCAAATCACCCATAGTCACTATAGATCTACTACACCTTTTGTCTCCATTTCCATGACCTTGTCTGGAAACCCATACGAGGCACCTGTAGGTTACTTTCCACGCATTCTCAAACCAATCAATATAATCTTGGAAGAACTAGACATCGATTAAAGTCTCTGAGTAGCTATCATATCGACCGTACCATCACGCCCCTTCGTAAAGAGAGGATTATTTTCCTTAGATTCGTAGATTCCAATGTTGTGTGTCGAAGACATAAGGTTGTCCAATTAGCTTGATCTCTGTCATCACTTTCAATTCTATTTCAATTCTACACCACCTATCTCGGCATGACCTCGGGAGGTTGGGTGCGAAGAAGGTCGCGTGTTGATTTTCTATCATACTGTTAGGTTTTAGAGTTTTGAGGTTTCTCTCATTTTTCTGTATGATTTTTGGGGTCAATTGTTTTGGGTGTATTTGTGTACAGGTGGGAAGTTAATTTATCAAACTGCCAAAAAGAGGGCTAAGCAGACCCAAATGTTTCTGTTACTGCAAGCAAAAGAATCCAAGGAGTAAGATCTATTTTTTTCTTTTTCTATTTTTTTGTTGGTATTCTCATAATGGCATAAATCGAATGAATTTTTATAGCATATTAGTGAGTAGAGAAGCTATATGCAGCTCTGTCAAGGGATATGAACAAATTCAAACCTTTGTGTAGAGCTTTTGAAAGCCCATCAAATGAAGTTTCTGACATATTTTATAATTTTGTTTGATATTTGTGTTGTGGGGGATTTTTGTAGCATTGTAGTCACATTATTTTTGTTTCATCTACAAAACTATAACTGGGATTTATAAGCCCAAAGTTTTGATTTATTGTTGCTGATTTATGATTTTTTAAAATCTTAAACTCAAATATCATGTTTTGGATTGGTTGATGCCTTACAGATTCCCCATTTGAGGCCCGTGGAATACAAGGTTAGCAGGCTGAAAAGGAGTAGGAGAACTGTGAATAGACCCTATGGAGGAGTTATGTCTTGTTCAACCATTCGAGAAAGGTAAGTTGTCATAATTATAACCATAATTATTTTCTATGTTAAATGTTCATTCAATCAGATATTAGGTCCTTCTATTATTTATGGGTTAATGCATTTATTTAATTTGTTAAGGGGATATTTAGAATTTTTTTAATATCATATTCTCTATACTCGATCATCCAAGTACCCTCTCAATTTATGCAATTGGGTCTGATTTATTGACTTGTCTTTGAGTTACTCATAACAAATAGATGTTGTTAGTCTTAGTGTGTTGCTACTTGTTAGTGTAAAGCCACCTTCCAAATTCATAGGTAAGGAGGTAGAGTATGTAAAAACTTCTTTATTCTAGAGGTTTGCATGAAAGTGATTGAAAAGAGCCTAGGAGAGAATAAAATTTCAGAATTTTATTCTGCATTCTAGGTTCAAAAACATATATTTTTGAGTAGTCATTTGGATTTCCCCTAATTTATTTGGGTGCTTAAGGATTTGCATCAAATTTTCAACTTGTATCCCATAAATCTATCTTGAAGCATATCAAGTTCCTATGGAAGGTTAACATGATGTGGCTCTTTCAGTCTTCACTACAGTCCATAACACAAACAGGAATAGAAACAAGAAGCTAACCTAAAATTATGTCCAAACCCATCCAACCCCTCACCCATCCAACGCACCCATCCAACCCTTAGCCGTCCAACCCCTCACCTTTCTAACCCCTCACCCATCCAACCCTTATCCATTCAACCCCTCACCCATCCAACACACCCGTAAAACCCTTAGCCATCCAACTCCTCTTCCCAACACTTAGTCGCTTCACCCGCTCACCCGTCCATCCCATCCACCAAACCCTCGGTTGTCCTACCCCTTACCCATCCAACCCCACCTTTCCAAATATCTTTCTAACCCCTCACCCGTCCAACCCACCCACCCAACCCTTAGTCATCTAACCCTCACCTGCCCAACCCCTCAACCGCCCAACCTCCGAGTCCCGACCAACCTACCCGATCAGCTTCTTGCCCAACCCTTGACCAACCTACTTGAACAACTTTGTGAAACCTAAGAAAAATGGTCTTTATGAAATCTATTTTTCCACGAAACATTTTTTCAGATATTCACCAATGATTCAAAATCAATTTTGAGATTCGCCATTAATTCAAAAATAATTTTTTCGAAAAGGTATTCTTAAAAAGAACCCTGGTCATAGTTGATAGAGTGACGAAAGTAGCTCATATTTATCCAAAGATGACCACATATACAACTAGTGAAGTGACACAATTATATTTGGATGAGATTTCCATGTTTCATGGGATTTTGTGGAAGATTATTTTGACCGATTATACACATCACATTTTTGGACCACCATGCAGTTTTTTTGGGACGAATATTAACTTTAGTACAACTTATCACCTAGAGACAGATGATCAGATAGAGTGAGTGAACCAAATATTAGAGGATATGCTTCACATGTATGTCATGGATCATTAGTCACATTGGGAGGAGTATCTCTATCTAGTAGAGTTCTCTTATAAGAACAAATTTCATAGTTCCATCAACATGGCACCATTTCAGGCACTATATGGAAGAGAGTGCATGACTCCTTTGAGTTGGGATATATTAGAGAACTAGGTATCTATTCAACCAACCATGTTATAGGAAATTGAGTAGCATGTCACCCTATTTGGAAAGAAATTTCAGTTGGCTCGGGATAGGCAAAAGAAGTATATAGATCGAGAAGATTTGACCATAGATACGAGGTGGGATCGAAGGTATTGGTGAGATTCAGACCTCGTAAGAGCTCTATCCTTTATCAAAAAATCTCTAACATAGCTCTAAAATTCATGGATCCATTTGAGATCTTGGATTGGAACGTCCCTTTACCCACCGTTTAGTAATGCCACCTAGCTTGTCTCGCGTCCATGATGTTTTCCAAGTTTCTATTCTCTAGAGGTATATCTGAGATCCCTCTCATGTATTTGATTAGACCACATTACAGGTGTAGGAGAAGAGATATGTTACTATGGATCCCATGTATAATATATAGCACAGGACCCTGAGCCTTTGAGGCCATGATATTGATCAAGTGCGTGACCAGTGGGATCAATATGAAGAGAATTCAACTACTTGGGAGGAAAACACCTTTCTATGGCTTAATTTTCCACACTGTTCTATTGAATTCTAGGAGGAATTCGAGTCTAAGTGGAGTGGGATGTAATGCCCTCTTCCTTCGACACTTGTTCTGTTCCAATCTTCATGACTAGTTACCTAGAGACATGGTTATTGATGTATTATTTTGGATAGCTCATGTTTTGGACTATGCTGACATTTGATTATTATGATGATCTGACTCTTATCATAGATTTTTTGATGCCTTGTGGACACTGTTAGACATTATAGCACATGTTGATTAGTAGTTATCACTTATATATAATGATATTTAGGATGCATTTCTATTAAGACTATGTTTTGATGCATTGTCTAACCATGGTTACTTTGATATTATGGATGTATTGTTTTCGAGATGATTTGAGGTGATTAGTATGTGGATTGGGTGATTGGCATAAAATGTGAATTATGATTATGATGTTTGTAAATGTTTCAATTTGAATAGAATTATATATTGTGATATCTAATGATGATTATATGATGATGCTTTATATGAGTTGTATTTCCATGACCTATTGATGTAGCCATGAGGCCGAAGGTGGTATTACTTGTGATTGCAGGAAAAAAATACCACACCAACAAGAGAGACTAGGAACACCAACCAAGATGTAATATCTTGAGTTCACAACATGGTCACCTTGGGAACTATCATATTTTTGTTCTGTCATGTTCTTGTTGTCATCCTCTTGGAGGTCTCCATGGGGGAGCACCTCACCATGTGACCATGGGTATTTGTAGTTATGTTATTTTATTTGTATGTGGTTATGTTAAGTTATGTTATGTGATTGTTGTAACTTTAATTTATGTTCTTATGTACCCTCATGTTTATGTGGAAGTGTACCCTTAGTTTAGTTATGTAATGTTGCTATGTGTGAGCTAATGTCCCTTTTGGATTATTATGAATGTTATGTGTACCCTTAACTTTATTTTGATTAAATTGTAAAGGTTTGTGCAAAGGGATGATGTGGCATTAGGAGGAGTAGAGATTCTTTGGTATATGCTTTATCCCTTTTCTCTTTTTTAAATTTGAATCTTTCTTTGGTTTGTGTGCCATCCTAAACCCAAAATTCGGATTTGGGATTTGAGCCCAAATTTGAAGGCTTCTGGGAAAAGTTTAACTTGTCCCACACTCTTTAATTTATTCCCCAACTATGCCTATGACTTGAGGGGTCATTTTTAGGCCCTAATCATGATATTTTTGTGGAAAAGAGGCAATCATTTCTATATTTCTCTTGGTCTTCTAAATATGTTTTAGAATGTGCAACTTGAGCTTGTGTGCAAGATTGGAAATGTCATATCCTCAACCTACTCCTTAATTGTGCCTTGGTTTTTGTATGATCTTGGTGATGTGGATTTGGAGGGAGTTGAGTTGGCATCCTACATGGAGCCACATCACCTCTTCCTCCTTTTCTATTTAATTGCATCTTTTGGTGTAGGTGGGGGTTACTTGTTTTGACCTTTTTTCTTAACTTTTGGATTGGAGAGTGATTTCCTGAGGGAGTAATTGATTTTCTTGAAGGAGTGGAAGATTTGGATTGCTTGGGAAGAGTTTGAAGATTGTGCTTGTGGATTGAAGATTCTACAATGGCAAGGTAGGATTTTGGTCCCTTTTATTTGCATGTTTTTATGTTATGAAATGTAAAATGGTGGAATGTGTGTTTACTTATTGTGTGGGTTGGGTAGATTTCCTTAGGAAGGTGTAGGGAGAAGGAAATGGGAGCCATGAGGGAGGAAAAAGAGTTATGTGAAATTTGAGGGATTTGTAGGGAGAGTGTTCCATCTTGTGGAGGGATAAGAGGAAAAAAATCTTAATTATTTTATGTAAAATATATTTGAGGGAGGCATAAGAGTTGAGGGAGGCATAAGAGATCTTGTTTTGATGAAGTGTTGGAGGCTTCAAGATGGATAATCAACCTACTTGGGAGGTAAAAGGGGGCTACCCATGTTTCCTCTCTCCTTTTTGGCTCTATGAAGAAGCCTTTGTGAATCATGTAAAGAAATTGCAGGTTTTGTTGTATGTTATGTTGTATGTTTGGTTGTGTATATATGTCTCTTGTGAAGCCTTTGTTGTTTCCATGGTTGTGAAATTTCTTCATTTTTGTTTGGTTGGAGCTTGGGGGTCAATGGAGGAGAATGGCTTCACTTCTCCATTGAGATTTGGTTGGGAGGAGAGCGTTGCCTAGCTCTCTCTCCTTGTTGGTGTGTAGATGATGAGAAGAATGAGTTTTTGTTTGAAGAAGTTGCAAGATTCTTATGGGAGCACTTGGACATGTTGTCTCCATGACCTTAGGTAGAGGGATTATATCACTTGCATTTTAATTACTTGTGTTTACTTTGAAACCCTTGTAAAACTATTTTAATTGAGGGAAAATGGATTAAAAATGTACTACTGTGATTATTGTAAAGGGTCCATGTTTTGAAATAAATTTGTAAAGGAATGTACTATCTCAACACTTGGATAAATCTATTTGCACTTGATATCTAGTTGGAAAGGACTGCATTCCTTGAATTATTGTGAAACTCTGTACTTTCTTGTAAATTGGAAATTGTTGGAAAGCCATTATATAAATCTACCTTTAAGGCATGTTAGAAATCTGTAAGGGATCTGAAAAGTATTTGAAAGGTTACAACTGAGAATATGAGACTTCGTATTGATTGGAAAATATTTATTTCTCTTTTTTTTCGTATGAATTTCATAAAAAGTTCCTTCTAACTCTTGCCTTCTTCTCTGTAAAGGAGAAGAATATTTTTCCTTCAAATATATTGTACTTTGAATTAAATCTAGAAATATGTATGAAATTATAAATGAGAAGATAACATTGTACTATTCCTCCTTCCATGCATACTTCTTTAAAACCTCATTACAAGTGTATTTTCTTGCAATCAATTAGATATGTCTCGTATCGGAGTTTAAATAATTTTGTAAATGTATATATATACAAGTATATATATATATATATATATATATATATATATATATATATATATTGTACATATATACACCATTTTATTAGAAAGGTTGGATCCTCGGTGTTCGACACCAACAAGCTTAACCATCATCGTGAGCTTATCCTATCTCTGGCACCGGTTAGGCGACCCATGCCAACCACCCTCTAATCCATAATTTTTCATAAATCGCTAAATTTGACCTAGAAAACACCATTTTCGAACCTTAAACTCAAAAAAATATGATAATGGATTTACAGAGACCCGCCAACAAGTATATGTATGGATATATACACACATTTGTGTATATATCCATCTATATACCTTTGTAGGTAATTTAATACATTATAACTGGAAATGAAAATGTAAAATCTAATATTTGAATATTTCACATATCCTTTTAAGCTTATAAATAACCTATAAATTGATTTCATCTCCATAATATAACAAAAAAACAAAGGGATGATTAAATCCATAGAACCCAAAGGCTTGGTTGAGGCATTTGAGTAATAACTTGCAAGAAAGAATCAAACAAACCCTAGAGCATGAAATAAATCTTAAATAATGGAGGATCAAAAGGAGAAATCCTTCCATTGCAAGCTCTGTGATATCCTCTCCCACATAGTTGAAACCTAGAACCTCTTGTCTCCATTTCTTGCTCCTTCCTAGGCTACCTTTCTTGTGCAAATGGAGGCACTTAGGGTAGAATATTGAATGTTATAGTTGCTAAATAAATTTTAGGGTTTTGGTGAGACCTAAAATCTAAGGGACAAGATTGAATCAATCCTCCTCTCCTAATATTTGTACATGTGAACTTTATAAAATGTTAGTTTATATTAATGAATGGGAACTTTGGGATGTTCATGGGTGTGGGCACTTTGTAATTTTAGGAATTTTATTTATTAAAGGTTTTAATTAATGGATGTGCATGTATGTAGTGTTTAAATAGGTTTTTTATTTAATTAAAGGATTTTAATTAATAGTGGTGGGTGTGTAATGTTTAATGGGGATTTAATTAATTTAAGGGGTATGTGGTTTATAAAGGTGTTAATAGTTTAATTGAATTATCTTAGGAATTTTAATTAATGGTGCTATTAGGAAATTAGTGATTAAAACACTAATGTGATAATCTAATTCATAACTAATAGTTTAGAGGATATATTTTAGACCTGGTGTAAATTATAGTGTTATTAACCTTAGCGAATGATTTGAAAATAATTAATTGAAGGATGAATATATTAATCAAATGGAAATAGTAAGGATGGAATCATCAAGTTAGAAAAAAATTATGTTACTTAAGGAAATATGTGTTAGTGAAATAAATTAGAGTTTTGATTATCGGGGATTAAAATAATCAATATTGTACTAGTGCACTTAATCCTTTTAAAAAAAGAATTGTCTCTTTTTCCTTATGTTGTTGGTGGTTTGAGGTGGTGTTTTGTGGGCATCACATGTAGGGAGGACTCACCCTATAGTTATCGAGTGGTTGGTCTCCCTTGTCTATCTCTTTTAATGTTGGTCCGTCACCACCTCCCGTGTTATTGATGCGGAGCATTTCTCACCGAGGTCCAAGTTTTGTTTTTTTGGGATCAAATTTGGTTTTGAGGTGTATTAAATGTTTTAGGATATCATTAGAGTCATGATATGATGTTTTAATGAAGTGTACATTTAAAAATTTGAAATGACGTTTTTCCCGCAAAAGTTTCATTTGAAAGTTTGAGTAACTTAAGCTATTCTTGTATTGTGTGTGTTGAGATTTAGTATGTTAAATGGTCAAGTCATGTGAACAAAAACTCCTAATGTTAGTGAAAGGAGAAAAACTAATACGATAAAGCAAGGTTAAAATTGTTCTTCCTATGTGTAAGAGTCATGACATCTGCGGAAAAGTTAGTTAGGGTTGGATATAACATGCATATGTGAAACAAAATCTCACTGAGGGAAGTAAGTTGTTAATGTAACAAGATAGGATTAAGGAAAAGAGCTTGTAAAAAGATAACTTTGTAATATTTTGCTGATGAGAAATGAAGGTTTCTAGGTTTGAGCATTAAAAACTTATAGCTTAACTGAAATTTCTAGTATAATTCAAGAATTGTCCTTGGTTGAGTATTTGAATTGATTATTCACATATTTGAGAGGTAAATTTAAGTTCCTTAAGGAAGGATAGCAGGCATTATTTTTAAAGGTTTTTTTTTTACTTTATTTCATCCTTAATGGTGATGCATGTTAATAAGTCCACTCTTTTTGAGAATACGAGATAGAATACAAGTTCTTTTCTAAAGATGGAAGGAATATTGACCTCTATTGTCCAAATTGATACAAGAGTAAGGATTATGTCTCAGTATATTGTCTTAATTTGTGTGAATTTTGAAGTCATAAGGATTTTAGTTTCTTTGTTAAGTTCTTGATTAAACTTGGAAGGCGGGCTTGTACTAGTTGCTCAAAATTGCCAAGAATTGGATGACTTAGCATTCCATTTGAATGAGGATCCCTCAAAGTTGGTGTGATGATATCTTCTCTCGCAAGAATTTGATCCCTATGAGTAATTATGGAAACATTATTGTAACCAACTAATTAAGTGTGCTAAATTGATTCTAGATGGACATTAGAAGAGATACTTTGTCTTGGTTTTGATAGATATGAATGAGGAGAATGATTACTTGGGTTATAGGTCTTAACCCATCCAGTAGAATCCTAGATTCGATTGTGGTGAGTAAGAACGGCATAGGAGGGTTTGTAACCCTAATCTCAAGAGAATATTATAGAATTCTGATCCTTTATCGTTTAGGAACAAATCAAGCCTCAATGTTATTATAAACATTTTTAAGAAGCCTAGAAAGATGTGTGGAATTCCCGTGATTATAGGGTGTAGTGAATCAATAAGAAAATACCGTAGACCGTAAGATAATTCTTGAAGAAGTTAAATTGTTGAGTTTAAGGATGAAACCCCGATCTTGCATATGCAAGTATGAAACCTTTAAAAGTTAGAACTTGAAGGAGATCAGTATACACTTCTTAGAAAAGTTTAGATGTTATTAGGATCAACGGCTTAACAGTTTCAAAATCAATTTTTTTGAGGAGGTGCTATCATCACTTAAATACCGTGATTCTTGGAAATCGACTACGTATTGACTTAGTAGACATTCTTAGTAAAGTGAAAATTATTGAAGGTAGTAGCCTAAATTTTAATTTAGGAAGATAAAGGGGGTGAATATAATTCTACAGCTTTAAATTTGGAGGTTTGAAAATAACCCAAAAGAAAGATATTGGAATGTGATGATTCTCGAGGAAATTATCCCAGAAACTAGGCTTTTAGTTTTGAATCTTTGACCCTTCGATATTTAGCTTGACATTTACAAGGTAATACTGAGACAAGTTTTACTAGGAATTTGATGATTCTCGAGCTAACTATGTAAGATAATTCTTGAAGAAGTTAAATTGCTAAGTTTAAGGATGAAACCCCGATCTTGCATATGCAAGTATGAAACCTTTAAAACTTAGCACTTGAAGGAGACTCGTATACACTTCTTAGGAAAGTTTGGATGTTATTAGGATCAATCCCTTAACATTTTCAAATCTATTTTGTTGATAAGGTGCTATCATTACTTAAATACCATATTCTTGGAAATCGACTATGTATTGACTTAGTAGACATTCTTAGTAAAGTGGAAATTATTGAAGGTAGTAGTCTAAATTTTAATTTAGGAAGATAAAGGGGGTGAATATAATTCTATAGTTTAAATTTGGAGGTTTGAAAATAACCCGGAAGAAAGATATTGGAATTTGATGATACTCGGGTTAACTATGCCAGAAACTAGGATTTGAGTTTTGAATCTTTGACCCATCGAGATTTAGCTTGAAATTTACAAGGTAATACTTTGAGACAAGTTTTACTAGGAATTTGATAATTCTCGAGCTAACTATGTAAGATAATTCTTGAAGAAGTTAAATTGTTGAGTTTAAGGATGAAACCCCGATCTTGCATATGCAAGTATGAAACCTTTAAAAATTATCACTTGAAGGAGACTATATACACTTCTTATGAAAGTTTGGATGTGATTAGGATCAATCCCTTAACAGCTTTCGAGATCTATTTTGTTGAGGAGGTGCTATCATTACTTAAATACCGATTCTTGGAAATCGACTACGTATTGACTTAGTAGACATTCTTAGTAAAGTGGAAATTATTGAAGGTAGTAGCCTAAGTTTTAATTTAGGAAGATAAAGGAGGTGAACATAATTCTACAGTTTAAATTTGGAGGTTTGAAAATAACCTGGAAGAAAGATATTGGAATTTGATGATTCTCGGGTTAACTATGCTAGGAAACTAGGCTTTGAGTTTTGAATCTTTGACCCTTCGAGATTTAGCTTGAAATTTACAAGGTAATACTAAGACAAGTTTTACTAAATTATTTTAGAATAATTTTTGGGTTTTACCAGTTCAACTCTGTGATTTCTTTACCAGGTCTTTGCAAAATACACCGATCGGGGTAAAAAGGCTAGTCCAAGAGGGTATTTATTAAAGGAACCCTAAGATATCTCTAGAGGTGAGATGCAAAACTTTTCATACACCTAGGAACCATTAATGGGTGTCCTAAAATGCATTTCCTATAACTTAAAAACTTAGCACAGTGGAAGTAGACCTAACATAGAAGAGTTCTAGGCTAGTAGAAGAGCATTGACTTAAAAAGGTAAATGTGGATTTAAAAGAGAAGGTAAGGATTTAGTTGATGAAAGTTTTGGTACACATTGGCAAACCCAAAGGGGGTTTATTGGTTCTTATAACATATTTTGGGTCTAAGTGAAACCACTTTCACCATGAAAGCACCAAAGAAGATTGTTCTTGAGGTCAAAAGGAGCTAGTATGAAGGAAGAGTGATAAGATTTGAGGGCTTGAAATCATCAATTCAATTGATTAATAAATTTTTTCCCTTGTATGAGTGTAGGAAGTAGGGCATAAGGTGGTGAATGACTGTGAAGATCCAAAGTACAATTTTTGCTTGAAGTAAAATAAGATTCCAAGAGACTTGTAAATGGCCAAGAAGGTAACGGTGAAGAATTCAAGGTTTGCAATAGGTTTGATTGTTTCATTAGTTGTATTGGCGTAAATTGATGTTGTTAGAGTCAAGTAGGGTATAGGTAGAATGATATATTGTTTTGAAGGTGAAACTTTATAATTTGAGTTGATTTTGGACCTAGAAATCAAGATTTCCAAACAAGGAATTAAACTCCTTAAATGCATTGAATGCCGCTAACATGTTTAGGGCATGAAAAGGTGTGGTGCACTACATCAACTACGAAATAGTGTTACGCCCCAACATTGATCTAAGAAGATCTATCCGAAGAGAATATGGTGAGAGATAAATCTTGTCCTATCAACTTTGGTATGCCAACATGTATTAAAATATAACCGAATGAAAGATAGAGTATTGATTTTCTATACTCTACTATTTCTCTCCATATTTTTTTTTCCAGCGGGTGTGAAAGAAAATACATTTTGTAATGTGAATGGTGGAGATTTGTTTAGTTTTTTTGAATTTTGATTTCTAATATTTTGTAGAGATGATTTTTGAAAGGTGTTTCTAAAATAATATTTGTTTGGGTTTTAAAAAAGGTTTTGATTATATGTTGTGATAAAATGTAAAAATTTTACTAAGCTATTAGCATTGACTTGTTTTTGTTTGATGTTGTTTTCTTAGCCAAAACTACTTGCGGACATGCACTAATAGAGATGTGAAGTTGGTAAAGCAGGTGTTACGGGGAATTAATTTTTATGATATGACCAAATGTTTATTAATTTAGCAAATGCTTTGAATATTTTTCTTTATTTATTATTTTGTAGTGTGTCACCTAGAGTTTGAAATCATTCAAAGGAAATACATTGTATAAAAAAACATTTGGAGAAGATATATCATACTATCCGAATGGTGAAGGTTTGTTCACTTTTTGTGAATTTAGATTTTGATTTTTTGTTCACCGTATTAAATATAATTATTTCTAATTATTCAAAATTAAATATAAAAATATAATTAATCTTTCTAAGTTTAATATTATAAATATTCTATTCAAGTTGAATTATTTTTGTTTTATTATATATCATTTTACGATTTTTAATTTTATTTAATAATAAATTAATATATTTGAGAGAACTTGCGTTCTTTTACAATTACACCGGTACCGAATATAAAATCAATAATACCATCCTTGTTTACGAAAGGGGTTCCATGTACTAATTATAATTAATTATAATAATTCAAAAGTTTAGATTTGTGAATAGTTCATCATTCTAGGCTTAATGATATTTGTAAAGGAGATTCTATTAAAGTCCAATTATTTTTTCTTGTATTATAAACAATATTGCGATATTTTATGGTTTTAGTCTATTTAATAATAAATTGAAATTTTTGAGGGATGGTTAAATTTTCTTTTCTTGGAATTTTAAAATTACCTTGTACATTAATAAATTTTAAGCAATTAAGTTTTGATTTTTTTATTTTTTAAAGTTTTTGTTGGATAAACAATTTATAGTAACATGATACCCTATTCAAACAAATGAATTATAGTTTAACTATGCTTGAATAAAATTATAATTAATAAATAAGATATTATTTTAAAATAATATTTTCAAGCCTCTCATAATCATCAACAAACATAAAAACATAAACAATATTGTCCAAACACAATTTAACATATAATAGGGTCTACACCAAGAAAATATATGAAGAGAAAACCCATACAAAAAATTATTGCATCTACAAAACAACCCGCATGATTTTATCACAAGTCAAAGAAAAGGCCTTCTCTAGTAGGTAATGTCATTTTCAACCAAAAATGATGTTGAAGCATAACTTGTAGAGACCATAACTTGTGATCTAGCCATTGGATCTTCTTGAAATTTTACGGGGTGGTAGATATACATTAGTATTATGCTAGGTCAATCTTGCCTGCACTATTGTGGCTATTATGGCACATTTTTCGGTCCCGATTTCCTTCATCTAGTCACCTAAAATTGGCTCCGAATGTTTTTTTCACTTTTGACGAGGTCTTAGAACTTTAATAAAAAAATTGTACTTGTTAGAATAAGTCAAAATGTCACACAAGATTTAATTTATGAAGGAATATTTGACACACAAATTGTGGGGCCCATTTGAGTTGTTTTGCTAGTACTTAATTTTTGGCATTTTAGGGTTTTTTTAACATTTTATGGTTTTTAGAGTATACGTGTGAAGTAAAAGGAGGATTGTAATGATGTAAAATATTAGTGTGGATTCCAGAATGAGAAGAAAACTATTTTGAAACTCCTCATTTTTATTTTCAAAGTTGTTTATGTGTGTTTTGGAGATATTTCAACCTCTTGCAGCTAGATTCACATTAATTGATATCAAAGCTGGATTTTGATCTTGTAGAAATAGTTAAGGTAACATATTACATTTTTATGTGTAAATTTTCCTCTATTTTATATAATCATGGCTAGATGCGGGAAGGGAGGTTATGCCTAGATGAATAGGCATATGTAAGAGCTACAGAGACAAGTTGTTGAGCTCATAGGAGAAGTTACCCGCTTTAGAAGGAAACATGAAAATGGGGATGCAGACCTAAATAGTGATACTAAAGAAGTACCTCTATTAATGAATGAAGGAGGAGATGAAGAATAAAATGAGAGAGATGAAGAAACATTGAATGAGAGACCATTTGAGGAGAGATTGATCCAAGCTTTAGAGGGAAATAATGATAACATCAAGATTAATATTCCTGATTATGGTGGAGGGTTACAACCAAAGGAGTTGATTGACCAGTTGAATCGCATGGGAAAATTCTTTGAGTGGAAAACCCTTTCAGAGGAGAAGAATGTTAAGTTTGCATGCACTAAGTTGGTCAGACATGCATCGATTTAGTGGATCATCTACAAAATGAAAGACAAAGGAATGGAAAGGGAAAGATCCAAAACTAGAATAAAATGGTAAAGAAGATGAAACAAAAATTTGTTCTAGTAGATTATGCTCAGACACTCTTTTGAAGGTTTCAAAACCTAAGACAAAAGGATATCAGCATTGAGGAGCATACCAATGATTTTTACAAGTTGTCAATTAGGGTTGAACAGGGAGAGTCTAAAGAACAGAATGCTACACAATATATAAATGGATTGAGTTACACCATACAAGATGAGTTGAGTATGCTCTAGATCCATAGCTTGGATGATGCTTATTAACTCGCATTAAAGGAAGAAGAAAATAAAAAGAGGAATATTTTTAGAAGTGTCTTTGTGAAAATAGGTCCATCGTCATCTCCAATGAGAGGCGGGGTAGATTTGAATCTACAAAAGGTGAATCCTCTAATGTAGAAGGCCATGAAGATTTTGGTCGAAGCCATGGTAACTACCATAGAGGTAGGGGTTTCATAGGGTAAGATTTTATAAGGAGGACATGACAGAATAGCCCCTAAAGGAAATATAAATGTTACATATGTGGTGAAGAGGGTCACAAACCCAAGTTAAGTGTCCACACTTATCCTAAACAAGATAAATGGAAAGGAGATCAACCACGAGTAAATCTAGTTGAAGTTAAGAGGAAGAAGAAATGGAGTTTGTTACGAATTGGGTGAAACCTTCATGATAAGGAGGATGATGATTGTCCCAAGGAGAAATAACAATATGTTATTGGTGTTGATTCGTGGTTACGAAAAATACATTTCAAACAAAATGCACCTCTTGAGGAAAGGTATATAAAATTATTTTTAATGGTGGTAATTGTGAAAATATGGTTTCGAGTGTGATGGTTGATAAAATCAATCTAAAATGTGAGAAGCACCCATATCCCTATCATATATCATGGTTCAAGAAAGGGAATGAGGTAACCATAGATAAAATATGCCTTATAAAGTTTTTGATTGGGAATACCTACAAGGATGAGGTGTGGTGTGATGTTATCCCAATGGATGCATGCCATATATTACTAGGGAGGCCTTGACAATATGATAGGAAGGTTACACATGATGGAGGAAAAAATACATATACCTTTTGGAAGGATGGTGTAAAGGTGGTCTTGTTACCCTTCAAGGAAGATGAGAAGAGTGAGGGCTTATTTGCTACAAAAGATTTTGTTATGGAAGTGGAAGAAGTTGGCTAGTGTTATGCACTTATGTAAATGTAGGTGGAAATAGAGGAATTTAATATACCATTATTGAGAAGAGGTATTAAAGGAATAAAAAGATGTCATACCGTATGGTCTACTTGATGGGTTACGTCTAAAGAAATATATTCAACACCATATTGCTTTAATAACAGGATCGTTCCTTCCAAACTAGGAAGCCTATCGAATGATTTCGACACAAAATGAAGAGTTGAATAGACAAGTGACAGATCTAATATAGAAGGGATTAGTGAGATACAAAGATGAGTCCATATGTAACCCTAGATCTATTTACTCCCAAAAAAGATGGAGACTAGAGAAAATGTGTAGATAGTAGGGCCATAAAGAAGATCACAATTAAGTATCGCTCCCAATTCCAAGATTGAATGATATGATGGATATGTTAGTAGGATCCTGATATTTTAGAAAGATTGATCTCAGTGGAGTGGGTACTACCGAATCTTGATCCATGAAGGGGATGAATGGAAAAAAATTAAAAATGAAAGAAGGATTATGCGAGTGGATGGTGACACCATATGGGCTATCTAATGCACCCAAGACATTCATGAGGCTGATGAACAAAGTACTCTAAGAATACAATGAGTATGGATTGAGGATGGATGAGGGAAAAGTAAAGGAAATTTTAGAATGGCCTATTCCAAGGAATGTGACAGAGGTTCGTAGTTTTCATGGATTGGAAACTTTTTATAGGAAGTTCATCAAGAATTTTAGTAGCATTATTGCACCCATAACAAAGTGTACAAAAGGGAGGGAGTATATATGGACTAAGGTAGCAACAAATAGTTTTGAATTGTTGAAGAAGAAAGTATCAGAAGCACTTGTTTTGGTATTGCTAGATTTTAGCAAGGTCTTCGAGGTTGATTGTGATGCCTCACATGTTGGGATTGGAGTTGTACTAAATCAAGAAGGATGACCTGTAGAATTCTTCATGGAAAAGCTAAATGAAGTCAGGAGGAAAAATTCTACTTATGATGTGGAATTTTATGCTATTGTTTAGGCATTAAGGAACTAGAGACATTACTTGGTAGCAAAGGAATTTGTACTCTTCATTGACCATGAAGCATTAAGGTATGTAAACACATAGAAGAAACTAAATAGTAGGCATGCAAA
This sequence comes from Taxus wallichiana var. yunnanensis, assembly GCA_018340775.1. Lineage (NCBI taxonomy): Eukaryota > Viridiplantae > Streptophyta > Pinopsida > Cupressales > Taxaceae > Taxus > Taxus wallichiana. The sequence goes on along the minus strand of CM031237.1, from coordinate 236,743,292 downwards.
ATGGGTTTCTTTTTGCAAGAATAAACTTGTCTTAAAGCATAACTTGGGTAAGAAGAATCAAGTTTTGATGCCTTGAGTCAGCGTGTAGCACTTTTGACAAAAATGGAAAATGAAGTAGTAGGGTTTGAGGAAGTTAAGGAATTGTATGAAGGTGATCCATATTTTGGTGATGTTGTGAGAAAATTTAAGGATCCTACAGTAGGTAGTGTTTCTTCTTATTATTTGATGCATGATGGTTATTTGTTTAGGGGGAAACAATTCAGTATCCCCGTGGTTCAATGATAGAAATTATTATAATATAATTTCATAGTGGGTGTTTGGCTGAACACTTTGGTATAGGTAAGACAATGTCTCTTGTTGTAGAAAATTATTATTGGCCAAAGGTAAAGAGGGACTTAAGTAGGATTGTAGCAAGATGTAAAGTGTGCCAAATGGCTAAGGGCCATGCAGAGAATACTTGGGTTGTATGTGCCAATAATACCTGTGTCCTACAGGGCCATGGGTTGATTTGAGTATGGATTTCATGTTAGGAATTCCTAACACACAACAAGGGAATGCTTATATATTTTTCGTGGTTGATAGATTCTGTAAGATGGCACATTTCAATTCTTCTAAAACAACTAATGATGCTTCAAGATTTGCATTTTTTTTCAAAAGTCATTAGATTGCATGGAGTTCCAAGAATGTTCACTTCAAATCAAGACACGAAGTTTTTTAGTCACTTTTGGAAGACTTGTTGGAGGAAACTAAGGACACAACTACATTTCAAGAGTGCATATCGCACCCAGACAGATGGGAAAAAAAAGTAGTGAACAAAATCTTGGGAAATATCCTACATTGTATAGTGGGAGAAAAGCCAAAACAATGGGACTTAACTTTACCACAAGATGAGTTTGCATATAATAGCTTAATAAATAGGTTAACATGGAGGTATTTTTTATCTCAATTTTTTCCCCGGTATAATTGATCAAACATGACTCTGCATGTAAGGAAATATAAGGCTCGGCTTTATCCTGCGAGCTCACAATCAAATCCAACACGAAGGGGTAGGCAAGCTCTACAATGGAGTAGCGAGTTGGTGAAGGACCAAATAACATCAAAGGAGGCCGAGAGGATCTTAGGAGAGAAATAGAGAAAGGCTCAAAGTCTTCAGAGCTTCAAAAATGATTCGTGAGCGGGCCAAAATCAGCTATGTATGGAAGAGATGATGGAAGCTTCCACATGCCTCATTGGTACATCTCCAAGGGTTAAACCCAAAAGGCAGTCCTGAAATAAGCACCAAACATCCATGTGTCTAGAACCCCAAAATTTGCACCAGCCGTTGAAAATTCTATGAGTACCAAGATGCCACGTGCATTGTCCGCACAACTTCAAAAGTAAATCCAAAAGCAAGTATCCAGCGAGCGTGGAGCTTCCATATGTCCCAGGTCTGAAAAAGGGACAGAGATGATCATTTTAATCGAATAAGTATAAACAACTGGTAGAAGTCTCCACGTGTCTCATCAGCACAAGTTCAAAGGTACAACCCAAAGAAGAGACTCAAATGAGTGCGAGGCTTCCACGTATCTAGGGTTTGAGAAAGGCATTGGCTGAATCGACTAATTATCATAGACTCACGGAAGGTGCCACGCGTCATTTCAAGCACATCTTCAAAGGTAAATCTAAAAATGGGTCTCCCAGACAAGCACTAGCCTTCCACATGTCCCAGTGTCGAAAAGGGACAGAGTCAACAGTTGAAAATTCAAGATGGGGCGAGTCGGTGGAGGGTTCCACATGCCTCGACGACAAAAATTCAAGAGGGGTGGCCCAAGGGCCGAGTCTTAAGTGAGTGTGAAGCATCCACATGTCCAAGAGTCAAAAGGGTGATAGAGCCAATAGTTTAATCGACTAAGTATAGAAAGGTTAGCGGAACCCTCCATGTGCATCGTCCATACAACTTCAAAGGTAAAATATGGGGGCAGGTCCCATATATGTGCTTTGAGCCTCCACATGTCTCGAGTCGGATGTATGGCCCCACAAAATGGAAGGAACTTAGCCAAAATGCAAACAAACAAAGAAAAAATGTGAAAGGAGCCACGTGTCTCTTCGTTGCAACTTCAAAAGAAAAATATAAAAGCGCTCCCCAAACATACGGCATCTCTACACATGGCCATGTTTTAAGTCAAGTTGGGAAGGTGGGTCACCGGAGGTAGTTTGAATCTTTTGGATTTTGTTTTGAGAGGGAGTAAAGTATAAAAATAAGAAACACCTTCGCCGATGCCCGGAGAAGCCACGTTTCAAGCCTAAAATACATGTGGGAAGACGGTCCTTTAAGGGATTATTTTCCAAAGGTGGGTCGGACACGAGGATTACAAATAAAAATAAGAAAGTAGCAAGTGGAGGGGGCTACAGAGAATTTTGCACTTTTGCAACATTTGTGCAAAAGGTGTAATTTCAATTTTGAGCCAACGGACCTGTTCTGCGAAATGGGTTTTTTCCATTTTGGTACGGATTTGATTCAAACATTTAAATGAGCATATATTTCGATCCAGTGCTCAAAATTCAACAAATTTAGTACCATCGAAAAGGTCTCGAGATCATCTACACCATGGAATACTACAACTTTAATTTGGAAAAGGTTATGTGGGTGAGAAATAGGAAAACATCTTCATTCCATTAATATACGATCAGATTGCTTCAACAACTACATCAGATTTGATTTGATCTGTTGTTCTTCCTTCTTTGACACACTAAACAGAAATAGAGGGGAGGACATGATAGATTGTGGTAAGATTTGCACGGGCATTGATTGTTGGTATAATAGCTCCAAATCAAGTTTTTCACCTCTTTTCTTCTCCTCTCTTTGCTTCATCTATAAAGGTAAGAGTTTGGCTCATTGTAAAGGGTTGGAGATTTTTGTTTTGTGCCCTCCTTCTTCTCTCGGTCTATAGAAGAATTCATGGATTCTAACCTTCTATTAAGACTATAATGCAAGTTTCTCACCTCTTGGCCATTGTAATGTTCTGTATCAATTTGTGAAGCAATAGTACATGTTTGTGGATGATTTCAACCGTCTCTTGTGTATATTGCGTTTATTTGATCTTTCATTGCAATATTGGTTATATGTGCATGATGGTTGTATTACATTTTAATGTTTTGTGTTTGATAGCAAAGCCAGTGTTTAGCATTCCTTTGGTGCATCACCTCTACTAGTTTAGGTTTAATTTCTTGCATTTTCTTAACCCTGTCTCTTTGGAAAGTTAGAATAGCTCCTCGAAAGTTTCATGTGTGCACTGAACAGGAGGAATAGGAACCGGCCTTTATCCAGAGAGCTCTCTTGATTTCAAAGTCCCACAATTTGAGAGATTCTCCTTGTTGTGCAATCACACCGAGAGTCTCAACCCATCTAATTGCAAACATTCGGGGTGTTGTGATTTTGTACTAATAGTTTTGACATGCCCAAAGGAGACCAAAAAGTATTCAATCTACTAAAACTTTTAAGGAGCTCAAAATTACACATCTGGAAACTCCAAAAGATATAGAACCCACTAGTTTTAGCATTCCAAGCTTGCAAAGTTCATGAGAAGAATACAAACAAGGTCAAGAACTAGAGAGGAGGGACTATTTTTCTATCTACATTTATCCCCAAAAAGAGCAGGGAGGGGAAGAAGGGCTCAAAGGTCTCCATCTCTGCTAAACACAACCTTGGCAACACCTCCATTAGGTAGGCCTTTCGTTCAATCGACTAGAGTCCTTCAACCAATAAGGATGGCAATCCAATCCCTACATCAATTTCAATGGAAGCAGTCTGATGGCTCTCAACACACAAAATCCAGTCCTAGTTGTAGCATTGAAGAGCATTCCATAATTCACTAGAGAGAATCAAACTACTCCTAGTGCCCACATTCAAGACATTGCAAATGTCTGTGTAATTCATGAGATCACGGAGATGGACACTGCAGTAAAATTTTTAGCCTCTTCATTCAAGGGGAAAGCATTGCAATGGTTTAGGATTCTAATAGCAGGCTCTATTCAGAATTAGGACCATTTGTGTAAAGCTCTTCACAACCAGTTTTGAGAAAAGGAGATAATCTATCCTTCTTGAACATTTGACAACCATCAATAGGGATCCTAATCAGTAATTTGTCTACTTCAACTTCATATTCTAGCGGACATGGGATAGGATTCCAGGTGGCCATAAGACCAATAAATGAAGGTGATTTTCTATACTTCCTTAGAGCTTTAAATTCTAATATTACTTTAATGATTCAATCCATGGGAGGTGTAACCTTACCTACATCCTATAAAATTTCTATTAGAGCTGAAAATTGTTTAATTTAGGCTAGTAAACTTGCACCTAGGCCACCTATGTCTCTATATAAGAACTAGGAGCTCCAAGCACTAATCAAACACCCACATTAGCTCCCATGCCTACTCCAAGGAATAAGATTCTAGAAGAAGCTTCCACATCATCCTCTATCACTTCAAAAGAGCTACAAGAGGTTATGAAACAACTGAAGAACCTAGGAAATGAGCTAGTGACTATTAAGAGACAAAGCAAGCTCAATTTTTTAGGCCATATCGATCTCAAACTCAGTATCAAGCTAGGCCCCCATACCGAAAAAATAGACCACTAGCTTAGGATGTAAATCAAAATCAAAACCAAATACAACCTCAAGTTGCTAGGACTTTCTGACCATATGATCCAAACACAGCTTCAACATCGAAGGCCTTGTTTCTAACACAAAAAAATATGGCACAAGAATATGATTGGCATTTCCCATGCAATCAACCCCATAACCATTCAATGTGTTTCAATGGTGTACTAAACCAGTCCTTGATGGTACACACCAATGGTGGTGTGTCCCAAGAGCCCACTCAAGAGGAAAATCGAAGCAAGAAACCCGAGAAAGAGATACCTTCAACCGAGACTATGTTTTTCAATCGCGGTTCAAGATTTTTGTGGAGTTAACCAAGACCCTTCTCAAAGTATAGCTACTAATACACAAACCAAGAAAAGGAATATTTGAGAGGTACAATCATCAAACTAAGGTAATCTATAAACCTCTATTACTCCACAAGGTATTAGAAATCAAGGTACAACTCCTAATGTCCAGAGTCAACCCAAGCCACCTTCCAGATTCACTCAGGCACTAGTTTTAACGATCCATGTGCAAGAGAAGAATGTACCAAGAAAGGGGAAGAAAAAGATAGCTCATCCCAATTTAACATCATTGAAAAAATGAAGAAAACAAATGTAAACATCTCAATGTGGGAGTCATTAGCTATCCCAGACAGAGAGACCTATTGTAGGCTGCTATGGCCAATTGGTCAACCTCAAATCAGCCCCCAACCAACAAGAGAAAGTGCTTACCAATGTGGCTCAGCCTAAAGGAAACCATGGAGGACAACAAGGTAAGAATCTAAATCCCCCTCCATTCTATGTTTCATTGATCATTAGGGACAATTTGGTACATAATTGTAGGATTAATTTGGGAGTGAGTAGCTCAATAATGCCGAAGCAAATAGCCGATCAACTGGGTATGCAGTACGAATTCATCTCTAAGGGTGTAGTGTAATTGGATGGGAAAATGGTCCTTCCTAATTAATTTTTTTACTGTATTTAAAAATATTGTCAAACATTTTCGAGTTTTATAAAAAAATCATTTAAGAAACCCTCTTAGAAATTATATGAATTTCTATATAGTATGTTAATTGTTAATCTACATAATATAAAACTGAATGAATTAATCTACATTACACGCATGCCCAAATATGACCGTATTGCAAAATGTATTGGTCATAGACTTGCCACCACACTTTGCATTGTGCTCGTCGAGAGACTTCACCACTAAAATTGGAGGTTGTTTCTCCATTGATTGGTCGCAAATGATTTTTATAACAAGATATGGAGCTAAGGGTACGATCATATTTGAGCCCATTGTGTATTTTCATATCGATCCTCATGTACCCAACCCAATCAATGCGAATTGTTCAACCTTTGATTAGGAAGACCTCCCAAGAACTTATGAGGTGGATACCAAGGTTGGGTGTATTCTAGACTTGACTCTCGATGAATGGAAAAACAAGAGGCATACTTTTGACCCTTACAAGGAAGTGGAAGAATCTAAGCTAGGAGTTTACTGTTTTTGCATGAGAATCATTCTCTTCCGACATCACTAAGCCGTGCCACAAGGATGGTAATGAGGTATGAGAGTTATTCTTTGATGGCTTAAGAAGTAGACAAGAAGCAAGAGGAGGAGCTATGCTTGTTTCACCTCAAGGTACAAAATATTACTCAGCCTTTCGTTTCCAATTTTCTTGCTCAAACAACACAACAAAGTATGAAGCCTTGATCTATGGACTGCATTGGGAAAGAAAGAGAGGGATTAAGAATCATCAAATATTTGGTGACAAAGTGAACCGATTGTGAAACAAGTCGAGGAAAACGTGCTACAAGGAATGATCTACTCGAGATATAACAATAGGGTATGGGACATCATCGAGGACTTGAATCTTTTAACATTATGTCCATACATAGAAAAAGAATGATGTTGTAGACAGATTGCGGTAATTGGGAAACATTTGACGTAGTAGAGAGTATCAAAAGTGATATCTCTCAGCCCCATATCAAGGTGGTTGTGAGGCCAACTGTCCCGAATAACAACACAAGTTGGTAGGTCTTCAAGAATGATCAACAAATTATCAATTTACTACAATAAGAAGATGAGTTATCCTCCGTAAAACCAAGAGAAATTAGAACAACAATATGGTGACCAAGTGGTGCAGCTGAGAACTAACAAATTACCAAAAGGTCTTGTAACCTTGGAGTCAATATTCAACCCAAATGATCATTTCCGTAAGGAGAAATCAAACACTTAGGTAAAGGGTGAAGATTTAGAGCCCATTTCCGTAGATGAAGGCAAAACGTTACGAATTGGCAAGGTGAGAACCCAACAAGAAAACTCTAAGTTCATCCAAATTTTTAAAGAATTTGTAGAAGTCTTTGCTTGGACTTACAATTATTTAAGAGGTTTCAACCCAAGGTTGGCACAAGACATTATCGATCCGGATATGGGATCTAAGCATTTCGACAAAATCAAAGGCCACACATTGATCCTCTCATGAGAAATGAGTTGAAAAAATTAGTTGAGGCCAAAATCATCTTCCCTATCAAGCATTCAAGTTGGGTTGCAAACTTGGTGCCTTTGAGGAAAATAAATGGAGAAATCAGATTGTGTGTAGAATTTCGTGATCTAAACAGAGCATCACTCGAAGACCACTACCCACGTCCATCGATGGAGAAAATCTTGCAGCAAATTGTAGCTAGATCTAAGAGGTTTTTATTGATAGATGGATATTCAGCTATAATCAAATAATGGTGAAAGAAGAAGATCTGCATTTCAAGACAACCTTCACCACCAAATGGGGTAATATCATTATAAGAAGATGCCATTCGATCACAAATGCTGGAGCAATATTTTAGCGAGCTATGGATATGGCATTCAAAGGATTGATCAACAAGATGGTGTTGGTATATCTAGATGATATCACTGTTTGTTTCTCAAAGAACACAAGATCATCTCTTGTACCTCGGATAGGTATTTCAGAGGTGTAGAAGATTCAGAGTGTCATTGAATCCGAAGAAGTGTGTATTCTTGGCACATGAGGGAAAATTATTGGGCCACATAGTCTCAAGAGAAGGGTTAACAATTAATCCTGAAAGGGTTGAAGCCATCTAAACACTTCCATTGCCACAACACAGGAAGTCTCTCCAAAGATTCTTGGGGAAAACAAACATTGTTCATAGATTTGTGACTAATTTTGCCGCTCTTATGAATCCTTTAACAATGATGTTGAAGAAGAGTATTGCATTTAAATGGACAAAAGAAGGAAAAGAGAGTTTTGAGGCCATCAAGCTCACAATATCACAAGCCCCAACTCTTATTAACCTAGAATTTTCAAAGGAATTCATGTTGTATGCTTTTGAATGGTTAGACACAATCTCGGCGATCTTCATTCAACCTAATAAGGAAGGTTTAAAACAGCCCATAGCCTTCTTCAGTCAGATCTTGGAGGATTACAAAGTAAATTATTCTTTCATTGAAAAGCATGTCCTTGTTGTCATTAGGATTTTGAAGAAGTTTAAACAATTGGTTTTGAACAATAAGATTCAACTGTTAGTGTCTCATACTAGTGTCAAGGATTGTTTCCTAAACAAGGACTTGAATGAGAAGAGATTAGGATGGATCACTCATGTAATGAGGTCAATGCATGGTATTAAGTCCCACTTTTTGTCCCGAAAATGTGAGTGAGGAATGTGTTTGGGAGGTAAACATGACTGGTTCACACAAACACCCCCTTCGCACAAACGTGGTTCATGTGAACTGATATGTCAGTTTTTTTTGCCACGTATAGCATTGAATATGGTTCACACAAAAGGGGTGTTTGTGTGAACACACCTCTTTATGTATTGGAGGCACTGCAGAGGAAATAACTTTTCCTCCGCCTCACCTTCTTCACGCAAAGTTTAGAGCAGACCAAACCGAGCCCACATCCCACCGGCCGAGGCCACCAAGCCCACCGAGTAGTGTTGAAGGAGCCAACCAAGGAGACTAGTGTGGCTACTAACCAGCATAAACTAGACCGAGCCCACAAGCGCAGACCAGATCGAGCCCACAAGCACCCACCATGCCCAACGAGCCCACTAGCATGGCCACTGAGGAGTGAGGAGGCCATTGACGAGCACCGGGTATGCATTTAGTTGTTTTTTTTGGTGAAAATGGAGGATCCCATGGATTTGGGCATAAAATAAATGAAACCCTAGTTTTTTATTTGTAAAACCCTAGCAAATTGGAGACTTTTTTTGTGTAATCATTTTTAAGAGATATTTGTTCACTTTTTTCTTTGATCTACCTCTACATTGAAACATTTTCATTTTTTTGCAAAACCCATTTTAAATCTCTTCTATCATGACCAGGCTTCATAAATTTTGGTGTCAATGCATGGTAATAATGGTGCTCTAAAAACTGTAATGATATATTAAATTTAAAATATACCTTCTATAGAATAATGGTGCTGTGAAAACCATAATTTCTGCAATAGTGGGTAATTTTTGATATATAAAATCCATTAGAGAAAATTACATAAATTACAGTAATTTCTAATATATAAAATCCATTAGAGAAAATGAAGTCGAGTATACCCTCCTTCCTCATATAGTCTCTGGTGTGCTGAGCTCTCATGTGCCATGGAGAGGGCAACCAAAGCCCCCAAATCACCATGTTCCCAGTTAAGACACAACTCAATCCTAAACAAGTGGGTCATTATATCCCCTGTCAGAGGTAAACGCCCCTCTGATTTCAAATCCACTACAAATTCCTCACACCATTCTGCAGGCCCCTGCCCATTCTATCTCCACCACAAACACGAATGTGCTCCTGAAATATTCAGAATTCCTGAAGGGATCGATGAATGGAGAGTAAGAGTTATAAAAAATATTTACCCAGCTGTTTCAATGGAAGAAAAAGAACCTCACATGTAATTAAGTGCTCACACTCTACCTGGATTCGGTTCCCATGATGTAGTTATTGAAACCCCTTATCACTTTGTGACTTTGGCAGAGATGCCTGAATCGAATGTACTTGATGTTTTATATGCATACAGAACACGAGTTCAACAACTTTCCAGTAATCAGTACATCAAATATATCCAGGTGAATTCATAATGGCCTCCCCAGTTACAGCTCTTATTTGTGTTATATGTTTCACATCAGATTTAATTCGATTGGATTTTTTAGAAATTAAATGTGCAAATTTTTGGGTTTTCTGTTTTTTAAACGGGCGTTTTAATGGTCAAAACTATGTGGGTTCTCTGTCCCTGATTGGGATTTTGTTTTCTCTCTAAATTGTTGCATTTTCCTGTTATCTTCTTTTAATGCAGGGAGAATGCACCACTAATCTTAGATCACCTTCATGTTTACAAGTTATGATATGTATCCTATCTTTATTACCCAGGTTAACTAGACTGCTTTAGGATTAGAACCATGCCGGCCTTGAACCTGGGTCATCACCATCACAATTACTTAGCCTTGTAACTTGACCATGAGTAAATGGTCCTATTTTATATAGATTTGTTTTCTGGTGATGTAGTTTATATAGTGGGTCCTTTAGATGTTGGTGAAGATGACACATGGTGTGTAGCATTATTCACAAGTGCAATCATATTCAAATCCTCCCAGATTAATCTCCTTGAGGAGTGACGAAAGATGTGAGAAGTTGTTGGCAACTTGTTTTTTTGTAAACCATTTTCCATCGGAAGGAACTTGACTTGCTTTGATGATATGGAACTTGAATTGCTTTGATGATATCCAAACTGATCTTATATTCCCAATAATCATATTTTATCTTTATGAAACCACACATTTTAATTTCAACTTCTACCAGATCATGCTCTTCAAAAAAAGTGTGCTAAAATAAAATTATCTAAAAATTATTCGTAATTTATCAATAACGATAGATAGGAGAGAAGTACTGATAAGAGCCTCATAATCTCCTTCATCTAACATATAATAATAGAGAAAACATTCATCATTTTTAGGAATAATAAGTTCATGATGATTGATAATTTTAGAATCTTCTTCTTGTTCAAATAACTCTATCTCTATTAGCCTACATGTGCCAAAAAATGCAAAATTGAAATTTTCATATGATTTAGGCATAAATTTATCTCCCTTTCCAATAATATGGCATGATTATTTATGAATTTTTTTTCCTCTTTTATCTTGATATCATATACCTCTCAGCTTGATATATTTGAATGACACTAGGAAATTTCTTGTTTAAGCATGTTGGATATGGTCATGTAATCTTCGATTTTGATCAGTTACTTTTATGTAACCTCTAAGAACAAATTGAAAGAATAATCACCCACAATAATTACATGAGTATTTTTTCTTTTGTTATCAAAACAATTAATATAAAGAATAATAGGTGTTATGGAGTTATATTCTCTAATTTTAAATATTTACACATCATATTAAGGATTAAAAACTACATTGACACTTACCTTGACATCACTCTCTTGAAGGGTCTGCAACAGAGAATAGGAATTCATTTTGAGTTGTGCTTATGTTTATGATGGGAAGACACATTAAGAATCAACAAATCACTCATCACGAGACAAAGATATTCATTTTTATTGTAAGTTGCTTCTTCAAAAATATCCACCTCAAGATAAGATGAAGTCAAATTAATGAAAACTATTTTCCTTTACATTATTTACATATTATTTTTTAAATAATAATTTTTATTTCCTCACTATTTTGGAATAATTCAAAAACTGAAAATATAATTTGATCAAAATATTTATTCGGAGGCTCACAAAGATTGAATTCCCCAAATTATTAAGATATTTCTCAGGAATAAAAATAGTAAAGTGTAAAGGATCATCAGAATTGCTTATGGAGAATAGTTATTTTATTTCTTTCTCTTGATTAACTCAAGATGCCCAACATTCGACTATGTTTCCTCAATGAAGTGAAATAATTAAAATTTTATTTTAGGATCTAATATCCCTTATGACATTACTAATATCAGTAGTCCTTACTATTTCATAGTAGTCATCCATTCATCTTGATAACTGAGGAATTCAATGAGAGTAGTAAAATGGAAGGGAAATGTTGTAATTCTTGAGAACTCCATTTGAATTTATGGAGTTCATAATTTGATAGAAATCTCTCTTACAACGATACTAGATAGACAACTAGTAATTCTAGGCATGACTCAATGAACACTAATTTCATATATAGTATATTTAATATCTACTTTTCAATCCATTCCATAATAATTACCTACATTTGGTATAATAGCCTTTATTCAATAATTTTTAAAATCATGGTTTGAGTGAATTTTAGTTCAATGAGTATTACCATCTTTAAAAGAGCCAACTTTGAGTATGAGAGAAATTGATTGAAGAGTATTATTGTTTGGAAAGGATTTTGGGATAATTTATACATGGATACATTCCAATTCTAGATTATAATTCTTTCTCTCAAGATCAAAATAAAGTAGAAAAGGAAAAAAATAAGGAAAATGTAAAATAATTTTTCTATCATCATAATGTCATATAACTAAATATTTATCCAAGAATAACTCAAACTAAAAATTTCCACGAGGCACAAAATACCTTCGATACTTCATATCAAGGATATAATAAGGTAAGAAATGAAAAAAATAAATGTGAAAATAAATTTTAAAAATTTGAGAATGTCATACAATGAATGAGTTGGAGAATATTTCATAAAGATATATAATTTAGTACATAGAATGAGGGTTCATCGAGAAAACATAGAAGAAAATTTTATAACATGAGGATCTTTTTTTAGGTCTTTCATAAAAATACAAATACATATTTTGATAAATATTTAGGAGTATACGGACTTTAAAAATATAAGTATTTATAAATTAGTTGGATTTTTTATCTCATGAAGGAAAAATGATACTAGATATATAGGAGATCCAAATATGAAATATCAAACAACAATGTTGATTCAATGCCTAAATAGAAAATTAAACGTAATAATCAAGTGAGGATAATAAATACACGTTCAGAGGGAAATATTGAGATAAATGCAAAAGAAAAGGAAAGAGAAAACTTACTCATTTCCCTTATGGTGTTAATTATCTAATACACTCTAAGTGATTCATGTTGAAACCATGTCACTAGTACTTGTGTTATAAATTTATAGGACTATTATTACATTTGATGATAATGTTAGTTCAATTGTGCTTTATATTCGATTATTTGTTAATAAGAAACCTACTTATAATGTCTTGGTTTATTACATTTGATGATAATGTTAGTTCAATTGTGCTTTATATTCGATTATTTGTTAATAAGAAATGTATATTTATAATGTCTTGGTTTATTTGTTAATAAGAAACCTATTAATAAGAAACCTAAAATATAATGTCTTGGTATCCTAATTACGTGCACCAAAATTTATTGTGTGATGTTGTGTAGGAACTCAATGATATGTGCAATATGTTTCTTGCATTTGATTAGATTCTAAAAAAACTGCATGTTACATTCTAGATAATTCCTCCTTTAGTTCCATTAAATCTATGTGATCCATACACTCATGCATGACTGACTTATAAGATATATGTAATTTCTTATTTTCTAAATTATTTGCATTGAAGCTTGAAAATCATATTTCTATTTTCATTAAAATAGGAGAATATCTTAGGAATTTTTTAATTAAAAGTACTATTAATTGAATTTTACTTTCATTTTTTTATAGTCATGGCTTCTTCCACTCCTAATTTGTTTGAGAGGACTATTTAGAGATTGCAAAATTATAATCTATTCTCCAAAATCCAACTACAGTTAGGCAATATAAAGCCCATTGTGAAAAAATATTGGTTGATCTTCGTAGAATAGAGACAAGTTTGAAAACATATAACCCATTTGATTTTGAGTCAATAAAAAAATTTATGGATTCATTAAAATCAAGTGTCTCAGGAGATGTAGGTTATAATGAGATTACATCACGACTTTCCGATAAGGAAGTCATTAAGAGGTCTTGTTGGAGTTTTATGCAGACAAACAAAAAATAAGGGCATATTATGTAAACAAATGTTCATGTCCCCTATGTGCCCCTTTGATTTATCTTAGATTTGTGGCCTCTCAAGGCCAATTTCTGAAAAATGACCAATTACCACTATACTTCATAATGATGCTACATGTTGAGGTTCACTTAAACCTAAATGTGAACTATTTAGACATACCTAGTTATTTGGGGGGGGGCATGGCCATATTAGCCACAAGGAGGCATATAAAAGGAGGGAGCTATTGTAGTTGTTGACGTGTGGAATCTTGTACCAAGGCCACAACCATTCTTATAAGGATTTCATGATGTCTCAACACCTATCGTTATGACGCACATGGGGTCTGCTATCGAGGTCTTGCTAAAATTTCTCGTGAGACCCAATTGATCTCTTCTGACCATGTGGGTCAATACCTTCAAAGACGTGATACTAGTAGTGGAGGTTCTAGTAGCAGCAATGATGCACACAACGAGGTATACACTCGTGCATCTTTGATTTCCCCATATGAATTTGAGCTAGTTCTGATCCCATCCCGCTCAACTAGGATGCATCATGGTTGTTGACTTGTTTCATGCATATGAGGTGATTTCACGGCATTGCAACATTCCACTATCGGGGTTTTAGATTTTATAGAGCAAAGTGGGAGTGTATCTTCTAGTCACATTACTTTACCACTACTATAGATAGAATTCTTTTTGTTAGGATCGTCACACCTGATGTTCAACACATTTCTATTCTAGTGTGTGAAAATTAAACCTTTAATATAATTAAATTTATTTTATTTGATCATTACTTTACAATTTATTAATATTAAAATTAAACATGTACTTTTGTGTTTAGGCTTCTGCTCAAGTGTGTTGAGCTTCATAGCCCACACCATCTACCCATGTCACATACACATAGCTCTTGACGGAGCACAACATGGATCTCGATGTTTTGGGCTTGAGTCAACTTCGCTCACATGGTGACATATTTTCTAGTGTTGAGGTGTGTGGATGACAATCCCATACATTTGGAGACACGTTCCACGAGGTATAAATACATGTGTTTTAATAGAATTAATATTTAATCTAAATTGAAATGTTATAAATTAATGAAATTTATTCAAAAAACTTATTTATCAACTTCTTACATTTTATTTATTTTGTTTCACATGGATCTACAAGACAGAGATCTACACATAGCGTAGATACTCCCAACATCCACCTTGGGAAAAATACTGAGGTAATTAATTGTACATATTTGTTATATGATGTATTGAATTAATCAAGAAATTGTTGTAGAATTTTTCTTATATATTTTAATATATGGTACATTCTATATATAGTTTATGACATGTATATTCCTTTTTTATCACATAGGGTGCAATAGAGCGTAGTGAGGGGTCCGACACTCGCCCTAGTGCATGGAGGATACTTTAGTAATATTTTATAGATTTTAGACATTTTAGACATGTATATACTCATTAGAGATTTTAGATATGTATATACTTTTAGAGATTTTAGACATGATTTTGACATTTTAGACATACTTTTAGAGATTTTAGACATGTATATACTCATTAGACATGATTTTTGATATTTTAGTAATACTTTATGTTACATTAAACCTTCCATGGCTTAGTGAATGCTTCTTTACTTATGCACTTGTCAAATCATTTTCAAAATACATTGTTAGTATTAAACTATCTCTCTAAAACTCTATAGTAACTTAAAAGCTTGTGAAAATAATAGATTCCCTCTCTTTATCTATCCTCTCTCTAAAACTCGGGAAATATAAACTCATGTGTTGTTACAGGTGTGTGAAATGATGGAAAATGAAGTAAATGTAATGCAATACATTTCCATGATTTGTACTATTTTAATGTAATTGTAAATTTGACTTTATTTGGAGATGGGAAGAAAGGAAGTTATAAAGATTAATTTAAGAATGTATTCAATATATAAGTAGTGAACATGTTTAAGTGATGGTTGATTTCCATACTACACATCTAATGTTGAAATTATGATTTGAATCATATATGATGAAAGCTTAAGTTCATTGTGCATAGCCTATTAAAACACCTAACGTAAAATGCCTCTCTGTAAACCAAAGTCTTTGGAGATAAAACTCATGCCATCCTACCTCATAAAGAGTAATAAGTCTTCATCTGCATTTGTAATATGTTCACTCGCATTTCTACCACCATCGGTACATTTTTTAGGACACTCAAATGGTAACCTTGAGTCATAATATCTTTCAATACCTTGAGTCATGTAGTTCTTTATTGTCTATATCAAAATTTAATTGTCTATCATTTTGCTCACATGAAATTTTAAATGATTCAAGTTAGATTTATTGACACTAAGAGTTCTTGTTTCAAATTGTTATAAAATATGCTGGAAAAGAGAAACTAAAATGAGGAAAAAATAATATATAAATTAATATCCATTGCTTTACATCCATCCACGAGCAAAGAAATCATCAACTCAATTTTTGAAAAATGGTGATTAATGTCGTTTTACATGTACACAATATCTAAAAACACCATCAATACAAGACATGTTGGGTAGACCTAACACTAAGTTTTTAAAACTCATTTGTTATATATAGTTTTTATAAGAGATTTCAAGTTTCCAAATCCTTCATGATATAAACATTGATATATATGGAAATAATATTATTGGAGATACTAGGGAACAAAATTACATCATTAATGAACCCATCCTTAATATCATAGCAAGAAAGTTGTCAAATATGTATGCCAAATGACAAATAAAATAGATAAAATATTTTAAATTCCTGGAAGACATGAATATATAATATTCCATGTCCTTCTATATAATACCAAGTGGCTTTGCTCGTTGTTTAATGACCTATAATATTTTTTCATGGTCTTCTACATCTAGTCTCCATTTTTTACGTTGACTAGTTTTAGTCTTCACTCTTTGCAATTGTAACCTGTAGAATAATTATGTGATGGGTGTAATGATACACCTTTTTGTCTGGTTTGTAATAAAAAAAGTGAATCCCACTTTGAGAGGATTTCACTTGTTGTAAGTATGTTCCTTGCACTACAATCGAGACAATATAAAATGTTGTCTCTTCACTTGTTATTTCACATGTTAGCTTTGTTCTCTCTTTTGTGCAACGCAACAAGTAGTACTCCACTTTCTCAACATTGTCTTCTTCAACAATTACTGCAAATACATCACCTACAACAAAATGAAAATAAACATTCAATGATCCATGTATAGTATAAATATATATTTAATTATCAAATTATACAATCCTTTTAAATAAAACATACCTTGTTTAACCAATCCAGATATGTGGTCATAATTAGTTGAAATTAATGGAACATATTCAAAACTATCATCATGATCTGATCCATATGTGTCATCCACAACTAACGTAAATTGCTTCCACTCACCTACATACCCATGTTTTTGACTATTGCACTTTGAATATGATTTGTTCATGCATTCATAACAAAAACAAGAATAATCTCTTGTACAGATTGTCCAATTATTACTATCCATAGTCATCAAAGAGTGTAAAGACCTAGAATTGGGAATCCTTTCACATCCATACTTTGTCCTTTGATCAATACCTTTAATTAATCATGCTCAAAATATCAATAAAGTTTAAAACAAACATCAAAATTTAGAATAAAAAAATTTAAAGTTTGTAACTTGTAGAACTTAATAAATCACATCAAGATCTACATATCTATGTTTTAAATGTGCATGTACCTATTATCTCCCAAAACACTCTATGTGGGGTTGAATCCTATGGGGTTGAAGCGTGTGATGTTGAAGCCTGTGAGGTTGAAACCTAAACTGCAAAATGTTTCTTACACCATTCAACAATGGTGTGGGCATCAATCAATCGATCTCCCTCATAATCAAAGCTTTTTTTTTAGAGCACATTTGATGCATGCACCCGCACCATCGTGTTCTCCCTTCCCATGACCACTCTAAAAAAACTCCATAAATGAGAATTTTGTGATGACGATGATAACGGCGAGTGGAAAGAAAGGGTGAGAGGATTTGAATTGTGATGCACAACCATCTGACCAAACAAAATATTGATCTATTTGTATTCCTCATTGATTAAAGATATTGAAAGAACAAACCAAAATAGTGCTCCACAAAGTGGGTGTCATGTTCCTTGTCATCACTTATATAGAAGTGATACTCCTTCTTGATCATTCACTTCACATATGTACTTTCAACCCATCCAAATCCAATTGTGCATGCCTATAAAATACTTGAACCATGATAGTAACCTAGTCAATATGATAATATTGTGTCTGAATTTATTTTTTATGAGAAAATGAGTAATTCTCAGAAAAATCAACCATAGACAATATGGAACCAATAGGGAATGTGTCTCTATTAGTCTTGAATTTTGTAGCCTGCCACTTTGAATAGTGAAAATGTTTGATGTATGGACTAATTAAACTTTGGAAACTTTGCATGAATGTAGCAATGGGGATTTCCTCTTCTACCAAATCCAACTTGGTTGCATCTTTTCCAAGCCTTGTTGAATATTTTATGTATTTGAACCTACAAAATCAATTCATAATGGAAAAATTGTCATGTATTCATTTGCAGTAAACATAAAAATCAAAATAAAATCTAACATCCAAATTTAAAACACACACACACACACACACACACACACACACACGTATATATATACATATATATCACCTCTTGCAAGCCACCATTTTAACTGTGTCCAAATCTTCATTTGTTTTTGGCAATAATTTCAAGTCCCCACACTTGTCACAGACACCTTTGATGCAAGTCATATGATCATCGACATGATCATCGGATATCATGCAAAGAATTGAAGTTATGAATTCACTGACACGTGTAGGTGGGGCATTTTCTTCCCATAACTTTCTATACACCTAAAAAACATAGATTTTGAAATACATTAATTTTAAATCACATCTCAAAAAATGATATTTAAACAAATTTCAAATATATAGATATAAATGAAAGCACACCTCAAAATATATATACATGATATAATTTTTTTTGTACCTGATAGTGATAATCAAACTCAACGTGATAGCGACAACAACATGTGTCAAGGACTTTATCAGCTCACACATACCAAGGCTTCAAATTTTCAAACATTCATTGTCCAATCTTGAACATCCAAAAGAAAATGGATTTTCTTCATTATCAAATAATTTATGTACATCTCATGTTGAAAATTATTTCCAAGCCAATGTTTTATATGTTCATCATAGTTATCGACTAAATTATCTTGTGTTTTAAAACTTCCCTCACATTCGAAGAAGGATTCGATTCCTCTCATTCCAAAAATGCATCAAAAACTATCTTTAGAATATTATCTTCTATTTTTCAAAAATAGATTTCTACACATTAAAACCATTTTCCTTCCATAGTAGAGTCATCCAATGTCTTCCTCCTAATTTTCATACTTGCTGACCATCTTTATAGATAAAACCAATTCCTTGGCAACTTGATGGTAACAGGATTGACGATTCTTTTCATATCATCACTTACAACGTGGTTAATATTGCTCTACGATAAATACTCTTATGACCTTGTCTAGTTTTTGTACCTAAAGAACTTATTCCTTTAAAATTTTCCCAACAAATTCTTCTTCTCCAATATTTTCTGAATTTTCTCCAAAATCAACACCCAACATTCTAATGAGTTATTTCATATAAACATGATTCATCAGAATGTAACCAAAAATGTGCTCTAAAACCTAGTCAAATTAACAAATTCACCATATATTATCTCTACACTTTTATCCTGTTTTTATGATAGTGGTTCTTGTTGCCCAAATTCTTTTAATTTTTTAAATCCATCTTCACCAAGTGTTTCACTTTTTCTTGGGAAGTAATGCCATAAATTTTGTTATCACTTCATATAATGTTGTGCATCATGATCTTGTCCATAAACATGCACATGTGATTACACCAAAATTTATTCCTTTAAAAATTCCCATACAAATGTGATTACTTCCATTTTGAATTTTTCTATCCAAAATTTAATATCTAAAAATTTAGTTTCCTATCTAGTAAACAATAATTTAAGTTGAATGCTAATTGTATTTATATAGCTTCTCTCCTTGATATGTATATCATTATATAAATTATATATATATATATATATATATATATATATATATATATTCGTGATAGTGGAGAGAAAATTCTCTAATTTTTAAAGATGGCATCACCATAAGCTTGATATTTAATTCTTGAAGTAGGATCTCTTAAATCTTGTTATCACTTAATCATTCTTGCAAAATGATCTATGATATAAGTTTACTCAATTTTACACCATGATCATTTCTTAAAAAAGACTTAACACCATTAATGAACATGAAAGTGATTAACCTTTGAATGATTTATATAAAAAAAAGGCTAAATGAATTAATATTTTTATATATCAATAATACATATATATAGAAAATTTGAGGTTCATATATATACATATATATATATATTGGAAAAATGCAAATCAAACCTAGACCAAAACATTTCAACACATAAAACCCAAAAATCTTGTACTATATTTAAAAGATTGAGTAAACATCACTAATAATTTAATTACAAGCTCAATAGGGAAGAGAGAGTGTAGAAGAATACATAAGTTGCATTGTCCAATTCAAAATGATGTCCTCTTTAGAATGCTACCAAGATCTACCACAACGTTTATACCCAATAAATTTCATAACAAAAATTATTTTCAAATGTCATATTATGTACAACAGGTTATATTTAATTTTTGTCAATTTACACCTATATGAGATCATTATTAATCCAATACACGACATATAAATTATATAAACTAAAAAATTACTCTCGAAATTCAAAATCAACTATCACGTGAAGGTCAATATTAGAGAGTAAATCGTAACAATTTTTTTAATGAAAGGTATGGTAGACCATCAAATATATCCCCTAGATTAATCACTTGGGGGTTAACCTTGTTAAGATGACACATACCATGTGCAATTGTATAGGGGTAATTTTATGTATAGCTTTTGTATCATAGTATTGGTAGAAATATGTGTAGTATTATAAAAGGCCCCCTCTAGAATGGGAGGACGTAGTGGTCAATCGTAAAATAAGGGGTAATATTTGGAATCCCATGATAACAAATGTTTTGAACATTTATTACCAAGTGACCCACCCACGACATTAATGCACTTCAATCCAATTTCAAATATTTCTAAGGGCAAGTTCAAGAAACTTAGAGAAATAAGGAAAATTGGTTTTAAGTAGAATCACTATATAATATACCATATATTGGTACTTAGGGTTATAATCAAAGAAGAAAAACCAAATACGTGTAAGGTTTATTGTTGTTTTGTTGATCATTGTTGGAAGGAATTTAACAATATGAATTCCCAAATAGATTCTAATCCAACATCTTTGAGATCTACATATTCCAAGGCATTTGAGTATTCTTGTGATGACACTTGATGAGAAGGTGGTTGGACAGGTCCGAACTCATACTGGTTTTACACAAGATATCAATATCATCATTAGTATTAAACATGGTTGTCCAATTTCTCCTACTTTTTTGTTCTCTACATGTAGACAAATTAGAGGATTCCATTATAAGTTTAAAGGAAACATATGATGATTGTGTTCTCTATGATATAACCATTACTATTTTTTAAGTTGTTTTTGACATCATTCTTATGTCAAATGATTTCCCTTTATTTTGATCTGATCTTGATGTTGATTATTATGGACATTATTATGGTTTTTATTTAGTATGATGTTAGATGTTGGATCCATGGATTATTGTTGACTTGATTTAGTTATGATGATGATCATTAGAGACACTTCATATGACATGATGTTACTATTTGAATATGGAATGTTATTCGGACATGTGATATTTGGAATTGTGAGTAAACCTAGAAAATAGACATTATTTGATGATGATATAGTTGTTGATATAAATTGTAAATGATATTGTTGATTGCCTTGATGTTGTTGTGATTTTATGTATATGAGTTTGTGATTATATTTATATCATGTTGGATGTTCGATATGGCCAAGGCCGAGGAGGTATTTGTTTTTACGAGTTAAAATATCACAAAAAAACATGAGGGGATTGGAGACCAACCATATTGGAATTCTAGATGAATTCAACAAGGTCACCATGGCAACATGTTTTGTTTGTGTTTTTTGTTTTCGTTAGGGATTCCCATGGGGGATCATATTTAATGTGACCATGGGTTTGTTTATTTTATTAATTTGGTTACTTTTTATTATTTTGTTTTATGTGTTTATTTTGTGATGCATTTACCCCTTTCATTATTCTTAATTAAATTGTGATAAATTAATGTGAGAAATCATATGGTTAAAATAACTAAATAAATCAAATTGAGATATGGGAAAGTAATTATATAAGTTTTCTTCTTGTAATAAATGTGGTAAGTGATGTGTAAGAATGTGTAAGTGATGTGTAAGTATGTGTAGAGTTGTGTAAGTCATATTTTGGAGTATGAAACACTCCACCTCTTTGGAAACTCGAATTTGTCCTTGGGGTTGATTTGGAGGCTATGGGACAAGTTAACTTGTCCCATGCCTCTTGAATTTAATATACCAACCATACTTATGGATGGAGGTTTGAATTTAGACTTTTATGCATTTTGATTCATCACTTTCTTGTAAGTTTTAATTGCACTCTTCTTACATTTTAATTAATTTAGTCCTTATAGGGTGTGGGCTTTTCAAAGTGTGTAAGTTTATTGTCATATTATTAACCACCCTTTATTGTGCTTGGAGAATGAATTTGACATTTTGTGTTGAGTTGAGGATGTGTGATGTGGCATCCTACATGGATCCACATCATCCTCTTCTCTTCCCTCTTTATAAATGAACTCCTTTGCTTTTTTTGGTTTTTGAACATTTTGCATACTTCCTTTTGGGTGAATTTTTCTTGTGTTGGAGCTCTTGCTTTGGAGAAAATTGGAGATTTTTTCTTGCATGAACCATTTTACATTGTTGATTTTGGGTATATTTTTTTGCATTGGAGCTTTATTTTGTAATTTTGGAGAAACTCCATCATGGAGAGGTAAGATCTTGGCTCTTGAAATACTCCTTTTCTTTATGAATGTACAATTTATCTGTGTGAATGTTTTATTTTCATGTTTGTGTGTGTGGAAATTTCTTGGATTTATTTTTGGCTGGTTTGTAGACTGCCAGGAATGGTGTAGGAGAAGGATATGGGGAATCCATGTGGGGGCATAAGGGAATGCCAATGTTATCAGAATTTTGTGGAGGGATTTGGGTTTGGGATCCACCTGGAAAATAAATTACATTTCTTACTTGTGGGGGCATAAGGAGGGGTTGGGAGGTATAAGGTTTACGGAGATGTTTTATATTTGTTGTTTGTTATAGGTGGATACCCAATTCCCATTGGGAGGCATAAGTAGCTTCCCCCATAGTTCCTTGCTCATTTGGCTTGCTTGATGAAGCCTTAGTTTTTTTGTATGTTTTAATGTATTTGTAAACTACATTCTATTTTGAACTATTTTTAAATGTGCATGTAAAAATGTTGTGTGTTTGGAAGCCTTGTTGCCATGGGTTGAATTACATCTTTTATTGCATTATGGTTGGGGCTTGGGGGCCCAATGATGAAGGATGGCTTCTCCTCTTCATTGGATGTCTTGGTTGGGTGGAGATCATTTCCTTTCCCCTACATTTGTTATGTTTAAAAGTAAAATTTATGAGCATGTTGTTATCGGATCGGAGGAAAAGAAAATACAGTTTGATAGTTTCATGTGAAATGAAATCTCATTTGTAACCTTTCCATATGAAGTGGATGATTTTAATATTATTTTTAATGGAAATATAATTTGTATGAAATTAATTATGAAAGTTATTTATTCCAAGTTATGAAAGAGATATGCTTTTTTCTCGATCATCAAAAGAAAAAATTGGAAATGTTGTTATTGTTTCAACATTGAAATATGTAAAGTTGTATTTTTAAAATCATAAATAATTGAAATACCTTTCTTCATTTTCATTGTTTATTTTAATTGGAACATAAAATATGATTAGATCCCTATTTGGAAAGTGGAAAAGAATGAAACACGTGAGAAGAATGTTGTATTTTCTACCTTGTTTTGGAAATATATGATTTTGGAAAGGATGAAATTTAGTAATTGCTTTTTTAATGGATGATTATAAAGAAGGAAAAAATTAGATTATCATAGAAAAGATTCAATGTTGTATTTCATGGAAAAAATGGTTTACATTCTAAAAATGTATAAAATCTCAGTGGAATTCAAAACTCGTATATTTTAATAAAAATCCACTATCAGAATGTTCGCAAAAACAATTCAACTGGATAAAATCAAATGAGACAATTTGGTTTGATGAGATCAAAGTGACCCCAAACAAAACTTAAGAAACAATTTAAAGATCTATTAATAGAAAAATCCCTTCAGTAGCCCTTTTATTCATTTGTGTAAGAACTTGTATTTTCAATGTTGAACTCAATCAAACAAATTTACCTTTCAAACTTATTTCTAATTCCATCCTAAGGAAATTTCTCCATGTCTTTTTGACATGTTAGGAGTAAAGGAGGATGACAAATTTGAATAAAATTTTATAAGTTTTAAAATTTACCAATTTGCTTTTAAAAAAGCCTATAGATCATTTTCTTAAATTGAACCCTTAAAATTTATCAAAATCTAATATTTATGTTTTTTGAAATGAGGGTGTTGAGAGATTTCTAGAAAATCCTCGTTTTCCCAAAATGGAGCTCTCAATCAAAATTTATGGCCTTCTGAAGTTTTCTTCCTTGGTGTTAAAAAATTTTAAAAATTTTCCTTGGCTTTAGAAAAATTTTTCAACTTGGAAAATTTAAATTTTAAAATTTTAAAAAAATTCTCCACTCTTCGCCCGCCACCCCACAACCAATCAAAGCACCACATGGCACCATGAATTTCGGCATTATTTTGTCTGAGACCTTTTTAAAACTTAGCACTTTTGTAAAATTTTCCAAATTTTCTCCGCACTGCTCACACCCAATCTAGGGCTGCCACGTGGTGTCACGGGAGACAATGAAGAGGGGGAACAGTCCTTTTTCCTTTTACATCTTAGAAAATTTTTAGAAATTTTTCCAAGTTCCCCTTACTATCCCATTGGCTTGTAGCCAATCAAGGGATCTTCCACGTGGCATCGCGCGTGGACCAAAGGCATGGGTCAATGTACCCTCCTTTTCCCTTCGGGCTTTAAGTCAATTTTCTCCCACACCCCACCTTCCTCCTTTTCATTGTTGCTTAAGAGATGCTACATTTCCTTTCCTAATTCGCAGAGCATGGGTGCAAATATGAACTTTTCACCCACATAGGAGAATTTGCAAAATGTCTCTCATCATCCCGCCCCATAAAAAAACGACTTTCCCCGCAAAGGCAAGGGGTTTCTTCCCCTCTTGACACATGTTCCTTAGGGAGATTTTGCCAAATACTCCCTTTTTGGATGTGTAGAGCCACGGGAGCGCGGGAAATTTTGAGTTTTTTTCTGCACTATAAAAAATTTCCAAAGTTCTCCTTGGCCCATATCACCCTTTGAGAAAATTTTCCTATCCTTTAGGTAGGGTTTAGGCCCGATTTTGAGAAACTTTTCTAAAGGAGATCTACCGAGCATAACTTGAGTTTTATGAGGATTTGAGGAGGACTTACTTTATATCAATGGAAACATCTAGGTGATGGAAATTTCATATTGATCTCTTGTAATTTAATAAAAGAAATTTTGAATGTGTTAATTGTGGGAAAAAGTAATTTGAAACTTTAAACTTGTTAGAGAGTTAGGTTTGGTGAGGAATTTTAATCAACCTAATTGAAACTTCTAACCTAAATTTTATATGTGTACCTTTTCCTCTAATAATTATTAATAAAATAAAAATATGTTCGAATAGACTAGAATTTTCTGAACCTATTAGTACAATTGTTGTCTCGTAACTCTTAACCCCGATTCTTTTAATCAGAAATATCAATAAAGTTTCCATAATTTTCCCTAACTAACCCTAGGTTGTTTATTGATCTCTTTTAATGGGTTGTTTTTATAATGGGAAAAGTTACACAAGTGATTTTATTTTCACATGTATTATTTCTAATGTATTATTCCATATTTATCCTATCTAAACCCTTGCCTTTACCCAATCTAAAAACATATTATCATATTTAAACCTTAGAACAAAAAAAAATTACAATCTATCAAGGGTTTCTATACATATGTACCAATTTTTGTAGCCTTGTCTTTCACTTGTTGTGTCTTCTCTCTCTCTCTCTCTCTCTCTCTCTTGCCTTCCTACGAACAGATCTTCTAGCATTCTTCTCTGCATTCTCTTCCTTAGTATATTTTCGTTTCTCATTCTTTACATTTCCCATGATTCATCCACTTCAATAATTTTCACCTGCACACATAAATCGTGATAGATCTGAATTTCTAAGAGTAAACTCGATACAAAACTATATGTGCATGCAACTTTATTTATATACAAATCTCAATAGAAATTAGGTTATTTTTAATTTTAGTTTTTTATAACTTTAAAACAACTTTTCTAATTTTAATAGAATTTATATTTAATATACAATTATTTAGTTTTATAATATTTTTTTAAAAAAAAATAACTATATGCTTTAAAGACAATTTTATTATATATAAATAATAAAGATATTTTTAAAAAATATAATTATTACGGTTAAAAAAAAATACAAATAAAACCTAACTTAGTTTAAAACAAAAAAATATGTAAAAATCTAAATTTTAAACATAAAAAATGAACAATATTATTTTAACACCGTTACTTAAAAAGAAAATTACAAAACATTAAATTTAGAAGAAAAGTGCTTTGGTGGTGATTTGGTGGGTTCATCATGAGGTTCATGCGAAGGTGTTCACGTGCGAATAGTGGTTCTCATGAAACCCTCCGAGTGGCACTAACATGGCGCCTAAGTGGCACACTTTGGCTCCAAATCCTTTTGGAGGATAATTGTAAGCCAAAATCTGCCACTTAGGTGCCATGTAATTAGGGTAAATGAACTAGTAAAATTACAAAATTTGACACAAAATTCAGATTTTTATTAGCTTTCTAAAAATGTAATTTTCATTTTTTTAAAAAAAAATTGTTATTTATTTTTTAATTTTTACTAACATATGGTATTTTAGGACAATCAATAGTACACAATCAACCAAATTTGAAAAATAGTAGAATATATCAAAAAAATTTTGAAAAAAATAAACTTACTATTTATTGAAGTCTTCTTTGTACCTGTGAAAAAAAAATCAATTTTGATATAAATCTTAAAATTTATTAGCATAGACATATGTACACTATTTATTTGAAAATATTTTTACTAAATAATTAATTAAAAAAATATAAAGTCAAAAAAATATGAAAATTTGACAGAACCTCAAAATTCAAATCTTAAAAATATATCTAAAATTTCATGGTGAAAAAATAAATTTTCATTTAAAAAACACCCGAGGATAGTCATTCGTCTTTTTATAACATAAGAAACAACGTATGAATAAAATTAAGAAAAAGACCATATTTTTACCATTTTTATTTTTTAAAAATATACATGTATTCTACACTCTAAACACAACATTTCTTTAGTTTGTGGAATTTCATGAATGTGTACGGTTTTGTGGCTATTACCTATACAAAATCAATGAAACTAAAATTCATGTTTATAAAGGTACTTCAGGCCTCTAGAATGGAAAAAGAAAAGAGGAGATACTTCAAACTGCAATCCATCCCATTTGTGCTTATCGGTGGTGTCTTGTTCAAGAAGGATATCAAAATTATTCTATTGAGGTGTATTGGGAAAAGCCAAATTGAGAAGGTGTTGCATGAGTTCCATGATGGAGAAGCAAAAGGCCACTTTGCTCCTTGAGTAATGACTTTCTCAAAATCATGAAAGCTAGTTATTATCGGCCTACAATGTTTAGGTATTGCTACTCATGGATCAAGAAATTCACGAAGTGTATTCTTCATAGGGAAGGAAAAGTTAGCAGCCTAGCCCTTCGTCCAATTTCAAAGTGGATCAAGCATTCATGTAATGGTGACTAGAATTCATTGGAGTAATCAACCCAAATTCAAGCCAAGGCCACAAGTGGATACTTGCATGAAGTGACTATTTCAACAACTAGACCAAGAAGTGGCACTTAAGGAGGAAAATGAATCAAATATCTTGGATTTCTATGAAGGGATAGTCACTATGTTTGGAGCCCCTACCACTATCATATCGTATAATGCATTAGCATTCTTTCGCATAAGGATCACCGAATAGGCTGTCAAGAATGGTGTATACCTCTCAATAGCTTCATCTAACTATTACCCTCAAGGTAATGGCCAAGAAAATTCCACAAACAAGAACCTATTAAGGATTATCAAAGGACTATTGATGAAAATCAGAGAACTTGGCACACATAGTTCAAATCAGCTCTATGGGTAAATAGGATCACATCGAAAAGGTCTACTAAAGCAGCTCCCCATACAAGCTTGATACGTAAAAGTGGAAGAATTTCCCATGTCATTGAGCTACCCACTTTGGAGCTCATGAAACAATTAGAACTAGCTGAGTTTGAAGCTATGGAAATAAGGTATGCAGAGCTAATGGAAGTAGGAGATGCAAGAGAACGCTTGCAAATGCAGATCATTGAGAAGGATCAAGCTTCAATTAAGAGATAATTTGACAAGAGAGCTAAAACCAGGACATTCCAAGTTAGAGACTTGTTACTAAATTGGGATGGAGATTGGGAAAAACCGTGAAGGCATTCCAAGTTTCATACCATATGGAGTGGTCCATACATGTTCACTCGAATGCATAGGTAGAATTCCTTCTAGTTGGATAAGTTGGATGGTGAAGAATTGCATATTCCATTCAATGGGTTCTACCTCAAATACTGCTACTAAAGAGAAAATTTCTCACCCTTGTAAATATTAGCCTAGTTTTTTCAATTTCTCCAAGTGTGTATGCACATTGTCTTGTTATAGTTTAGGTTTTAATTTCCCTAAGTGTTGGTGCACATTTTTTATTGCTTTTGGTATGTGCTTGTATACAGTTCATCTCACTCATGGAAAAGACTTATGGCCACAAGAAATTAAATCTACATAGTATCCATATTGGAGTACGTCTAGATGTTTTCATCGTGCTCCAACAAACTAGGTTTGTATAAAATAAAATGAGGTAGAAGTTTCCGAGATTCGAGACAACTCTATACTCTCACAAATCT
Organism: Taxus wallichiana var. yunnanensis; assembly: GCA_018340775.1. NCBI lineage: Eukaryota > Viridiplantae > Streptophyta > Pinopsida > Cupressales > Taxaceae > Taxus > Taxus wallichiana. Next base: position 236,714,450 of record CM031237.1, on the reverse strand, counting down.
TAAATCCCAGATTTTCTCACAAAGAAAAGAGTGCATGCAGTGGAAGGCGCGCTCTAGACTAGTTTCAAAATCATCCGGTAAACTCCATGCCCAATAAGTGATTCCCATGATACTGGTCTATTCATCTAGTAGGAAGATGTCCTCGTGAGATGCCAAACTGTTATCTCAAATTTTCCCCAGGCATAATTGAGAAAACACGACCTGCATAGAAGGAAATCTAAGGTTCGATCTATCTTGTGAGCTCACACTCAAATCGAATAGTCAAGGGGGCGGTGTGAGGTCTATAATGGAGTAAAAGGGTTAATGAAGGACCAAACAACATCAAAGGAGGCAAGAGGCTCTCGGAGAAAAACAAGGAAAGGATCAAATTCTTCGAGCTTCACAAACAATTCGAGTGGTCCCAAATTGACTATATGAAAGAGACAACAGAAGCTTCCACATGCCTCATTAGCACATCTCTAAGGGTTAAGCCCAAAAGGTAGTCCCCAAACAAGCACCAAGCCTCCATGTGTCCATAACCCCAAAAGTTTCACCAGCCATTGAAAATTCTATGAGCAAACGGAAGATGCCACGTGCCTCGTCTATGTAACTTCAAAAATAAATCCAAAAGCATCTATCCAAGAGAGTGCAGAGCTTCCACGTGTCCTAGGTTTGAAAAAGGGATAGAGCTGACCATTTTAATCAACTAAGCATAAAGAACTAGCAGAAAGTCTCCATTTGTCTCATCAACGCAAGTTCAAAGGGGCAACCCAAAGTGGAGACCCAAATGATCCCGAGGCTTCCACGTATCTAGGTTTTGAGAAAGGCATCACCAATCGGCTAAGTATTGCAGCCTCGTGGAAGGCACCATGCGTTATCTCAGTGCATCTTCAAAGGTAAATCTAAAATTGGTCTCCCACAAAACCGCTAGCCTTCCACATGTCCCAAGTACAAAAAGGGATAGATTCGATAGTTGAAAAGTCAAGATGGGGCAGTCGGTGGAGGGTGTCACATGCCTCGATGACACAAATTCAAAAAGAGGTGGCCCAAGGGCCGAGTCCCAAGCAAGCACGAAGCATCCACGTGTCGAAGAGTCAAAAGGGGGGACATATCTCGGCCATTTAATTGACTAAGTATAGAAAGGTTAGCAGAACCCTCCACGTGCCTCGTATGTACAACTTTAAAGGTAAAATCTGGGGGCAAGTCCAAAATATGCGCTGAGCCTCCACATGTCGCCGATCAAAAGTATGGCCCCACCAAACGAAAGGGACTTAGCCAAATTCAAAAGAAACAAAGCAAAGCCATGGAAGGATCCACGTGTCTCATTGGTGCAAATTCAAAAGCAAAATCCAAAAGTGGTCCCTAAATACACGCCAACTCTACCCGTGGCCATGTTTCAAGTCAAAGCAAGAAGGCGGGTTGCCAGAGGAAGTTTGAACCTTTTTTATTTTGTTTCAAAACTGTGTAAAGTATAAAAATAAGCCACACCTCCGCCGATGCCCAGAGAAGCCATGTGTCGATCTAAATTACATGTTGAAAGACAGGACTTGGGAGTGATTCTTTGCAAAACTGGGCCAACGGGCCTAGGGAAGACTTTTCACCCAAGTGGAAAATGTGGGCCGTCGGACTCCAAGGATGATAAATAATCAATAAGAAAGTAACGGGCTAAGCAAGGCTGCGGAAGACTTTTACAATTTTGTGAATTTTGTGCAAAAAGGCACAATTTTAATTTTGGGCTCATGGACCCATTCTACAAAATTCATTTTTCACCATTTTTGTACAGATCCAATTCAAACATTCTAATGAGCATGTCTTTCCATCTAGTGCTCTAAATTCAACAAATTTAATACCATTGGGAAGGTCTCACCTCCTCTAAACCATAGAGGCCTTTAACTTTAATTTAGACAAGGTTAGGTGGGTGAGAAATAGGAAAATGTCTTCATGCCATTAATATGTGATCCAATTTCTTAAACAACCAAATCAAATTTCATTTGATCCACTGCTCTTCCTTCTTCGACACGCCAAATAGACATGAGGGGCAGACTTGATAGATTGTGGGCAGATTTGTAGGGGCATTGATGGTACGGTAAATGAGCTCCAAATCAGGTTTCCCCCTCTTTTCTTCTCGCTCTCTTTGCTTCATCTACAAAGGTAAGATATTTGATCATTGTAAAGGCTTGGAAATTTTTGTTTTGTGCCCCCTTCTCTCGGTCTACAGATGAATTCATGGAGTCCGAACCTTCTATTAAGACTGTAATGCAATTTTTTTCGCCTCTTGGACATCAGAATGTTCTATATCAATTTGTGAAAGCAATAGTACATGTCTATGGATGATTTCAACCTCTCTTGTGTTTATTGCATTTATATGATCTTTCATTGCAATATTGGTTATCTATGCATGGCGGTTGTATTACATTTTAATGATTTGTGTTTGATAGAAAAGTCAATGTTCAACATTCCTTTGGTGCATCACCTCTATTAGTTTAGGTTTAATTTCTCGCATTTTCTTAACCCTATCTCCTTGGCAAGTTAGAATAGATTTTAGAATAGATCTTCTGCAAATTTTATGTGTGCACCTAAACAGAGGAATAGAACCGACCTTTATCTGGAGAGCTCTCTCGATTTCAAAGTCCCACACTTTGAGAGATGTTCCATGTTGTGCAATCACACTGAGAGTTTCAACCCATCTAGTTGCAAACATTCAGGGGTATTGTGATTTTGCACTAACGAGTCTCCTTTCTAGATTATATATGGTAGGAATTATAATGGGGTACTAGATCTCATTGTGTTACCCAAAGAGAGATAAAACTATTGATGATGCAGATGAATTTAATGAACACATTCTATAGCTATAGGATGAAGTGAGGGAAATGTTTAAAGTGAGTAATGCATAATATAAAGCAGTTGCATATGCTAGTAGGAGAGTAAGTGTATTCAAAGAAGGAGATATGGTGATGGTTCATCTTAGAAACGAGAGGTTTCCAAAAGGAACATATAATAAACTCAAGTATAAGAAGATTGGGTCATGTAGGATTATGAAGAAAATGAGTGATAATGCCTACAAGGTGGAGCTACCTGACAAATTTGCTATCTCATCTATTTTTAATGTTTCTGACTTATATAAGTTTCTAAGAAACTATGAAAATGTTGTGGAGAAGGAAGAAATAATGCAGTAGCGAGATTCCGAAGAAGAATAAGGAAAGGGTAATGTATGTCTTAGACCAAAAGACAGTCCTACTACTAGACATGGGAGCTATGACAGATATTTGATATAGTGGGAAGGTTTCTAGCAAGAAGAAAATACTTAGATTACTAAGTGGGAATTGAAGAAGATTTACATTACAAAATTAGATGAATTTCATCAACCGAATTTGCGGAGTTGAATTCTTTTCCACCCGTGGAGAATAATGCAGGAGCATAACTTTCAAATACCAAAACTTTTGATCCGACTGTTGGATAGTCTTGAAATTTTACAAGGTGGTAGATAAAACATTAGTACGTTACTTAGGTCAAATTTACTTGCAAATTTGTGGCCATTTTGACACATTTTTCGGGGCTGGATTCCTTCATCTAGTTGCCTAAAATTTGCTCCGAACATTTTTTTGCTTTTGACTAGGTCTTAAAACTTTAATAACTTTTGTTGTACTTGTTAGAATATGTCAAAATTTGCGTAACCCTTTATTTATTAAGTCATATTTGGCACGAAAATTTTAGGGCCCATACAAGATGTTTTTCTAGTAGGTAATTTTTGGCATTTTAGGGTTTTTTAGCATTTTACGGTTTTTAGAGTAGACGTGAAATAAAAGGAGGATTGTAATGATGTAAAAGTTTAGTGTGGATTATAGAATGAAAAGAAATCTATTTTGAAACTCCTGGTTTTTATTTACAAAGTTGTTTATTTGTGTTTTGAGGTATTTTAACCGCTTGCCTAGATTCATATAAAAAACTACAAGAGCGATGCATCGAGCAAAACCAATGTCAATCAGTTGTTCGCCATCAATTTTATATGGAGATCCTTTCTTCATTTAAAAAATAAACTAAACGTACTTTCACTATGAGTCCCACTCATATTACTATTAATCGTTAAGTTTTCATAACTAGAATATGGTATATTAACATTTTACAACTTATTTTTGTGCCAAAACTTCACGATTGCTATCATATTACACTCGATAATTTTTCATATATGCGATGAGATTGTACAAGATTGTTTTTTGATTACAAGAAACCCATTTAGCCATTCAAATTCCACTTAATTTAAGCGTGACTTGACTCAACCAAATCATCCACATAGTGAAGTGTCAATTATTTGAAAATCCTATGACATTTGAGAATATTAAAGATATCCCATTTTTAGAGAAAATTTATATTGCAAAACAAGCAACATTTAAATTTGTGATTCATGAATTTTTTTCGGCTTTAGGTGACTCATGTAAATTTTTGGTTTCAAAGGGTTAAATAAATTTAAAGAGATAAAATCTTTTAGCAATCTATTATAATTAATATTCGGAAAATAGTTAATAAGAGAAGAGTTTGTGTCAGTTATCAATTTTTCAAATTTGTGTGTTTTGTTAAGTACTCTTGAATTTACCCAAATAATCACACACACGAACAACACAAAGAAATATAGGAATTTTTTTTTTTTTTTTTGACTTGCTTGACACATAACATGACACAACATGTCGTCACAAGGTTACAACCAACACTAGGAACCACTTGTTACGGAGAGGACCACAAGGTCAGCACGGAAACATTCACACCCCAAAGGATAATACACCTTTCTTTGTTTTTGACAAGACAACATAGAAGTCCAACGACAGAACACTCTAACAAATAGGGCAAGCCACAGTAAGAATGATTGAAGGTTACTTATTTTGATATAACACCCTTTAACTCATGACTTATGTTTTCAGAAAGATTCAATATATGATTCGCACAAATTCATCTTACCAACAGAGTTAATTTCTTATACACTGTAGAGAAGTTCACTAAAAGTCTTCACTTTACGACAATTAGTTGTTTAGTTCCATTATTTAATAAGGGACTAATTTAATTCCACAAGGCCATCTGCTCACCACTAACGCTACTAAGGTTCGTTCTTGCTCACAAGACAACATGGTTTTAAGTTCAACACACTTAAGAGAAGAGATATAAGGTGCCTTGAAAAAGGGTTAGAGGAAGAAGGTCGAGATGAAACATTTTTAGGACCTCATTAGTTATTGGCAGTATTAAATTGAAGCTAGGGTTCTTAACCAGTTTTAACAACTTTACTTAGGCTTCGCTAAAAGTATTATCAAGGAGTAAAAGAATTTACTTTCCAAATGGCTGAGAGAGAGATTGTGTGGTTTCAAAATTGTTTTCTCTTGTTTATTAAATCTTATTATCCTTAAACAATTAACAGTTCATTTCACCTTAGGGTCATTTTACAAATTTTACCATGAAAGGCATAATGTTCACTAGAGGAGCTAGGGTTATCATGTTATAAAGTTTACTTGCAATGATAGTCTTGCCCTTGTCTACTCAGAGAATTTCTTGCTCTCAAGTTGGTGACCCCTACGTTACTTTATTTGAATGCAACTTTTAATTTAACTTCCAGAAGTATTTAACAATCCCATGTTAGTTTACTTATGACACTTTATTACTAAGTCATGGCAAGGTTTAACTCAGAATTTATTCTCAAGGCCAAGTTGAAGCAACACTCATTTACGAGAACAAAACAAGATTACATCATTTCCTAAAATACTGATGCACCACAAGTCACTCAACCATAATAACCAAATTTTCTTATAATTTCAATGATGGTCAAACAATACAAGGTTTCCAAAGTTCAGATGACAAAGTCCACAATACTTTATACTAAGACATTAATCCTCTTTTAAACTTTCCACTGGTCGTTAACTACAGTTGAACAACATACAAAGGTTTTCGAGCAAAGAATCTTCTCAACTGAGGTTGATGACAAAAGTCTACAAATCTATCCCTCATCTACACGCAAAATCCATCTACAACAAATTTTCTACAAGAGTCAGTTCACGAGAACTGAGCAAGATAAGGCTACACAAAACCACCATAACTATTATCTAACAATATCACGAAAAGGAAGCACTTTATTACAAGAATTGGTTCAAACCTCTAAACACTATCAACACATCAAGTTATAATAGAGTCTTCATCATGCCATTCAAAGAAGGAGAAGACCTTGTACTTTAGTTAGGAGCAAAAGCAACGAAAGTAATAATCGTATGAGAATGGCCCTTGGCCATATAAGGAGATATAAACAATTTAGCAAAGAACAAATTCCCATCAAGTAAGTAAATAACAATAGTTACAAGATTGAGATTTGATATATGTACACCAACCATCTAGAAAATTTATCAAAGGTACCATACACATAGACTAACATAATATATTTCTAAAAGAACAAGAGTTGATCGGCCCAAGAAAGGGGAACCATGGGTTTCAACAATTAACACTAAAAGTCATACATAATTGAGTTTCAATGGGAAATCAAATAGAGTATACACACAAAGATAAGTTTCAAGCGAAGGCAAGGTATACTAGTTTTGGACCATTAACTACAAGATTTTCCAATCATCCTGTAGGGTCAAAGTCTTACAGGGCTAAGTAGCAAGAAGCATGCGAGAGAAGAAGGGGGTTCTCACACACAAGAGTATACAATAATGTCATCAACAAATTTTATAACACTAAGGATTTGCAAACCTCCACTACAATACTAATGTTTGGTTAATTTAAAATAAATTACCCATATCCCAAAACAACCAAATTTTACGGCAACCCTTGGTAACGCAGTCAACCGTCGCACAAATAGATACAAACATAATTTCTAAGTGACTTTATCAAAACAAAACCTTCCGCTATGAATTCATAAGGTTATCACACGAAAGCTGAGTTTTTCCCAAAGGTCAATCACATTTAAGGAAATCTCCATCACAAACTATTACGAATTACGCACATAAAAACCGACCAATATTAATTAATAGCGTTAACAATACAAGGGAGAAAATAATGCCAGTTAGGAAAAACAGAAGAGCGCCATCACCAATAATTCACAGAGGGCGATTGGACCAAAACTATTCTAGTGTCAACGAGGTACTGGATTCGCACAATGAAACCTCGAGCTTAGTTGATTCGAAAAGCTAGTTATGATTCAAGTTGATAGGGATGGTCAAGGTACTTCTTGAGAATGGCCTTGCAAGCCTAGAAATGTGATGAAAGGTAAGATAAGAGTCTAAACACGTGATCAGGAAAACACATCGCACACAAACGTTTTCATTCTAAAAGTTTACTACCGAAACTCAAGCTGGCTAGCCCCAAGCATTGATCACACAATCTTACAACCTTTCTTTCTCGATGCCAAAAGGTGATCAAAGGGACTCGCGATAGAGCTAACAAAATAACGTCAAAGGACAAACTTGGGTGCTAGGGAGGGCTTCATAATTATCGTAAACTTACTTCCATGATAACGAAAATGCTAGTTTGATCAACATAATAACTTGCAACTCAATCGCAGGGAAGAATTAATACATAAATAAACAGACGAAGTTCTATCACTCGAGCAAGAGAAACATAACATCCAGAGGAGAGGGCACACGCATCCTTTCGATCAACATACTGACAACGATAAAAACTAAAACAAGGAGAAACGAGCAGAAAGGGGAAATCTCCCATCATGACATCCAACTGACAAATCAATGCAAGGAAAAAGTGGTTCGATTTCACAATAATTTTAAATAAAAGTAACAGTAGAAACGTGTAGAAATATCTTTCCTGTTTCTCCCGCTTCAACAGTCGCATGCACTCCACACGGGCCAAAGATAAAATTGCAGTAGGTACTGGAATCCGGGTGCACCAGTTCTAAGCGGTCCACCAGTCGAAAGCATTCATTCTTCCACCTCACATGTAAAGTAAGCACCATGACCACTGTAGAAAATCCCATTCCAACTGCCAATCCATAACACATCCAAAACCATGGAAACCCTTCATCTCTCTCTTCCTTATCATCCATCAGGGTACAGGTGGAGCAGATGATTGTTGTAAATGAGGTAGAGAACAATTTCTCTCAAGAGGGCAATCCCCACGATGTGGATTTCCTAAATATGATGATGAATTATCAAATGTTAACATATGACCATCCCTTGGTATCCTGCCTGACAGATTGTTGTAAGACAGATTTAGATATCCCAGAGAATCGAGAAGACCAAGTTGTGATGGAATCAGTCCTGAAAGAATGTTGAGAGAGAGATCCAACGATTCCAACCATTTTAAATTTCCCACACTATCCGGAATAGGCCCATTCGTGATTGTTCATGGAGAGGTTGAGAATAATCACCCTTTTAGATTTCCAACTCCAGAAAAAGATGACCACTCAATCTATTATTTGACAAAACAATGCATGTGAGGTCAGAACTACGTATTCGCAAAACCAAGTTTGATCCTTTGATATTTAGATGTAAACCATCCACATAGCTGTCTCCATCCTTTTCGCTCTCACCAATCGTCCAGCTCTCTCTCCATCCATCCAGCTTCACTGTCTCCCATGGCTCTGAAATTGAGATATGTATCCGGGATCTCACCAAACAAAAGATTTGAAGAAATGTCTAGAATTTGAAACTCTTCCATTTGGCCGATCTCATGGAGGCGCTTACCTTCAAAAATTGTTGGATCTCATTACAAGAACTCGCAGACTGGAACAATTTGCAATCCAATCAGGGATGTTCCCTGTCAAATTGTTTTCCCCCACGTCGAGCACCTCTAAGTATGATAAATTTCTTAGAGTAGAAGGAAGAAGTCCCTGCAGGTTGTTCTTTCCCATGCGCAATGACCTGAGCTTTGTCAACATGCCAAGCTTCTCAAGAATCTCACCCTTGAACCGATTATCTACAATATTAAGGATCAATATCTCTGATAAGCTGGCTAGATTTGAAGGAATTTCTCCTTGCAAACTGTTATTTTGCAGACGCAGAATCTGAAGATTTGGCAGAGCATCCAGACTAGCTGGAAGAAGACCTTCCAAGACATTTTCTCCAACATTGCATAGATCTCCCGTGCCTGTGGGTGTGATCTGTCACCAACACAAAAAGCATGCGCCATTTTATTGCCTTTAAACCAACTACATCCGAGTTTCTTTTTAACTCCTCTATCCTTCATCGATCTCCTTCCTGCACCCTCTCTTTCCTTTCACCCCTCGCCATGAGAGCCTGCCTACTTAGTGACTCGATGAAGAAGCTCATATAATAGCAAGCAAATCGTGCTTCATGAATATACTAAAATGAAACAGATCCACGCCTATGAGATTCTCTTCCATGAGTTACATCGTAAGACAAGTAAGAAACCGATAGAGAATCTCTGTAATAAATTTCATCGGGTCTCCTGGTAACACTCTCACTGTCACTTAATCAATTTTGAAACAAATATCTTGAAGGAGAATCTTGAATTTGAGGATGCAATGATCATCAATGTACAAAGAACATAGTTGGACAACCCGCTTGGAGGCGCTTACAAAGGCTTCAACTATACTTTGCAACACGCCCGCTGGCTAATTCATCATCATAGGTTGTTGTTGTAGATCCTAAAGAAGAACACACCTCGCGCAGCACCCAAGGACGCGCCCAGAGGTAACACACCTGCTACACTATCTTGTAGCTTCATCTACACCCACGTCAAACCAGACTCACGCAGCCACCAAGGCGAGAAAAACATGCCAGAGGGAAAAGAAAATGCCCATACGCAGAGGGGGAGAAAGCAAAAGAAAGAAGAAAGTTCGTGAAGCAGTAAACAGAATGTAACCGCAAAAAAGGGACAAAGAGACACTCAAACGCGTTTTTCTCCCTCCATCAATGCCTGCAGCTCAAGAAAAATGCGCCTCCCAACCATACGCGTTGAATGAGGATCCAAATGAGATCCAGGTGAGGAAAAATGGGACTCCACCGACTCCCATCTCCCTCACGCAAGGACAGAACATAAATTTCCACCCACTGCCAGCTACCATAGCAAAAAAATTTATTTTATCTTATTTTTGGAGCCCCACGCCTTGGGGACAGGCCGCCTGCCAGGAGCAACAAGGAACGGGCATTACAACTCTAGTTTGGTGTGCATTTACATTTATAGTTTGACTTAACCAAATCATGCTTTTGAACACATTGATCTCGAGTGGAGATTCAATTATTTGAAAATCCTATCGACATTTGAGAATACAAAAATAGAATAATTGTAACTCGCCGGTAGCTTCTCTGCAGTCGACTTGCGAAAAGACTCAACCCGTTGACCACTTCCCCATTGCATACGCAAATGTAAAATGTATGCCCGACTTCATTTATATCAACTGAGGTCAAAATCCCGCAAATCTCAAATGTACCAACTCGGTTACGACCTTCCCAAAAGATATCACATTTCTAGAGCAAAATATGTATTCCAAGCAAACAATACTAAAATTTGTAATTCATAGATTTTTTTCTTTGGGTTTAGGTGGTGCATGTAAATTTGTACTTTTGAAAGGTTAAATAAATTTAAAGAATTAAAAGCTTTTAACATTTTATTATAATTAATTTTTGAAAAACTGTAAAAAAATAAAAGTTTGTATTCAGGTATCAATTTTTCAAATTTTGGTATTTTGTTAAGCATTCGCTTTTGGTGTGGATTTATATTGATATTTTACTTTATTTACAGATTTGTTTTTTTTCAAGAAATGTTAAGGTTTTATCAAATCAGTTTAAATTTTTGTTTAAGAGAGCTTACATTAAATCATTTCGTTTTTCGGGTAAAAGATTAATGAACATTCCATTTAATATTTGACTTGAATTCAAATCAAATAAAGAAATGATAAATTACATTACGTAATCCACCTACTCCAGTATAAAAATAGCTAAATTACTTTATATAATTAAAAAAACATCCACGATAGTATAATTCCATGTATATTAGTAAAAAAGTGAAACATAAATGACAATATATATTTGTTATAAAATTAACTAATGTTTGTAAAATGGAAACGTGTCATAGACAGCCATATAGAGAATCTGAGGAACTATGACAATTCTTTTGTACAAGCAACTAAAAACAACAGTAAGTGCCAAGAAAAGTTTGCTTGTGCTTTTACAAAAGGAGGCTGTTAATGGTCCCCAGACCATGTCAAACCTTTCAAAAACGAGGCAACAATACTGTTCCAATAAATAGCTGGATGCCTAGTTGTAATTCATTCACTACCAATGTCTTATCTCTGTCGAAGTTTGTGGAGGCATCGTTTGTTTGTCTGATTATATGTACTCCCTCCTTGAAAAAAATCTGCAGGTTTTGGCTTTGACTGTGTTGGTTTTATGGAACACAAGGCACACAAGGCCACAACGTGCCCATTCGTGTATGTAGTAATGTCTGCAAGTGTCTCAAGGATGGATACACACATGTTGGTCCAGAGTAGGATTCGCGGAGGAAACTAAATTGTGTTAGTTAACATACTGATGTATATACATGCTATTAGTGGAGAGGTGCGGAGCATGGTCCGATTCCTGCACCCTTTGGATTTACTCTTCTTTCTTTGCCACTTTTTCATAAAAGTGTTGTGAAAGGGAACCATTAGCTTTGTTATTTAGCATATTTGTTCTTTTCGTAGGTACACCTTCCTCAAAGGGACACTGAAATCACAGGCCTGTTCAATGATGTTGTGATGTTTGTTTGGGTTGGTGGGGTTTTACTATGAAAGACTTGGTAAAATAAAGTGCCTTTTCCGGCCTGAATATCAGCCACAGCCCTCACACATCCAATGGAATGTAGGTCATGTGAAAGGAACTGGTCATAGTTTCCCAAAGCATTATTCCATAACAATGGTAGAGACGAGAACAATACTCCAGTACCATATACATTCAAATTAAACCATAGATTATATTTATGTAGAACATAGCATATACATTCATATATTGAGTATGAATTGGTCTTATTCATATAAATACCCATAAGTTTTAATATTATGTAAAAATAATATTATTATTAGGATGGAAAACAAACACATATCATTCACGTGGACTTAAGAGTTATAAATTTGGCAACAAGTTTAACTCCTCATATATCTTATTTTAACTAGAGTACACTTATTATGTCTTGGTTAGAAGGAAAAGTTGTTTTTCCGCAAAGTAGATTGTTTAACCTATCTCACTGTTTATTTCTGTTTACTAATAGATTTTTGTTGGCTGTTTTTATTACCGCTAACAGTGAGCCGCCTTAACCAGTCAAACTATGAAAGCTACACCATCTTATTTCATTGTTATTTTTAGTCTTGCATTTGTGCTTTTCTTTTTATTATGAAGGCAAAGGACTTGTTATGCCGAGAGGCATCTACAGTTGCATATATGGGCTGAAAGAGTCTAATGTCGTGCCCGTGAAAGAAAACCAAGAGCCTTTACGGACACACTTTCACTATGACAAGAGGCATCTACAATTGTGTATATGGAGTGAAAGAGTCGATGTCATATCCGTGAAAGCATGCTTGTGAAAGAAAAACTAGGGCCCACTCACCTTTTGAAAATAAAATAAATTCAAATGCGTCTTAATATTGGAGCTTACCTTTTTCTAATATAAATAAATAAGAGTTATATTAGTTGGGGTGATTGGAGAATTCACGTCCCACAAAAAACATCACGTAGGCCACAGAAAACGCCTAGAGGAATAACAAAAAGAACGAGAATTACGAAAAAGAAAAGAACACTATGCACATGTCGCCGTTCTAGGAGGAGGAGGAGGATCATCCCAAGGAGGGATGATGTTGTGCCCACTTCCCTTTGACACCTTTTGATACTAATCATGATACTTTGATTATATTATGGACTTGATTATGGACCTTATTATAGTATGATGATAGATGTTAGATCATGGATTATTGTTGACTTGACTCGGCTTATGAGGCATGATGATTATTAGAGGCATTTTGAATATTGATGATGATATACTTGTTTGACATGGTTATGTTATGGATGTTGTTTAGACATGGGATATTGTGATATTGTGAGTAGACCTAGAAAAATAAATTATTGGATGATGATATAGTTGTCTTTGATAAAACCGTAAATGATATTGTTAGATTGCTTTGATGTTGTTATGATTCATATATTTAGATGATTTTAGGAATTATATTTATATTATTTTTGATGTTCTGATATGGCCACGAGGCCGAAGGAGGTATTTGTGTTTTGCAGGTTAAAATATCACAACAAACATTGGGGGATTGGAGACCAACCACATTGGAATTCTAGATGAATTCAACAAGGTCACCATGGCAACTTGTTTTGTTTGTGTGTGGTTGTTTTGTTAGGGGTACCCATGGGGGACCACCTTTAAATGTGACCAAGGGGTTATGTGTATTTATTTAATTGACCCTTTTGTTTATTGATTGCATGTGTTTATTTTGTGATGCATTTGCCACTTTTCCTTATTTATTAAATGTTGTATTAATATTTTGGGTAAGCATGTTGTTAATATTAATTAATTAAAGATATCATAAGAATGTAATTAATAGAGTTGTTGGCCATGATTTAAGTGTTGTAAGAATGTGTAAGTAATGTGTAAGTTAACTTTTGAGTGTGAAACACTCCACTTTCTTGGAAATTCGAATTTGTCCTTGGAGGCTGATTTTGGAGGCTTGTGGGACAAGTTAAACTTGTCCCATACCTCTTAAATTTATTTGCCAACCATACCTATGGTTTGGAGGTTAAAATTATACTTTTATAATGCATTTTGGGAAGACAAATTGTAAGTTTTAATTGCACTTTTCTTACATGTTGTAATTTCAGTCCTTTGGGGTGTGGGTTTGTTTTGGAGTATGTAAGTAAACTGTCATATTATTCACCCACCTATTTATTATACATTGGAAAATGAATTTGACCTTGTGTTGGGGTTGAGGATGTGTGATGTGGCATCCTACATGGATCCACCTCATCCTCTTCCCTTCTCTCTTCTACAAAATTTGATTTGCTTTCCTTATTTGGGGTCGTCATGAAGCTTAGCTTAGGAGACTTGATTCTTGGGTGAATTATTTTGCTATTTTTGGGAGCTCTTACTTTTGGAGCAGTTGGAAAATTGTGGAATACTTGTGCTTGGTTGATTTTCGGATTGTTTGCTTGGAAACAACTGCTGTTTGAAACTTGGGAAACTCCATCATGGAGAGGTAAGAACTTGGCTCTTGAAATGTTCTTCTTGTATGAATGTAAATGTTAATGTATGAATGTTTTGGTATGTTGTGGGCTATTGGGTAGATGGTCTAGGAATGGTGTAGGAGAAGACTATGAGGTTTAATTTGTGGGAGGCACAAGTGTCTTTTAGGGAGGTATAAGTGTGGAGGGAGTTGGGGTTTAGATTCCACCTTATAAAGAAATAGCTTGCATTTCTTTACTCGTTATGGGGTGCCATAATAGGTTAGGGAGGCATAAGGAAATGTGAGGAATAAGGGGTACCTTGGGGAGGCATAAGGAATGTTAAGGCTATGATATACTATATTTTGGCAGTTTTTAATTCAAGTGGTGATACTCATTTCCCCTTTCGGGAGGCATAACAGCATCCCCCATAGTTTCTTGTTCCTTTGGCTTGTTTGACAAAGCCTTAGTATTGTTTGTCATGTTTTAATGTATTTTTAAACTACATTCATTTTTGGAACTGTGTTTTATTGTGAAAGTGTTGCTTGTGTGTTTGTGGAAACTCGTTGTTGTCATGAGTTGGATCACATATTTAATTACATTATGGTTGGGGCTTAGGGCCCAATGAAGAAGGATGGCATCTCCTCTTGATTGGATGTCTTTGTTTGGTGGAGAGCCTTTTCTTTCCCCTACTCTTATTGTGATTACAACATGGGAGAATGAGATATATGCATTTTCTATTCGGAGCTAAGAAAAAGATAGTTTGATGACAGTCCCTAGCTGAGATAAATTTTATCGTAACCTTTCCCACTTGCAAAGTGGAGGAAATTATAAATTTTTGTAATGGAAAGATGTGGTATTGTTTATGAAAGTTGTGAAGTGAAATGTAAACAAAATAAACTCATTTTTCACCTTTGAAAGAATGTGAAAGAATTGTATTCTGTATGATGAACTCGAAGAATGAAAGAAAGGTTGTAAAGTTGTATTTTGGAATCAATAAAGGATTGCATTACCTTCTCAATTTGCGTTTTTGTTTTAAGATTGAACATCTAAATGTGAATTGAAATCTCTGTTTGAAAGAAGTAAATGCGTATGAAGGAAAATGCAGAACTCTGTCTTTTGAAATGTGTAAAGTGAAAATTAGAATTATATTTTTTTTTCTTTTATAATGGTTGGAATTGAATCAAATAAATGTATTATATTTGAATTGGAACACATTATAATACTTGGAAGAAGAAAATGACAATTAAACCCTTTTAAATTTGATCTCTGCTATGTATTTTCAAAATGGCAATTACTTTACCTAAAATGCATAGTTCAAACCTGCAACAATGAAATAATAGATTAAATGATTAAATTGAAGTAGTGTGTCCTAAATGAATTCAATTGGACTATAACACTTAAGGAGAAATCCTTCAAAACCTTGCAAAATTGGGCTCCACCCTCTTACAGTCGTTTTTTTGTCAAGGAATGTAAATGCTCAAATTGCAAATCAATCAGACAAATTGAATCTTGAAATCCATCTTTTTCCATATAAGAACAATTATCTATGTCTATTTTCCATGTTGAGAGAGGAAGAAGATCAAATTGAACAAATCTTATAAGTTAAAATTTACTACCAAATCTTAAAAAGTCTCATAGAACATTTCTTCAAAATTTACCCCTTTAAATTTATTTAAATAAAAATTAATGATCCTTGAGAAAGAGGATGTCGAGAGCTTTCCAAAAAGTCCTCGTTTTCCCAAAATTGATCTCTCTATCAAAATTTATGGCCGTCTAAAGTTTTTCTTCACTTGGCGTCAAAAACAAATTCTTTGGGAAAAATTTCCTTGGCTTGAAGGTATTTAAATATTATTGAATGACATGAAGGATGAAGATCATCAAAAAGGAGTTATTTCATGTCAATTAGTATATGAAGATCATAATTCAGGTTATTCAAGTGAGTCGCAAATTTTACAGAAAAGGAATTAAGGTGTACATGATAAGAAGGTAGAGTGAGATAAGAGTGAAGTAAATGTTTGAGATACGGTTGTGTTTACAACTCTTACTCATCGATTTGAGGAGTATCAAGGAAATATGAAAGGTTCTAGCAACACAATATCGAAGAGTAATGATATCACAATCATTTTATGACAACATAACCACTCTCACTAATTATCTTATCCTTAGATGCCCATCAGGGTCCATAGTATGACATAGAGTCAAAGTAATAACAATAACCAAAACACAATATAAATCTTGATGTCCACATATGCTAACTAGAATACATCACCAGGTTTACGATTATAAAATTTTGGAAAAGATAATCATGGTTCATTTAGAGTCGAAGGGAAGTGGACATTACATCCCCCTCCCCTTAGACTTGACTTCCTCTCAGAATTCACGAAAAGAGAGGAAGGAAACAATGCAACAAAAAAAGGATCACACCTTTGTGGAAATGTTTTGCTTCAAACATGTGTGGGTCTACAAAACCTAGGTTTGGTCCAATGTAATTCAACAAGAAGAAGGGAGATTGTAAGGGATGAGTTCTAAACTTTCTTCATGCAAGGTTGTGAACATTTAATTCTAAAGAGTAACTTTACATGATCAACCAAGATACAACACATAACATTATAACATGAAGAGGTCAAAGGAGTCTCAAGAATAACCACCAAGTAGAGGAATAACAGGGAGAATTCCGTGAGTTTGAGAATAACCATAGTCTCCCATGGAATACAACATACTACAATAACAAAAGTTACTGAGGTCCACTAAGGTTAAGTTACACTTTCAAAGTTCGTTATTTAGACAAGGCTAGCAAAAACAACCATGACCAAAAATTTGTATGAGAAACATGTCTACTCAAAGGTCTCACAATTTTGAGATCACACAAGATGGGGTTTAACAAGAAGGAAGGACCCTTAAATTAGCAAAACATTTACAATCAAGAAAACTATTCATGGGTAGCACTTATATAACTTGAGAGGGTACAATCAAATTTTCATGGTAATACTAAGCCAAGTCATGACCACAAGGTTTCCTATAGTCTGATTTTTACACTTAAAAAAAATCGAACACACAACACTAACCAAATTTAGAGGTGTCAACGTTTAGCAAAATATCTCCACTAGCAACTAGCATATCAATACAAGAAGCACCATTCACTATGACACAATGGAATTTATTTATCCTAAATCCTACCCAAGCTTGAAATAACCATAAGGAGAGAACATGCATAAATCGTAACTCCAAGGAGCACTCAAGGGAGCTAGGGGGAAGAACAAGTAACAAGAGGGGTCCAACTACAATCCAAAAGTGCATCGTACCAAAAGCAAGTAACAAATATGGAAACAACTTGCACTTTCCTTCCCAATGGGAAAAGGGGAAATGACAACAACAAAGTGTCACAAGAAAAAAAAAAGAAAAGAGGACTTCCCAAAGTTATGTCATATCCTTAACATATGTTGCCTTAAAATTACAATAACTTAGGTCACCAAGGACTAAGATAACACGTAAGGAGGTTGTTTTTCTTACAAAAACAAGAGATAATACCCCATCTAAAAAGTCCACAACTCACACTTGGCGAACTACGAGGCAACATGGGTACAACAACCCCAAATCCTGCAAGGGAATAACACATACGTCTATGAACAAGGGAGTACTACGAAATTAGAACACATCAATACCAACAAGGGGTTTCACTAAAATCCAGGCAGGTGGCAAAACTAAAGGTTCAATCATACATAGAACTCAATACACATACATCTTACTCATTTTATAAACCAACTATTAAGTCAAAAGTTATAGTTTCTCTTGCTAAGAACATTCCTTATAAGTTTTCTTAATTAAAATCTTCCTTTTATTATGACATCACAATTTTGTGTTATAAGGAGCACCACTAAGGTGGGCATGATATCTTGCCATTCTGTATAGGTGGAAAAAGTATTTATTTTACCCCTAGAGAAGGTAGATGGACATAGTTTCCTTTCTATTCTTCTACATGGTTTTTATTTCTTCTATTAATCTACCAAGGTTATAGCAAGGACCATTTTTCTTTTTTCTATGTTCCAGATTATTTGCTAAGTTTCAAGGTCAAATCTCCTCAATTATAGTTTTATGGAGTTTGGGTGAGTCATCTTACCAATTAAAATTTCAATGGAAAGGAAGAGTCAAATGTATCACATTATTACTTTTATGGGAGAGAGAGATGAATCAACACATCACATTTTTAATTCTATAGGAACAAGAGACATTCAACATAGCAAACACATCATTAATTTTGTAAGGACTAGAAATCTATCCATGAACATGCATCACACCAATATTTCAAGGGTTTACCAAATAATTACAAGCATCATTAAACATTCCTAGTCGGTCTCCACAAGTCTCAAAATAAGTTACAAGGAAAGACCCATTAAAGAAGTATATTTTTACTTTTATGAATTTAAGAGGTTTAACAATGTTTGTTGTTTAAGCTCAAACATTTTACTCACATAATAGGACAAGGAAAGATTTCAAATCAACACTCATATTCTCACAAGATACCACCAACAAGGCAACAAAATGACAAGGAAAATTTTACTCCAAGGACACCACATTCCCATTAGAAGGTATCAAATGCAATAGGACAACCAACTAATCTACCCAAACATGGACTTTATGACCAAGAGTTATAGTTTTAAAAGAAGAAGCATAATATAAGCACCACCGAGATTAAAATATCAAGATCTACCAAACTACATTTCTAATAGCAAGGTCCAAAAGACCCAAAAGCATCCATAAGTGTCTCCATGTGACCCAAAGGTTAATAGGTCATAGAGTGTTATTCATAGCAATTTAAAACGTTAAGGAAAGGGTAGGATTATTTATAGGTCAATGAGAGAAAAAAAAACACACTTAATTAAACACATTTCCCGAATGGGCTTAAATCTAATCATAATTACCAAGATACCTACAATCCACAAGTCAATACTTTTTATAATGAAACAAGGGAATCATGATAAAACTTAGCATGCCATCGATGAAAATCCACTACCAAACAAAAACTTTTCCACTATTATCCACAGTCAACCAAAATTCAATCCGATCCTTAACACAATCCATAAACCCATAACCAAGACATCTACTTTGACGAGGATAAAATCTCTTACCAGATTGTAAGAGCATCACCACCACCGCTAGCATTTTCCAACTAGACCGCACTACACAATAAACTCTCCAAGATCCTAGACACACTCAAGGTTTCATCTTCCCAAAACCAAGGCATAACTTAAAGCACCTAAAAAGACATTCAAGGCACTTACGATGTACCCTCATATGATGAAATGTCATAATACAAACAACGTAGAACTAGCTCAATGACATGTAAGAAGGAATCACATAACATTTAGTGAAGTAGCCAACAAATAAACGAGCTCTAAGTCACCAATCAAAGTAAAATCTAAGAAATATTAGCAATCAAGAAAAGTGGCTAAGTAGCCGCATTACAATGTCTGAAAATTCTCGCAAAATATAAATAACTAAAAGAGTCTCAGAGCTTCTCAATCCAATCATAAAATAAGATGTTGGTCCTTGATAAAATAACACAAGTTTACAAATATAAAATACATAAGTCAACATCACAGACACTTCACAACCCTTCATGGCCGCTAATAGGGGTATTATGCCTCGAGCTCAGTTCTAAGAACGCATACACAAAACTGGATCAAATGTGACACCAAGACCTAATATCCACTTACTCACATGAGGATTAAGTCACCAAGGCAGTAACTAAAACTAACTCGTCTAACCACTAAAGGAAAAAGGGAGTTTTACGTAAAAAACAACTTCTAATTTACTCTGTTAGACTCCCGAACACAACCACCAAAGACTAGGCCACAAGAATCACACCATACAATTTATCATTCCAACAAGGAAGATTCTCAACAAATTTATCACATCATACAACTAAAATAAGGGTTAGAATTTGTTAGAATTTGAGGATTCTAATAAATATGGATTTAATCAACTTACATATTACATAATGTTACAATAAATATTTAAATAAAGATTACATCATAACATAAGTAAATAAAGAAATACTCATAGGAAATAAATAACACAAATGACACAAGTTTTATAGTGGAAACCCTCAATAGGGTAAAAACTACTTTGAAAATAGCCTTTTACTTCGAGAGAAATTATTTTACATCTAGTAAGATCACCTCTTCCTTTGAAACGTTATTTACCAAGGGTAAAACCAAGTCACTTGATTTACATACTTTTATATATTTCTGAATATATCAAATGAGGACCTAAAGTCATTTTTATATAAGGTGATCGGGTATGTCTCCGACCCACCTTTTCAACCTAAAATGGTTGACACATTGTAATGCCCACTTCCCTACGACACTTAGTTGATTATCATTTTGAGTTATGCAGACTTTGGATATGGACATGATTTATACTTATGTTGATTAGCATGATGTTTTGTGACTAGATGCATTTGGATTATGATTGGATTTTGTTTTCAGTATGATCTACACTGACTCATGGATAGACTATTGGATACCGATATTATTTTATATGGATATATTGCATGTGTTCTAACATTGGATTTCTTCGCCATGATGAGTAGAATGTAGTTGTTGAATTTACATTACTATAATTGTGGATAATGATGAAATGCATAATTGAGTTGTGATTTAGACCAAGAAATAATGATTGATTGAATTACGTATAGATGTTAATGAATTTCATGCATATGGTTATTTTGGATATTTTGACATGGCCGCAAGGCCGAAGGAGGTATTTTGCATTTTGCAGGAAACACGGCATGATCACAACTATGAGGGGGATTGGGAACCAAACACAACAGGATGTCGGGTGGTTACAACATTTGGTCGTCAAGGCAACTAGTAAATTGTATTGTGTTACCTTTATTCTTTTATGTGTTGAGAAAATTTCCATGAGGGGGAAATTTTCTAATGTGACCAAGGGGGGTAAGAATTTTAATTACTTGTTTTAACTTACTTTAGTAGGTGATTTTATTTGTGATGTTTCCTTTTTAGAATTACTTTGCTAAGTGTGTTTAGATTAATGTAATATCTTGTTTTAATTTTTAAGTTTTGGAGGGAAGTCAAGTGGATGTAATTAATTTTGTTGGTTGGCTCCTTGAGCCTTGTGTGTCCTCTTGTATTGAATGCTTGGTTTTGAGTGTTGACCACTCCATGTTCTTTGAATCTCGAATTTGAGATTGAGGGCATTTTTGGGGGACTTGTGGGACAAGTTAAACTTGTCCCACACTTCCCAAAACCCCTTACCAACCATATCTATGGGTTGGGAATCCAAAAAGGGGATTATTTATTGTTTTGGGAAGGGAAATATGACTTTGGAGTGCACTTGTCTTCTTTTGCATTTAATTGTGTCTTAGGACACATGGGGAAGGGATGGATTTGGATTAAAGATGTCATTTAACCCAACCACCCATTTATGGTGTTTTGGGATTTGAGTTGACTAAGGGGAGGTGGCCTTGAGGATGTGTGATGTGGCATCCTACAAGGAGCCACATCACCCTCACTCTTCCTCTTGTCTATTTATGGAAATTTCCTCTCTTGTTGAGGGGGTTGGAGTTTTGTTTTTGTTTTGTTGAAGAGTTCTCTTTTGTTATTTTTGGGGAGAAAAGAATTGGGAGAAAGAGAAAAAGAGAGTGCTTGGACTTGCATGCTTGGATTGATTTGGGAAGGAGCTTGGACAAATTTCTTGGTTTAGGCTTCTCCAATGGAGAGGTAGGAGACCCTCTCCTTTGTTTTGCTTTCATATTATTGTTGCTTCTATGCTAAAATTGTGAAAAATGCATGTTTACTTTGGTGTATTGTGAAAATGGATAGAATGCTTATTGTGTAGTATAGGAGAGGTCTATGGGAATACTCATGAGGGAGGCATAAGAGTAGATTAGGATATTGTGGAGGGAGTTTGAGAGGGATGCCCATCTTGGGTAAGAATGTTTACATTCTACCTTGTCTTTGAGGGAGCCATAAGAGGAGGGAGGCATAAGAGTATGGGAGGAAAAAGGGGTACTTGAGGGAGGCATAAGAGTCATAGGGGCTTGTGTTTTATTGTGGAGGGTTTTGGATGGGCATCTCATCTCAATTGGGAGGCATAAGGAAAAACATTCCCATAGTTCCTTCTCTTGTTGGCTTGTATGAAAGCCTTGTTGTGAAAAGTATTGTGTTGCTTGTGTTTCCTTTTTGTTTCTTCTTTTTAACCTTGAATGTTGTGAAGAAAATTATATTGTGGAAGCAAGTGTTGTTGCCTTGAGTTGGAGACCACCCTTCATTGTGTTGTGTTTGGGGCTCGGGGGTCAATGGAGGAGATTGCTTCTCTTCTTCATTGAGTTTTGGTTGGGAGGAGAGTGTTGCCTCTCCCCCTATATTGGTTGTGATTTGAACCACTTGGAACTTGGAGCATGGATGAAGAGCACCTTGGAGCTTGTGAAGACTCTTTCCATTTACCTTCCATACTTTATTTTGTTGTAAACTTGTAGGAGAAAGAGAATTGTATCATCTTGTTTTCATTCAAAATTAAAGGACATTGTAATCTATATTGCACCAAAAGTCACATGGTGGAATGCAAATTTTACTTGAAAGATGTTTGCATTATTGAAAGGATTGTAAAGAAATAAAGAAATAGTATGTACAAAATGCTTGTGATAATCTTGTAAATATACTATTGGAAAGCTTGTTGTATATACCTTCTTGTTGAAATGTTGATAGATCTTGTTTAAAAATTAATGAAAATATTGTTGGGCTCTTATGTGTAATGTTAGGATATTTACAAAAATAGAGGTATTGAAAAGAGAGAATATTAGTGTACATTTCCTTCTTGTAGTATGGATAGGTAGAGTTAAGTTTTATTGAACTTTCCATTGTGCCAATAAAGTAAATCTACTATGTTTACCTTCTTTTGAGTATCCGTTGTGAAATTTTTGACAAATTGTAGAAGAAATGAAATCAACTTGCTTAAAATTCCATGCAATGCCTATTAAAGTTGGCTAGAAATAAATGTGAATGCAAATACCCTAAATTTATCAAGTTTGATGCCCAACCCCCTTAATGTCTAGCAAAAGTACTAGTAGGTTTGAATATCATTCTTATCTAAGTAATACTAAAACTAATGAATTTATCAATAATAAATCATAATACGGTTGAACAACAACATAAATACTTATTATGTAATAACCATGTGGAAATTGTATAAAGAAAGGTAGAAAACTTCTACAATGCTTGTTGAACAACAACATTAGGTGTATGTATATATAGATAATTATTCATGTGATACACATATGGGCGTACATGCTGTGGAGACAAGTTTGCTATAACTGATTGTCTCCATCAAGTCTTAATGATTATATATTTATTTTCATTACAAAGCCAGTCAAAACGTTCGATTTTAGCCAAAGGATGTAAGCTTCGTGTCACGCGGAGCCGTAATTGACCTGTTAACATATTCTTCTATTGCAGTGTATTTGTAGTCCGGGTACAGCTTCGAAGCTTCCAACTCCTCCTCTCCTAATTCAAACTTTGTCTGCTCGCCTTTCACAAATATATTGTGCAGAACAGAGATGGGTATATTATCTGGATGAGGAAGAGCTGCATACGGACATGAATTATTTTTAGTAATAATGAATAGCATAATAACAAACCAAAGTGAGAATGAGATGGTAAGCGATAAAAATGTTATCTTACTCTCTGAAAGTCTTATCATCTCTGATTCTTGTTTGAAAATTCGATTAAGAGTGGTTCCTGTTTTCTTTTCCCAGAGAGTTACAAGCTCATTTTGACAAATTATATTTCTTGGTGGCCTGTAAATGACCAACTTGTTGAGTGTCCTTCTGTCATTTGCTAGAAACCCAGCTACCTCATAAATATTCTAATATGAAACAGATTCACTTCTATGAGATCTCCTCTTCTCTCGCCTCCCTCGTCGATCCGTGTTTTCTTTTCCAACCACCACATTAACATTTCTTTTGAATGCATGTGGCCGGGGCAGTGGAGTTATGACAGGGCGGCTGGACAGAAGTTTGATTTGCAAAATATAACGAAGTCAATGTTAGGCGGCCAGCTTGCTTTCTTGCACGCAAGGAGAAGGTGGTAATGGTGGACAGGTGGTTGTTGAGATCCACCGCCCCCACCCAAAGAGATTTAAAACATGGTTGAAATATTGTTTCCCCATTTGACTCTTATTCCTTAAACTTCAAATTGTAGATGTAGGTATAGGAGCATAGACTTAATTGAATATAAATTTTGATAATATATCTATATATAATTATCACTTAAATTAAAAGTATCAACTCCCTTTAGAGAGATATCTATGATCATATATTAAAAGTTTTCTAAAAGTCATCAAGATAGTAATATATGCGTTATCCATGCTACATATCTCCGCAGATATATATATTAAAATATATCAAAAAAATCAATAAAATCATAATACATACATTTACCCTGGACACTTATACCCTCTTTTAAAATGGATCATAAAGTGAAAACGGGTCAGCGGTCAATTACCCCTATGCAGTCTTGTATCCCCATTCTTGAAACTCGAAATTTATCCGCTAAGGATAGAGACGAATACAACGAATATTGAAGTAAATCTCGAGCAGATGGAATTTGTGACAATCATGTAGTTTTAGTTTTGCGAGCGGAATACAAAGTTAAAGACTGAAGCTTATCTGTTTCCAAGGTCAAGCAGGTCTCAAAACTTGCAGATAAAACAAATTAAGCACGAACCTCTACCTTGCTTAATTTTCAAAAAAAAAAAAAAAATCGCATTTTCGAGATGTTTGTTTGTTCATGCAAGGCGTCGGCTATTTCAAGGCGCTTACACACATACACCTAGGTTTATAATATTTAATATTAGAAATATAATCATTTCATGATATTAAATATTTAACCTAAAGTATATACCTATGTTATCATATTTAATAATAGAAATATAAATATTTCATATTATTAAATATTAACCTCTATATTAGTGATAGACCCATATACATTACGGGCTGATCGGGCCACTTAATCATTATATTCTAACACTCCCCCTTAATTTTATGTGGAAAACATAACATATGCCAATATATTACCCGCACGTGGTGGTACACTACAAGATTTACAATCTTTAAACCATAAAGGTTGTAGGTTAACATATCGATTAAAGGAATTATAACACCTTCATCATACTCAATTTACCTTTTGGTACAAAAGGATTTGGAATCCCAAAGATTATCCCATGATCGGTGGCTAAGTATGATTTGTGAGTTTTATATATTCTCACGAGTTCTCATAAAAAGTTATTAAACCCAAGCATATAGGAGATTTTTACAACCAAAGACATCCTTAACAATATTTTTGTCTTTGGATGTTTACTAGTAAACTCAATAGCACTAAAGAGTTTATCAAGACTCGCTTTAAGATCTTTCTACACTTATTTCTAAAAATAAGTTGAGGAGGTATACATTCCCGAAGGTCTTTACACTTGTCTCAAGGTATTTTACAAATGCCTAAAGGTATTTTTACAAAAATCAAGTTCCATTAGGAGGTGACATTGTCATACACTCCCCAACGGAAACTCCGACAATCCAAGATTTTCATGAAAGTGACAAAACTTTGCAAAGACTCGGGACTTTGTTAAGATGTGAGAATAATGCTCTTTAGTCAACATGAACTTGAGATTTATCTCATCACTTTGAACTTCTCACGCGTGAGGCGTATATGTATCTCAATGTTCTTTGTCTCCTAATGTTAAACTCGATTCTTAATCAAAAGTAATATAACTCGACCACCATATGGAAGATAAATTATTTTATTTCACTTACATGTGTATCTCTACCAACATCCGTTATAGCCACATGGATTATTTTACTTCTTCCATTGTACTTCTCTACCTCAATAGAAAAAATGGAGACTTTTGATTGTATTTGTTATTCCAAATAGTGTTTCCTAAACCAAAAATTTGAACACATATCCAATATATTTTATAACACAATATCAATATAGTTAGAATCGTGTAAAATTCATATAAGATAGCATTTTCATTCTTATTATAATACAACCCATAATTGATTGTTCCTTTCAAATATCTAAAAATTATTTTTGTAAAATTTCAATGATATCTAAAAAGGTTCTTAAATAAACCTTGAAGTAATTCCTTTTGTATAGGAAATACTGATCTATTTATAGTTAGATAAATCAAACTATCAACTAACAACGTATATAAAATAGGATCAACTTTTTTGATATGTAGATTTATGCTCAATATTTATTCCAACTTCTATTGAAGTAGAAAATGGTTTACAATCAATCATAAGAAACTTTTTCAATACAATGGTTGCATATTGTGTTTTGAAAAAATAACAATAAAATGATATACAATCATACAAATAACATGATGTAAGAGACTTAACTCATTTATTTTAAAGTATTGATTCAATTTCTCTTTAATCTTATGAATTAAATCGAATTGTCACTGAGACATAAGAAAATCATCAACATATATACATATAATGATAATATGTGTGCCTTATTGCTTAATGAATATATCATTGTTAGAAGAACAATTAACAAAACCTAACAGTTTAAAGAAGGAAATAATTTTCGCATACCAAGCTCTAAGAGCTTGTTTTAAACCATACAAGGATTTCTTTTTTACCAATTTTTAAAAATCCTTTAGGTTGAAACATGTAAAGTTCTACTTTTAAATTGTAATTCAAAAAAATATTTTTCTTATCCATTTGGTGGATTTCCCACCCAAATTGAGTGGTAATTACAAATAAGGCCCTAACAGTACTCATTTTAGCTACAAGAAATGTCTCAACATAATCAATACCAAGTTTCTGAGTGAAACCTCTAGCAATAAGTCTAGTTTTATGTTTGTTAATACTACCATCACCATTATATTTTATTTTGTATATCCACCTAGACCTATAATACTTCATGGCTCATGTTCATATAAGGTAATTAATGCATGGTACATATGATGGCTTCTGGTCATTTTCTTAAGGTTAATAGGATTTGATTTTTCTAACATAAATTGAGCCCAATTTAATTTCTTATCTAGGAAGATAAGAGTTTCAGAAACATCTATAGCATTAAAAAATCATCATGACTATTTACTAAATTAGAATCAAAACCATCTTAGAAGTATTTAATGAAGTAACTTCAAGAGAAGAAGACAACACATGTAAAACTTTCACTAGACTATATCTATACATTTTGTATAAGTTTCAATAATTAATATGTCATAACCTTTCATGCCATAGTTTTGAATTATTCAAACTCTAAGATATAAAATAATGCGAGAAGAGAAATCATCAAAATTATATAGGTCATTTATTTAAATTCCTTCAGCTATTATAATCTCATTACTATCCTTGATATACCAAATATCCTTCATGCATGGATTCTAGTTGTGTCCATACCTCTTTCGGATGTTCGATATTACCAATGTGTAGAAGGTACTCATTGTTCACATTGCATAGAAAGAGCATCTTACATTCGTTGTAAAAATAAATTCATATTATCTACAGATTGTTTGATGATCGGTGGGAGAAACCTCAGATCTAAAAATAATCATCCAGAGTTTCCTTACCATAAATTCTATTTTGACCCAAATGTTGTAGTTGGTTTCATTCAGGATCTAAGTTTTGTCAAGACAGAAATAGTTGGACGTCATTGTTTTCCTAAACCTATAAAACACACCCCATTATAATATACAATGTACCATAGAGTTAGATACATATTTATCAATAAAAACAACACTTTTAATAGAATCATATCTAAATTTTATAGATCTAAAGAAACTATTTGATCATAACTAATTATGTCATTACAATGCATACTAATTAACCTCCCATGATCAAAATAATAATCCACATTATAAAGGGCTCTACATTATACCCCAGATTTATATAAAAAAATATTTCCAACCATATAGAAGTGAAGAAGAAACCCCTAAGAATGCATAAAACTTCAAATTTCTAAAAAAATTAATATAGACAAAAAATCAGCCGGCTTAAATTTGATGTTTAAATGATCGTCATAATGGCTTATTTTTTGGTCTATCATGACGGTCATTTGACCGTCAATTTTAACATAGTTAAAGTTTCCAGGAACCTATGAACTTAAATTTGATGTTTAAATGACCATGATATTGTCTTATGTTTGGTCTACCATGACGGTCATTTGACCATCAAATTTAATGAATTAAAAACATGTTGTGTATTTCCTGGTGAAATTCTAGAATTTATTCTTTTGTATAATATTAGGGAGGTTATATTTTAACACATTATAATAACCTATTATAATTTATAATGTAAAAATATATACACTTTTTAAAAAATGTATATAATTTATAGAATGAAAATAAAAACAACATATAGTTCATAAAAATTATAAACTATAGTATATTGTTTTTATATTAAAAAACACATAACCCTTATTAAAGGGGTTTAAAGGACATAGACCAGGTTAAAAGAATTTTACCAAGTGCAAGTAGATTTATGAGAGTATAGATTAACCTGCATATTTTAAAGAGGAGATAAGTAATTTCACCCGACTAATGAAATATATTGAAATCCATATTTTAATGAACTTTGTCTCCTCCCTTCATTTACTCTTAATTTTACCCCACACATATTTAAAAGTACGAAATATTGTAAAATATTTTATATAATTCCCGAAGCTAAAAATTTTAAAACTTTTATGTGGCTATAACTACCAATTACCACACTTCACATGGGCTACCAATAAAATAGCCCTTTTTTTTAATTCTCCATTTATACTTGAGAGTTCCACATTTATACTTGAGATATTATCTCATTTTATTTTCCACTCCCACTCTTATATAAAAAAAAACATTTAAATAAGTTTATTTATATAGTTTTTATAAAATATAAGATCTAAATGAATGGGGCCACTCCTTACATGGATAATATAAATGGTTAGGGACACATGTTAGGTTTTATTTAATAAGTATTAAGATTTAAAAGTAATCCCTTCATGGCCAAGAAATAAACACGGGCCCCCTTACTAAAAAAGTAAGCACTTTATTTTTTTAAACATATATAAACCAAATCTAATAAAATTTATATTTTAAATGATTTAAAATAACCATATATATAAAATATGATTCAAACTTAGGTTTGTTTCTTTTTTAAAAAACTATATATGTCTAGATTTATAAGTTAAGTTTAAATATGATTTAAACTTAGGCTTAGAATATGGTTTGTTGACTCTTCCTCAATCCCATGTAATTTTAATATGGTTTAAGGCTTTTAATATATAGTTTTTTTTTTAAAACTATATAAATTTTAATATGATGTTTATATAAATTATTATATAAACCTTATTCTATATTATATATATTTTTATTTAAAAATAATAATATAGTTTTCAAATTATATAGGATATAGTTATAGATTAACTATAAACTATAGTTTTTCAAATCAAATCCTTTTAGAGGGACCAAAGAACACGGGTATGAATTTACCTTCCAGAACTATTTTTAACTCAAATATTTGAAATTATAGAAAACATGAAAATTATTTCATATAGTAATAAATCCTTTCTTTTTCTATATGTGACTTTTACGCAGGTAAATATTTGAAGCCCCTTTCACTTGTGCACACATCAATCTCCAAACAAACATTAATTCCATATAATTTACAAAATGTAAATAAAATTAAGAATCATATCATATTACATCTCCCCCAAAAAAATTAGGGATTTAAAATTGAAAAACCCTAAAAAATTTACCGAGAGTTTAATTGCACAAATGTAATGCCAAAATAAATTGGGAAAAAAAAGAAGGGGACCGGATACTTTTAAATACCCTTTCGGATTGGTTGAAAAAATCGTACAAATTAAATAAATAACATACAAAACATTTTATCTTAATTTATGTAATTTACCTCACCCTCGTTATCATGTTAGAATTTGAGGATTCTAATAAATACGGATTTAATCAACTTACATATTACATAACATCACAATAAATATTACATCATAACATAAGTAAATAAAAATACTTACAGAAAATAAATAATATAGGTGACATGTATTTATAGTGGAAAACCCCAATAGGGTAAAAACCACTTTGAAAATAATCTTTTACTTGAGAAAACTTATTTTACATTCATAAGAAGATCACCTCCTCCTTTGAAACCATATTTACCAAGGGTTAAACTAAATCACTTGATTTACACACCTTTAATATATTTTTCGAATATATCAAATGAGGACCTAAAGTCCTTTTTATATAAGGTGATCGGTATGTCTCCTAACCCACCTTTTCAACCTAAAATGGTTGACACATACACCTAGGTTTATAATATTTAATATTAGAAATATAATCATTTCATGATATTAAATATTTAACCTAAAGTATATACCTATGTTAGCATATTTAATAATATAAATATAAATATTTCATATTATTAAAA
The DNA here is from genome assembly GCA_018340775.1 of Taxus wallichiana var. yunnanensis. Lineage (NCBI taxonomy): Eukaryota > Viridiplantae > Streptophyta > Pinopsida > Cupressales > Taxaceae > Taxus > Taxus wallichiana. The sequence goes on along the minus strand of CM031237.1, from coordinate 236,683,883 downwards.
AAACCTATATATTAGTGATGGACCCATATACATTAAGGGTTGGCTAGACCACTTAATCATTATGTTCTAACAAGGAATCCTCAAACAACATCTTTTCAAAGTAGAAACAAGTTCTGGTACACTAGAAGTTCACAAAAATATCAATTTAATTTAACATTTTAAGTTACCCGGGTTTGAAAAAAATGCCACTAAAGTAGTACAAAAATTCAAACAATTTTATTATTTTAATCACGGAGGTTCAAATTTTGTTAGCTAGTTTTCGGGTTTCAAAGTCTCGAGGGTCTAAGTGTTGAATCCACAACTTTGATACGGATAATGCCCACATTTTTCTCAAAAAGATCTCAAGACAAACCCAATAATAAACAAGAAAAATTATCGAATAATTTTTTTTTGAAAGGTTCCTGGCCTTAGCTCATATTTTAATAAAAAATAGATTACAAAATTTTAAACTATTAATTGCGGTGGAAAACAACTAACGATTAATTAAAAGCGCCTCAATTTTCTAAATTAATATTACGTTTTAATTCTTTTACCAACAAGTTTCTAAATTTTTATTTACGTAATCTTCTTAGATTTTTAAAACATAAACCCATTAGTTCCATTTAAATTAATCTTGTTTAAGGTACAAAGAAAAACTTATATTAAATCATACCAGGATAATAACCTTGCTTTGTTAGAATAAAAATAAAAACATGTAGTTTATAATAAGTTCATTATTCTAATGGGGCAAGTGTTCAACTTATTCTAACCCCCTTAGGCCCCATTTAACAATATACACTCATCTTTTATTTAAAATCATCTCCACTTCAATACCCCATCACTTAAATGATGTAGGGTTCATCCTACACCATTGGATCTAATCCTTCCTAGCCCTTAGATTTAGGTTTGACAAAAGTAACCCTAAAAATCCTTATGGATTGACATATGTTCTTTTTCAAACTCTACTCTCTTATTTCTCTTATTTTATTTTGGAGGTTAAGGAAGGAGGAAATGAAGATAAGCCATGGAAGGAAGCTCAAACCCTTAGATGGATTCTCACAAGAAGAGTGATAGTTTTAGCATCCCTATCCTAGGGTCGCTTATCCTCAAAATCCCATTTTTGTGGTTATTATATGCATCTCTTGTGAAAAGAAAAAGACCCAAATTGGGTTGTGGGTATTTGCCCAATATATATTCTAATTTATTTTTAAATTTAAGAGATAAATATACACATTTGAATCTTATATATTTCCATTTTAAATGAGCTTATGTAAACAAGTATTCATATATACGCTTAATATTTTTAATAACCCTTTTTTGTATTATACAACCCGGTAAAACTGGTTTATGCAAGTTAGTAGGCATACATTTTATTCTATTTTATTTATCCTAAATTTTTCTTTTATAAAAAAATTAATGAAAGCACACACACGCGCACGCACACACACACACACACACACACACAGTGTTTTTATACGAGCCGTGTAATTAATCCTACACAGCCGCATGTTTTATTTGGGGGTGAATAAATTTTTGGGTTTAAAGTGTTTGGGGAGGCGCCGACCGCACCCCCTTCTCATAAATAATATAAACACTTTAGTCGTAGCCCACCACATACACTTTTCTATATATATATTTATTTTTAATGATTATAAACTCTAAAAAATACATTCCCCTACCCCCGTTTGGCAGCGCTTCATAGGATTTTAAAACAAAATAAATTTTTCCTTTGCCTTTTAAAAAAATAAAATTATATATTATTTTGACTTATTTAAAACTAATTCACTTCAGTCCTAACCGATTCACATGGCTAGCATTAATATGAATATTAATTTCTCTTATGTATTAATGCACATATAAATATAATGTTTATATATATTTAAATATATACTAATATGTGTAATATTAGGTAAACATTAGCATTTATTAGTAATATGATTACACTAATCTTGTAAATTTATAATACAATCAATACATGCGATTTATACATATTTATAGTATAATAATAAGATGTATTTGTTTATTAATTAAGTTTCCTATTTATGTAGGAGGTTGTAATTTGGAATGAGAATAAATTTTACATTTATAAATTTATTTGAAAATAAATTAACATTCATCTAGGTAGTTATAGAGTAGAAATTTTTGATCATTTATCAAATCTAAACAAGCTATCTCTTTCAATTTCATTTATATAACAATCTTAAGGGTAAAATTAGTTATGTTTTATTCATTTACTTAGGGTGAATTCTATTGCAATTAAGAGGAACTAAATTGTAGAATTGCTTCTATTAATTTTCTTCTTGCACAAACACTTGGATAAAAGAAAGTAAAACAAGACTTGAATGCATTATTTTTCCTTTTTCCTTTCAACAAAGTTTCTAACAATGGAAGGTCAAAATAGAAAATTTACAAGGATTTAACCAATGAATCAAATTACATCCAATATACTATTGGTGTCATTTACAAGATGTAGAATCATAAAAGTGCAAGTTACGACTCCACATGTATTTTCCCAACAAGAACATTCCATCCATTGAGTCCACCATCTCCATCAAGTCATACACACAACAAAATGGGGGAGTAGGCAACTCTCTCCACCCAAGCAATATATCGAATGAGGGAGAGAATCATTCTTCCTCATTGGCCCCGAGCCCCAACAAGGAAGAAATGAGGGTTATTTAGACAACCATGGCAACTCAAAAGAAGGGCTTCCACATACACATTCAATCAAGAAATCCAATGAATATAACACCATACCAATTTAATCACAAGACAACAAAGGTCAAAACACAAAGGCTTCATACTAAAGCCATGGAGGAGAAAGGAACATGGGGTTTCTTCTTATGCCTCCCTCAAGATATTAGCAAGATAAATACAAACATATTTATCAACAAGGTGGACATCCCAACCCATTTCCCTCCTAAAATCCCAATAACATTTATCTTATGCATCCCTCAAGTTTTAACCCCCATTTCCATTTATCCCACAACCTAAGAATCAAATCAATTTCCAAAAAGCATAACTAATGTAACAATTAACATCTTCACATAAGAGCACCACAAAATAACAAGGTAAACAAAGGTGGAGATCTACCTCATAAAATGAAGAGAATCAACACACAACAAGCTTCAAGCCTTCCAAAATACTAAGAAAACACCATCCATTCCAAGTTCCATTCACCATTCTCAAGCAAGCTCTCCCAAAATTCCAAGCATTCCCCCAAAAGAAAAAGAGTAAGTAACCCCTAAAACAACAATTAAACATGCATGTAAAGTACAAGGGAAGAGGAGGGTGAGCTGGCTCCATATAGTCTGCCACATCACTCATCCTCAAATCCACATCACAAGTCAAACCCATACCCAAAAGCATAATTCGTAAGTGGTTGAATAAATCACAATTTACTTACACACACAATTAAAAATCACACACCCCTTGAGGACTAAAAATAAATATATGTAAGAATAGTGCAATAAAAATTTACCATTTGTCTATCCAAAAACATAATGGGGTTTTATTTTTGACCTCTTAACCTATAGGTAGGGTTGGTATAGTAATTTAAGAGGTGTGGGACAATTCTAACTTATCCCACAAGCCTCCAAAATTAGCCTTTAAGGCCAAATCTGAATTTTGAGAAGAGGTGGAGTGTACAACACTCAAGATCGCAAGACCTCAACTTAAAACACATAAACCAAAGAGCCATGTAATATAATAAATGATTTTTTTTTCCCATCCATGATTAGTTTAGCACCATGATTAATTTACCAATCTAAACACAAATTAATTAATTAATAAGAGGGAAAAATACATCACTATAAAATCACATACTAAAATTAAATAAAGGAAACAATTTAAAAGAACAACACACAAACCCCTTGGTCACATTTGGAGGTTATCCTCCCATGGGGACCCCCTAACAACAAACAAGACACACACAACAAAACACAAGTTGTCATGGTGACCATTGTTGCCAATACCCCACATTCCTTCATTGTTGGTCTCCTACCCCCGTAGTTTATTGTTTTGAATTAATTACCTGCAAAATCACATGATACCTTTCTAGCCTTGTGGCCATATTAGTTATATCGAACTAATAAAACACTTATATAAACATATGGGGTTTATTTTGTTGGAGGCACAAGTGTGTTTTAAGGAGGTATAAGGGTGGAGTGAGTTGGGATTTGGGTTCCACCTTACAAAGAAATATCTTGCATTTCTTTACTCATTATGGGGTTCATAAGAGGTTGGGGAGGCATAAGGAAATGTGAGGAATAAGGGGTACTTGGGGTGGCATAAGGAATGTCATGGTTTTGATATATGCTATATTTTGGTGGTTTGTAATTCGAGGGGTTATACCCATTTCCCCTTTTCAGAGGCCTAAGAAGCATCCCCCATAGTTTCTTTCTCCTTTGGCTTGCTTGATAAAGCCTTAGTATTGTTTGTCATGTTTTAATGTAGTTGCAAACTACATTCTATTTTGGATTGTGTTTTATTGTGAAAATGTTTCTTGCGTGTTTTGTGGAAGCCTGTTGTTGCCATGAGTTGGATCACATATTTTATTGCATTATTGTTGGGTCTCGGGCACTAATGAAGAAGGATGGCTTCTCCTTTTCATTGAATGTCTTGGTTTGGTGGAGAGTGTTGCCTTTCCCCACTCTTGTTGTGATCAAATTGGAAGAATAAGAAATCGCATGTTGTTGTTGTGGAGCCGAGATTAAAAAAAAGATTGTTTGACATTTCCTTGTGAAATGAAATCTTATTGTAGCCTTTTCCCACTTTGAAGTGGATGATCTGTATATTAATTTTAATGGAAGGATAATTTGTATTGACAATGAAAGTTGAAATTTCAAATGTAAAAAAAAATTATACTCTGGTTTTTGTTTTTTTAAAGAATGTGAAAGAATGAAATGTATTTTGTATGTTGTATTTTGGAATCGAATGGAAAGGAAGTTGTAAGAGTTTAATTTGAATTGATGGATGTGGTTTTTTCTTATCCATATGATATTATTCCATTTAAAATTTGTGTTTAGCATGCACTATGAAATCCCTGTTTGGAAAGTGGAAAAATGAAACACGTGAGAAGAAAATGTATCATTCTGCCCTGTATATAATATATGATTCTGGAAAGAATAAAAGAAGGAAGTTGTAAAGTTGTCTTTGGAATAAATAAAGGATTGCATAACCTTCCTCAAATTGTATCATTGTATTGAATTTAATCATCTAGTTGTGAGTTGTAATCTCTGTTTGAAAGGAAGAAATGCATGTAAGGAAGTGTAATACTCTGTCTTTTGAAATATGTGAAAATTGGAAGTCAGAGATGTATTTTATTTTTTGAATCAAATAAATGTATTAGATTAGGATTGGAACATATTATAATACTTGGAAGAAGAAAATGGCAAATAAACCCTTTAAAAATTTGATCTCTGTCTTGTATTTTCAAACTAGCAATTATTTAATCCAAAATGCACGAGACCGAACTTGCAAAAATAAAATTAAAAAATCAATGATTAAGATGAATTATTTTTCCCTAAATGAATCCAATTCGACAAATATACTTAAAGGAAATCTTCCAAAACTGGCAAAACCAGTTCAAAGCTTTCACAGGTCATTTCTTTGGCAAAATTATAAAATTTGGTTGAATTCAATAACATAGATCTACCTCACAAAATTATCATAAATTCACCTAAGAAAAATTATCCATGTATATTTGACATGTTGGGAGAGGAACAAGAACAAATTGAACAAATTTGTTTAAGTTAAAATTTACCAATTCGAACTATAAAATCCTGCAGATTGTTTTCACAAAATTGACCCCTTAAAATTTACCAAAATAAAAATTTAATGAATCTAGTCCAAAGAGGATGTTGAGAGATTTCCATAAAGTCCTTGTTTTCCCAAAACTAAGCTCTCTATTAAAAGTTATGGCCTTCTGAAGTTTTTCTTCACTTGGCATCAAAAATATATTTTGGGAAAAATTTCCTTGGCGGACCCGTGGGCCCAAATTTTTCCCTTACGGTTCGGAAATTTTTGAGAAATTTTTTAAAATTTTCCATCCTACCCCACCCAATCGAGAGCTTCCATGTGGCACTACAAGGTGTTTGTGGAGGAGCGAATCACTTTCTAACTTGGTGCTTGAGAAAAATTTTGTGAAATTTTTCCAAATTTTACCAAATTGACTCTCGTCCAATCAGAACTTCCATGCAAAGATCGCAAGGAAACAATGGAGGAGCGGGTTTATTTTTTCCTTCAGCATTTTCTAAAAATTTTGGGAAAATTTTCCAAAGTTTCCCAGCTACCCTATAGCCTCGGGGAGTTCCCACGTGGCATCACGAGACGTCAACGGAGCGCAGGTGAATTTTACCCATTTTGTCGTTTAGGTGTTAAAACCCTTTTATCCCTGGCCTCCCATTTTCCCCAAGGGGATTTGGAGGTGCCACGTGTCCTCGATGGACTCACGGGAGCACAGCGCAGTGGGCTTCTCGCACCGCGCGGGAAATTTTCTAATTCTTCCGTCACTTTGCGCTTTTCTCACGTTGGCTTAGGAGGTGTCACGTGTCCCTTGTGGACCCGCGGGAACATAGGTGAAAAGGTGGTTTATTTACCCATGCAAGAAATGTTCCAAAAGTCTCCCGTGGCCCCGCAGACCCACCCTTTGGGCAAATGTTTTTCCCTGGGCCCGCAGTTCCGCTCTTGGGGAAAATTTTCACCCCAAGGCCCACCAGGCCCATAACTTTAAAAATATGAGGAGTTAGGAGGACTTATTTATATCATTGGAAAGGTGAGGAAATTTCCTATCCAATGGGAATGATTTAGGGAAATTTTGAATGTGTTAATTTTGAGAAAAATCAGTTGAACCTTTAAGCCTGTTAGAGAGTGGGTATGGTGAGGAATTACCCTCTGAACCTAATTGAACCTTCTAACCCTAAATTTTGGACCTTATGACCTCTAATATATGTTAACAAAAGAGAAGTAAATTCTAGTGGATTATAATTGATCTGGAACTTGTTAATGACAACTATTGTCTTGTAACCTTGGTTGTAGACTCCTTTAAATAAAATAAATTATTCCATAATTTTCCTAACTAATCCTAGGTTGTTCTTGGGTCTCAAGTGGGTTGTTTTTAGTGGGCATCACACTTGGTATCATATAAGTGGTTCAAAATCTTGGGTCATTGGGTGCACTAGAAAACTTGACACATGAACAATAAACCTAGCACACTTTTAAATCTAGAAGGCAACTTAGTTTAGAAATTACATATTTTAGTAAACATGGAAACTAAGTAAAACCTAGAATAATGAACTAACTCTCATCTTGCTCGTGCGGGAGATGTAGACAAGATGAGGAGAATCTTCAAGATGTTAATGCCACTCTACACTAAGGATCGGTAGGAGGACATGCAGCCAGACATGATAGAGTCACTTCCATTGATGGTCATGTATCACCTCGACATAGTGAGGAGCATGGAGGAGAGAAATTCCATGTAGATTCAGCCAGAGCGAGTCACCACATAGGGGATAGGAAGACCAAGTTTGAAGCATACAGAGAGGTCTTGGATCCCTAAGCTTAGGGATGTACATGTAAAGAAGCCTAGAGGCCACCAAACCACTTTGCATATCACATCAAGGAGATCCTAAAGCTTCAGCCATCACATTATTCTAGCGACATAGGTGGATTTCGGTGTAGAGGCCTGTAGGTGAGGTTGAGTGGATGCTTCAAGCTCTGTCCTTGTTCTAGCAACATGAGAAAGCTCATGTTGTAATCCATCTACTGCGAGGTATGAAGTCTAGGTGTCTAGTGGAGGAAAGAGGAACAAAAGCTCCATGTTGAATCTAACACGTTACAGGAGATCTTTGAGGAGCGCTTCCCGAGCAAATATTTGTCACGAAGATTCATACGTGAGTGGATAGATGAGTTCCATGACCTCCGACAAAGCATCTCTTACGGTGGCTGAGTATGTGAATAGATTTATGGATCTACTCCAAAGATGTTGATTACATGTAGGATGAGCATGTGTAAATCCATAGGTTCATTTGGGGCCTAAACCTAGACATTGGAGGTGCACTACGGATCCATTGTCCATAGACATTAGTTGAGGCCATTGAGAAGGCCTATATAGTAGAGGAGACTTGAGGAAAGACCCAGCAAGCTAGAGACCGAGTTCGGAGCCGCATACAACAGATGCAAAATAGTAGATCAAGGGGGTCTATACCTCCTCCTGGTGGTGGAAAGGGTTCAACATAGTCATCTTTTAGACCATACAGCAACAACAACAACAAAATTCCTTCCAACCTTATAAACCTCCATAGAGGTTTGATGCACAGAGAGGTCAGAGTATGGGGCCTCCCCCTAGGGGTCCCATCAGGACACATGGTACCTAAAGAGCTCACTTAGCAGGACCTCGCTAGTAGATACCTCAGCAAAACCATAACTAGATAATTAGGATCCACACCACAGACCTCCAGAGTACCGATCGGAGCTGCTACACAAGGGAGAGGATCAGGTGATTGTTTTGGGTGTGGTGTTAGTGGAATTTTTGAGAGACTACCCACATAACCCTAATAACAAGGGTAAGACACAAATCTCAAAGCCTATTGTTGGTGATATGGGGTGTAGTCATAGGATGTACGCAGCGGTCAAGAACCGCTAGGTAGAGCATCAGAGTATAGTTATTGAGACTACAAGTAACATTGGTGGTATTCCTACCTCCATTTTGTTTGATTCTAGTTCTTTTGATTCTTTTATTGCACCATCTTTAGTAGAGTGATGTAGGCTAGTGGCAGTTAGGTAGGGTCATAGTTGGGATGTTGATATGGCTTCTGGAGCCAATATCTCTATAGACTCCTTAGTTAAGGAGTGTGTGGTGGATTTGGGACCTTTCACCACTACCTCGGATCTTCGTATCCTTCCGTTGGGATCTTATGGAGTCATCTTGAGCATGGACTAGTTTTCTTCTCATAAGGCCAGGATGGATTATTACCACAAGATTATATCTTGTGCAGATGATTTGGGAGTTGAGTCGGTGATACCAGGGGTTAGGAGACCCATTTCTATTCACACCATCTCTGCTATGTATCTTAAGTGGTGTGTCGGAAGGGGTTGTCGGATGTATGTTGTTACGGTCGGTGACATCAAAGGATGGGTCTAGTGGACCATCGCTAGATGATCATGCCGGTTTGAGAGAGTTTTCATGTCTTTCTAGGGGAGATCTTGGGTTACCACCCCACGTGAGATTGATTTTCATATAGATCTAGTTCTGGGAGTAGAGCCTATCTCATGAGCACCTTATCGGATGACTACCCCTGAGCTCTGCAAGCTCAAGTTGTAGCTTGAGGGCCTTTTAGAGAAGGGCATAATTCATCCTAGTGATTCCCTTGGGGTGCACCGGTGGTTTTTGTAAAGAAGAAGGATGGATCCTTGTGGTTGTGTATTGATTACAACCAGTTGAATAAGGTAACGATCAAGAATTGTTATCCCCTTCCACGTATTGATGATTTATTTGATCAGATGAAGGGAGCCACAGTTTTCTCTAAGATAGACCTTAAGTTATTCTACCCTTAGCTAATGATTCGAGGCGAACATTCATAAGACCTCCTTCCATATGAGATATGGCAACTATGAGCTCACAAAGTGGTACATTTTGGTTTGACTAATGCCCTCGCAGTATTTATGAGTTTGATGAATGGGGTATTCCATAATTTCTTAGATCACTTCGTGCTCATCTTCCATGAAATTTGTATTTACTCATGTACGCATGAGCGAGGGGCACCTTCATTAGGTTCTTTAGTGTCTTCAAGAGCAAAAACTTTACGGAACTTGGAGAAGTGTGCATTCTTTCAAATGGAGGTGCGGTATTTAGGTCATATCATTTCTGGGAAGGTATCGTTGTTTATCCTTCCAAGATTAGAGCTATTATGGAGTGGCCAGCACCCACTCTTGTGGCCGAGGTGCGCAGCTTCATGGGACTAGCAGTTCTTCAAGAGATTTGTTCAAGACTTCTCTTAGATTATGCACCCCATCACTTCCCTTCAGAGGAAAGGGAAGAAGTTTTTTTGGTGAGACAGGTGTGAACAGGCCTTCATTACATTAAAGGAATGTCTCACTACAACACCTATTCTTGCGATCTTTGGATCCACGGGGTGAGTTTTTGTTTACACAGATACTTCTTTAGTAGGGCTTGGTGGTGTGTTGATGCAGGAGGATAGAGTAGTGGCTTTTAAGTCTCACAAACTCAAAGATTATGAGCTTAATTATCTAACTCATGATCTTGAGCTTGCATGTAGTAGTACATGCTTTGGTTTGATGGAGGAAATTTCTTCTTGGTCGAAGATTCACACTCGGGATGATCATTTGATTCTTCGCCACCTCTTCACGCACCCAATCTCAACGCTCGTCGGCTGACTTTGCATGGAGTTTCTTTGTGAGTATGATATGGAGATAAAGCTTGTAAAAGGGAAGGATAATGTGGTGGTAGATGCTCTCGTGACAGAGAGACATGTGGCTATGGCCACCTTGGTGAGCACAGATTTATGGAGTAGGATTCTTCAGCAGTTTCCTCTTGACAGCTTCTACATTATAGTTTGAGTAGAGATTGAGTCTTAGAGACCCCTCGAGGGTAAATTTGATGGTTTCTAACTAGAGGCGATGGATTTCTCGGAGATACGGAAGTCGGATATATGTTCCAAGAGATGGAGGATTGAGGCATGACATATTGATAGAGGCACATTTGCACCCTATTCAGCCCATCCTAGGGTGAAGAAGATGCACGCTACTTTGAGATAGTTATATCATTGGAGAGTACTTCTTAGATACGTGGCCCAATTCATGTCACAATGTTTAGAGTACCGAGAAAGTGAAGGCCAAGCATCGAACATCCATCTAGCCTTCTCCTTCCTCATGTTATCTTGGAGTGGAAATGGGACACCATTTCCATGGACTTCATTATTGGGCTACGAGTGTCGAGATATCACCACGACACCATCATGGTCATGGTTGATAAATTGACAAAATTGGCTCACTTTTCTCAAGTGAAGACCGCTTATACGGCTAGTGTAGTGAGTACGGGTATATTTGGATGAGATTGTCAAGTTGCACGGATTCCATCGAAGATCATAAGTGACCGCGATCCTTTTATACTTCTCATTTTGGACTACCATGAAGCATGCCCTCGGGACGAATCAACTTCAACACAACATATCACCTCGAGACAGGATGGACAGACTCGAGCGGGTGAATCGGATCTTAGAGGATATGCTTAGGATGTATATGATGGATCAACGGTCTAGATGGGAGGAGTACCTGTACTTGGTGGAGTTTGCCTACAATAATAGTTTTGAGTTCTATAGGTATGGCTAATTTTAAGGATTTTTAGGGTAGAGAGAGTAGGACACCTCTTAGTTGGGATAGGTTAGAGGACGGGGTTTCTCTTGGACCAACTTTGTTACAAGACATGGAGTAGCGGGTGGTTTTGATCGAGAGAGATTGCAGGAGGCACGAATGTAGAAGAAGTATGCCCATAGTTTTGATGTGGACATGAAGGTGTTCCTTTGTGCCAGGACCACACAAGAGCCCTATCCATTATGGAAAAGGTTCTAAGTTAGCTCCTAGATTCATGGGTCCTTTTGAGATCTTGGAGTGTATCGGCCTTTCGCCTATAGTCTAACATTGCCACTTAGCTTGTCTCACATACATGATGTGTTTCATGTTTCATTCTTAGGAGATATATTGTAAACCATTCTCATGTGTTAGATTTGACATCATTGCAGGTGTAGGATCGGGGAAGGTGATGGTGGATGCTATGTACCTTGGGATATGGTAATATAATATATATGGGTTGATGGAGATGCTTACATGACATGTGGCACACATCCCCTTAGTTATATGTATGGGTTCACATGGGATATAATATTATAATGTATATGGTTTGATGGACATGCTTGACATGTGGCACACATCCCCTTAGTTAGTTATACGGGCTTACATAGGAATTAATTATATTGGGTAATGTGTCGGCCTACATTGGGATTAGGTGTTACCCATCCTATTTAAAGGATGTGAGTATCATTATGAGGTGATGTATGTATGAGTTGAGTCTTCTACTTTGTAGAGATATATTGGAGGTGTCCCCCTCGAAGTGGATTCCCATCTTGGGAGATTGTGGAGTTACTCCTTCCTTAAGGAGCATTGTATGGTGTTACCCTACCTTAAGGGCATTATTCTACTTATTTAGGCATCTTGGACCCCATATATCTAGTGTTGTGTTACCTTCTGCAATTTATTGATTTATTATATGCAAAGTTCTTATCAAGTGGTATCGGAGCGACCACCCAAGTTTGAGTCCCACACGGGTAGCTACGTCGGCATTGCGGTGGTGAGTCGCCCGGGGCTCGTATAGGGTAGGGTGTGGTCCCACTATATGGGTGCAAATCTAGCCCGAGTGCAGTATATCTTTGAGCGTGGTGGGATGTTATGATCCTCATGTGTGGATTTCACTAACACCTTGAGGTTTCTTTGTAACAATTCATTACATTTGGTATCGAGCAATGATTTCGGCCAAAATTAGGCAAAAACCTAATTTTTTGTTTTGAATATATCTTTAATATGGTATCTAATTTTTCCCAATTTTTTCATAAAAATTTGTAAACACTCTAAGTCGAATATCTAAAAATTCAGCTCCATTGGATCTATGTTGCGGATGTTATTGGTGTTTTTGGTTTTTTCGAAATTCACTTTTCGGAAGCAAATTGTGGTATTTTTAGCAAAATTTATATTTTCAAAAATATCTTGAAATTTCAGTTAGGGTTTTTCTCTTGTGTTTTTATCCATCTGCCAAAATATTTTTAGAATTCCTAAACCCTAATCATGATCACAATGGATAACAAATTTTTATGGAAATGGTGAGATGGATGCTAAAGAATGGTGGATAAAATTTAAGAATATATATTTCTCATATTTCATGACAAGGAATATGTTTTCACATTATCTTGGTGGTCCTACATGGATTTGGTTTTACGAGTTAAAAAATGGAAGGAAGGATTGGTCTTGGGAGGAAATGGAACAACTTTTTATGGATAGATGGGACCACAAAGAGGAAGAAGAGTCAAAAGAAGATGATGGGGAAGAATATATTGAAGAATCAAGAGAAAAATAATATGAAGAGGAAGGTATGTATGAGTTTATTCTTCTACTTGGTAGAGGTATATTGAAGGTGTCCCCAAAGTGGATTCCCATCTTGGGAGATTGTGGAGTTACTCCTTCCTTGAGGAGCATTGTATGGTGTCGCCCTACCTTAAGGGTATTATTCTACTTATTTGGGCATCTTCATCCCCATATATCTGGTATTGTGTTATCTTCTACAATTTATTGATTTATTATATGCAAATTTCTTATCAACCTGGTATCGAGTAGTGATCAGAAATTTGTGGGATGAAACCTAATGTTGGTGATTCATCTATATCTGGAGATTGGCATGGAATTTTTCATATATTTTTGTGGGGAATGGATACATAGTTCAAGTGATCTTCCCTCTGAATTTAAGAGTTTTGGAGTTGTTTTGCAAACGTTGTGTCCGTTTTAGGGTTGAAACCCTAATTCTAAGGTTTCATAAATATCTTCCAATAATGATGAATTAGTATATAATTTTTTTGGGTTGTTGGTAATATATTAAATGGTGATACCACTAAAATTTCAGAATTGGTGGATCTATATTGGCCGAGTTAGTTCGGTCTTATTATTTTTCACTATTTTGCTCAACAAAGCCCTAAATTTGAAGAATTTTCTGAATTTCTTACATTTTCGAAATCTCTCAAAACTTTAGTAGGGTTACTTCTTTGTGGTTTCATATTTGAAATGACTGATTGGGTATTAATGAAATCATCGGGTAAAATATTGGTCAAAGGAGTAAGTTTGTGAAACCCTAATTTTTATGCATCATGGATATACCAATTTTCTATGGTAATGGGGAAATTGATGCAAAAAAATGGTGGATACAATTTAAACAAATGTATTTTGAAGAATGTATGTATGAGTTGAGTCTTCTACTTGGTAGAGATATATTGGAGGTGTCCCCATCGGAGTGGATTCCCATCTTGGGAGATTATGGAGTTACTCCTTCTTTAAGGAGCATTATATGGTGTTTCCCTACTTTAAGGGTATTATTCTACTTATTTGGGCATCTTGGCCCCCATATATATCCGGTGTTGTGTTATCTTCTGCAATTTATTGATTTATTATATGTAAAGTTCTTATCAAGTGATAGTACACCATCAAAGATAAGTTTCCTATTCCAGTAATTGATGATTTACTTGATGAATTGCATGGTGTTGTTTATTTCACAAAATTAGATCTTTTTCAGGAGGTACCATCAAATTAGGATAAAAGAGGAAGATGTTCATTAAATGGCATTCGGGACTCATGAGGGCCATTATGAGTTTTTGGTAATGCCTTTTGGTCTTACAAATGTGCCCTCAACCTTTCAAAGCTTGATGAACACTATTTTTAGGCCTTTTTAAAGGAAATTTGTATTAGTTTTCTTTGATGACATATTGATTTATAGTAAGACATGGGAAGAACACTTACAACATGTAAATAATGTGTTGGAAGTTTTGGAGAAACATACTCTGTATGCAAATCCATCCAAATGTTATTTTGGTGTACAAGAGGTAGAGTACTTGGGTCATATTGTATCCCATGAAGGCGTCAAAGTTGATCCTCAGAAGATCAAAGCTATGGTGGAATGGCCAAGGCCCAAAAATCTCAAAAATATTCGTGGGTTCCTAGGACTAATAGGGTACTACAAAAGATTTGTGTGGGGATATGGTAGAATAGCAACCCCACTCACTGCATTGCTAAAGAAGGATGCCTTCCATTGGATAGACGTAGCCACTAAATCCTTTGAGCAACTAAAGGAAGCCATGTGCAAGACACCCAGATTTTAGGTTTACTCCTAACTTCTCAAAAACCTTCATTGTTGAATGTGATGCTTCAGGATCAGGATTGGGAGCAGTTCTAATGTAGGAAGGAAGACCAATTGCATTTGAGAGTCACCAATTCAAAGGAAAAGATCTGCTCAAACCTATCTATGAGAAAGAAATGATGGCTATTCTTCATGCGGTCAAGCAATGGAGGCCCTATCTCATGGGTAGACACTTCAAGGTAAAAATTGATCATGATAGTCTCAAATACTTTTTGGAGCAAAGGTTATCATCTGAGGAACAAAAAAGTGGGTAACAAAAATGTTGGGTTATGATTTTGAAATCATATACAAAAAGGGTAAAGAAAATGTAGTAGCTGATGCGTTGTCTAGAAGGGATACATCCGCAGATGCCTTACTATGTGGAATGTCCATGTTGATGGTCGATTGGGTGGATGAAGCAAGATTGGAATGGAATCAAGATAAGGATACACAATCTCTAATACAAAATATCAAGCAAGGATCTATGACATCTAACAAATTTGAGTGGAAAGGTAATGCCCTATGGTACAAGGATAGGTTATACTTGAGTAAAGATTCTGAGTTGAAGCATAAGATTCTTGCTAGAGCTACATGCCTCACCTATTGGAGGACACTCTAGGTTTTTGAAGACATATCATAGAATAAAAAGAGAATTATTTTGGGAAGGACTCAAGGGGGATGTACAAAATTTTGTATCAGAGTGTTTAGTGTGCCAATAGAACAAAGGGGAAACAATTAAGACACTAGATGTTGCTGAACCCTTACCAATTCCTAGCCAAGAGATGGGAGGAGGTCTCCATGGATTTCATCACCGGATTGCCTTGTTCAGAGGGTAAGAATTTTATTTTCGTGATTGTGGATAGGCTCACAAAATATGCCCATTTTTGTGCCCTATCACATCCATTTGCAGCTAATACAGTCACATCTATTTTTTGGAGACAGTTCAAAGGCTACATGGAACCCCAAAGATAATTGTAAGTGATCGTGATCCTATTTTCACAAGTAATTTTTAGATGGAATTATTTTCATGTTTGGGTACTCAACTAGCTCATAGTTCATCTTATCATCCTCAAACTGATGGGCAAATGGAAGTGGTCAACAAATGCTTAGAGGGGTATTTATGTTGTTTTGTATCAGATAAGAAAGAAAGGTGGATTAAATGGCTACCACTAGCAGAATGGTGGTATAACACATATTTTCATACCTCTTCTCAAATGACCCCATTTTTAGCATTATATGGTTACCATCCACCTTCTATCACTTCCTCCTTAAGGGTGCAAACTAAGGTCAGAGATGTTGAGGAACACATTCAACATCAACAACAAGTTTTGGCTAGTTTGAAGGAGAATTTAGCATTAGCACAAAACAGGATGAAACAACAAGCAGATCAACACCGTAGTGAAAGACATTTTGAAATTGGTGACTAGGTTTTGTACGTCTCTATCCTTACAAAAAATGTCCCTAAAGCAACAAAAAAGGAAAACAAACTTGCTCCTAAATATTATGGCCCTTATCAGGTTCTATAAAAAATTGGTAGTGTTGCTTATAAACTAGAGTTGCCTCCATCTTCACACATACACCTAGTATTCCATGTTTCATGCCTAAGAAGGTTATTGGATAGAAATTTGAAGCCCAAATAGAGTTACCAGAACTTGACGAGGAAGGAAGAATCATTTTGGAGCCAGAGAAGATTCTACAAACATGTACTAAGAGGCTGAGAACTAGAGACATTAAGGAATATCTGATCAAGTGGAAGAATCTGAGCATAGAAGATGCAACTTGGGAGGATGAAGGTTTTCTGCAGTAACATCCAGGATTATTCAACATTGAGGACAACATTGGTTTGAAGGGGAAGGGCATGCTACGCCCTTAACCTATTACTTGTATTAGGATATGAGTAGCCAACTTGTGGCTTACCATATCATTTTATTATATCATTTATACTTTCTCATGCTTAATAGGTCAGCCTTGGTGATGGCCATAGCATATGAATAGTATATATAGGGGATTATAGGTAGTATTTCATTATCATTTTAGCATTTGAGTCTTATTATATGGTTTGGAGGTTGCCCCCTCGAAGTGGCGAAGCTATTCTAATTGCATATTGAGATCATTATTCTAAAATATTGTGTTATTTGGTGTTCTATTGTTGCTCTTAATCTGAATTATACAAGTAATTTCATTATACAAGTAATTTGATGGAATAGGAAACTTATTTATTGTTATCTTCATCAATTAGTTTTTATCAAGTGGTATCGAGAATTGATCCAGGCATTGTGGGATGAAACCTAATGTTGGTGATTCATCTATATCTGAGATTTAAATGGAAGTTTTTAGATATTTTTGTGGGGAGTGGATACATAGTTCAAGTGATCTTCCCTCCAAATTTCATTTTTTGGAGTTGTTTTGTAAAAGTTGTGTCCATTTTAGGGTTTGAAACCCTAATTCTAAGGTTTCATATATATCTTCGAATAATGAGGAATTAGTAAATAATTTTTTTGGTTTGTTGGTAATATATTAAACGAAGTGATACCACCAAAATTTTAGAATTGGTGGATCTATTTTTTGACTGACCGAGTTATTTCAATTTTACTATTTTTCACTATTTTGCTCCACTTGAGCCAAAATTTGATCAGGAATTTTCTTAAATTTCTTACATTTTCGGAAATATCTCAAAATTCTAGTAGGGGTTACTTCTTTGTGGTTTTAGAGTTTAGTTTGTTTTATTGACAAAATCATTAGGTAAAATATTGGTCAAAGGAGTAAGTTTGTTAGAAACCCTAATTTTTATGCATCATGGATATACCAATTTTCTAATGGTAATGGGGAAATTGATGCAAAAATGGTGGATACAATTTAAACAAATGTATTTTGAAGAATGTTTAATATGGGTTAGTTTTTATCTTCATCTTGGTGGGAAAGCGCGACATTGGTATTCTTATTTGATATAGATCTATTGGATTGGGATTGGGAGGAAATGGAGGATATTTTCATAGCTAGATGGGAAACAAAAAAAAGAAATAATTTTTTTTTCAAGAAGAAAGAAAGAAGAAGAAGAAGAAGATTGAAGTTGATTGTTACATGATAGTGCATCTCTAAAGAAGGAAGCTTGAATATTTCAGTTTTGAAGGGTGTATTCAAAGAAAAAAATGTAATTGTTTCCATAAACCCTAGCAGCAAATATAACTCCATCAATATGGTTGTAGCTCAAAATCTATATGTGCAAGAAAATATATCAAGGAATCTCAAATGGATGGTAAGCGATTCAAGTTTTTGAAGATTTAAAGCTTTCTATGGATAAATATGTTTTACATTCAGATTTTTATGCTTTAGATATGGATGGTATGGATATTGTTCTTGGATATCCTTGGTTAGAGAGCTTGGGAACAATTAATCTTAATGTACAAAAGAAATTCATGAAATTATGGTACAAGAGAAAGAAAATTACATTGCAAGATATCACACTTAGCAAAGAAAAAAGTAATGTAAAATTGGATCATGAAGATGAATTTGAAGATGGTGAAGAAGGGAATAAGGATGAATCAGAAGGAGAGGATGAAGAACATAAAGTCACAAATAATTTCTCTACTCAAGAGAAAAAATAAGTAACAAACAAGGTGGAAGAGGACAAGAAAGTTGAGGAAAAGGTTGATAAGGTTGAGTATACGAAGGTGGCACCATATCGACACCCACACCATCATGAGAGGAAAAAATCATGGAGACATGTTAGGACACATGAGGATAGAAATCCATATGGATATACAAGGAATCACAGGAATACTTTTGGCTACACATGGAATCAATGGAACAATAATTATATGACATGGAATCACAAGAATAATAATTATGGATATGCATGGATGTCGAGAAGGAACACATATGGACCAGTATGGAACCAGATGAGCACAATGGAATATGGAATCATGTTTGGAGTAGCATCACCTAGTAGGATTTCATATGGGTGGTTGAATGATCGAGTATGGCGACAAGTGTGCAATAATTTAAAGCGCACTCATTATATGGCTTCTTCTTATGTTTCGAGAGACGAAACATGTCAAAGAGGGAGGCAATGCTATGTACCTTGGGATATGGTAATATAATATATATGGGTTGATGGAGATGCCGACATGTGGCACACATCCCCTTAGTTATATGTATGGGTTCACATGGGATATAATATTATAATGTATATGGGTTGATAGACATGCCAACATATGGCACACATCCCCTTAGTTAGTTATATGGGCTCACATAGGAATTAAGTATATTGGGTAATGCATCGGCCTACATTGGATTAAGTGTTACCCATCCTATTTAAAGGATGTGATCATCATTATGAGGTGATGTATGTATGAGTTGAGTCTTCTACTTGGTATTGGAGGTGCCCCCTCGAAGTGGATTCTCATCTTGGGAGCTTGTGGAGTTACTCCTTCCTTAAGGAGCATTGTATGGTGTTGCCCTACCTTAAGGGTATTATTTTACTTATTTGGGCATCTTGGCCCCAGTATATCTAGTGTTGTGTTATCTTCTCCAATTTATTGATTTATTATATGAAAAGTTCTTATCAGTGGAGCCCATTCGCATCCTAGATCGTAGGACACCGGGCCTTTGAGGCAGAGAGGATGATCGAATCTTAGTGCGAGGTGGGACAGATATGATGAGACTAACTACATGGGAGGATGATACTTTGTTGTGAATTTATTTTCCACATTTGTTCCACATGATTGACTTCAAGGAGGAAGTCGAGTCTAAGGGGAGGGGATGTAGTGACCACTTTCCTTTTACACCTTTTATATACTAATCATGATACTTTGATTATATTATGGACATGATTATGAACTTTATTATAGTATGATCTTAGATGATAGATCAAGGATTATTGTTGATTTTTGATTCATTATGATGCATGATGATTATTAGAGACATTTTATATGTTTATGATGATATATTGTTTGACATGGTTATATAATGGATGTTGTTCGGACATGTGATATTTGGATATTTGAGTAGACCTAGAAATGGAAATTATTGGATGAAGATATAGTTGTTGATAAAATTGTAAATGATATGGTTAGATTGCTTGGATGTTGTTGTGATTCATATATCTAGATGATTTTGGGAGTTATATTTATATTATTTTGGATGTTTTGATATGGCCAGAGGCCGAAAGAGGTATTTGTGTTTTGTAGGTTAAAATATCACAACAAACATCGGGGAAATTGGAGACCAACCACTTTGGAATTCTAGATGAATTCAACAAGGTCACCATGTGACTAGCATTTTCTTGTGTGTGTTGTGTGTGTTAGGGATTTCCATGGGGGGATCACCTTTAAATGTGACTAGAGGGTTATGTGTATTTATTTATTTGACCCTTTTGTTTAATGTTGCATGTGTTTATTTTGTGATGCAATTGCCCCTTTCTTTATTTATTAAATGTTGTATTAATATTGTGGGTAATCATGTCTTTGCATTAATATTAATTAAATTAAATATGCCATAAGAGAGTAATTAATTATATTAGAGTTGTTGGCTATGATTTAAAGTGTTGTAAGAATGAATTAATAATGTGTAAGTAATATGTAAGTGATGTGTAAGTTAAATTTTTGAGTGTGAAACACTCCACCTTCTTGGAAATTCAAATTTGTCCTTAGAGGCTTTTGGATTTCTCTGGACAAGTTAAACTCGTCCCATACCTCTTAAATTTATTTACCAACCATACCTATGGTTGGAGAGTTGAAATTTGACTTTTATAATACCTTTTTAGAAGGAAAATTGTAGGTTTTAATTACAATTTTATTACATGATTTAATTTCAGTCCTTTGGGGTGTCCAGGTTAGATTTGAGTGTGTAAGTAAATTGTCATCTTATTCACCCACCTATTTATTGTGCTTTGGAGAATGAATTTGACTTTGGGGTTGGGGTTGAGGATGTGTGATGTGGCATCCTACATAGATCCATATCATCCTCTTCTCTTCCCTCTTCTATAAAATTAGAACTCCTTGCCTTGTTTTGGGTTGCTTCACTTTGGAGACTTCAATCTTGGGAAAATTTTGTCGCTATTTTGGAGATCTTGCTTTAAAAAAATTTTTGGAAGATTGTTGGATGCTTATGCTTGGAAGTTTTGGATAGCTTGCCTTGGGATAAAGCTTGATGTTTGGAACTTGGAACAACTCCATCATGGAGAGGTAGGAGCTTGGCTCTTGAAATGCTTCTTTTTGTTTATAAAAATGTTAATGTGTGAATGTTTTGGCATGTATCTAGTGCTGTTGGGTAGATATCCTAGGAATGATGTAGGAGAAGACTATGGGGTTTAATTTGTGGGAGGCATAAATGTGTTTTAGGGAGGTATAAGGGTGGAGGGAGTTGGGATTTGGCTTCCACCTTACAAAGAAATAGCTTGCATTTATTTACTCATTATGGGGTGCTATAAGAGGTTGGGAGGCATAAGAAAATGTGAGGAATAAGGGGTACTTAGGGAGGCATAAGGAATTTCACGGTTTTGATATATGCTATATTTTTGTGGTTTGTAATTCAGGTGGTGATACCCATTTCCCCTTTTGGGAGGCATAAGAAGCATCCCCCATAGTTTCTTGATCCTTTGGCTTGCTTGATGAAGCTTTAGTATTGTTTGTCATGTTTAATTTAGTTGCAAACTACATTTTGTTTTGGACTGTGTTTTATTCTGAAATTGTTGCTTGCATGTTTTGTGGAAGCCTGTTATTTCCATGAGTTTTATAACATATTTTATTGCATTATGGTTGGTGATCGGGGGTCAATGAAGAAGGATGGCTTCTCCTTTTCATTGGATGTCTTGGTTGGGTGGAGAGCATTTCCTTTCCCCCAATCTTGTTGTGATCAAATTGGAAGAATTAGACATCGTATGTAGTTGTTCTAGAGCTAAAATAAAAATGGACAATTTGTGAGTCCCTTGTGAAATGAAATCTTATTGTAGCCCTTTCCCACTTTGAAGTGGATGATCTGTAAATTAATTGTAATGGAAGGATAATTTGTATTGACAATGAAAGTTGAAATTCGAAATGTAAAAAAATTATACTTTGGTTTACGTTTTCTTGGAAAGAATGTGAAAGAATGAAATTTATTTTGTATGTTGTATTTTGAAATCGAATGGAAAGGAAGTTATAAGAGTTTAATTTGAATTAATGGATGTGGTTTTGTCTTGTCCATTTGAAATTTGTGTTTAGCATGCACTATGAAATCCTGTTTGGAAAGTGGAAAAATGAAACACGTGAGAAGAAAATGTATCATTTTTCCTCATATAATATATGATTACTCGAAAGAATAAAAGAAGAAACTTGTAAAGTTGTCTTTGGAATAAAGAAAGGATTGCATAACCTTCCTCAAATTGTATCGGTGTATTGAATTTAATCGTCTAGTTGTGAGTTGTAATCTCTGTTTGAAAGGAAGAAATGCGTGTAAGGAAGTGTAATACTACGTCATTTGATATATGTGAAAATTGGAAGTCGAGGTGTATTTTATTTTTAAATAGTTATTTTGGATCAAATAAATGTATTAGATTAGGATTTGAACATATTATAATACTTGGAAGAAGAAAATGGCAAATAAACCCTTTAAAATTTTGATCTTTGTCTTGTATTTTCAAGCCGGCAATTATTTAATTCAAATTACACATGAACTCAACCTGCAACAATGAAATAACAAACTAAATGATTAAAATGATGTATTTTTCCTAAATGAATCCAATTAGACAAATATAATTAAAGGAAATCTTTCAAAACCTGGAAAAACTGAGTTCAAAGCTTTCACAGTCGTTTTGCTATAAAAATTGTAAAATTTCAAATTGGAATTCAATCACATAGATCTACCTCACAAAATTATCCTAAATCCACCTAAGAATAATTCCCCATGTCTATTTGACATGTTGAGAGAGGAACAAGAATAAATTGAATAAAAAAAATTAAGTTAAAATTTACCAATTGGTTTGTAAAGCCTGCAGATTGTTTTCACAAAATTGACCCCTTAAACTTTATCAAAATCAAAATTTAATGATTCTTGTGCAAAGAGGATGTCGAGATATTTCCAGAAAGTCCTTGTTTTCCCAAAACTGAGCTCTTTATAAAAATTTATGACCTTCTGAAGTTTTTCTTCACTTGGCATTGTTGGTCGTCAAATAGGACTTTTAGAAGAGCAGCGGTCGGGAGACAAGAAGTCCCTCCTCTTTAATGGGAGAGGTTCCCTTATTGAAATGAACTTATTTACAAATGTACGAACATTGTTTTATGGTCAAACTTGGATTTTACGAAAGTGTTTTCCACAAGGATCATCAATTACACAAGGACTAAGGAAAGGGAATAAAAAGATGAGCGAGAATAGCAACATTGAATTATAGATAGCGAGAATAATTCTTCGTGTATGCTGAAGCTTCGGAGAATTTAAAACAAGATCATTTGCGGTGGCTGAATGAGATTAAATTTAAAGACACAAAGTTCCATAAATAACCTTCTTCAGATTTATTAATCAAGGATACAAAGTTCCTTCTTGGTTGTATACTGAGATCACTTTGTATTTGCAAAACTGAAGACAGATGTGCGATCGAGAGAGACTAACGAGTTAAGAACAAAATGATCTCCACAATATTAAAGGAAAACACAGAGATAACAAGAATTAGATAGACAAAGAATGGAAAGCCCTTTTGTATTGATTTCTTTAAGATCTATTTACACTTTCAGCAAATATCCAAGTTCTTCCTCCCCCTTTTAAAATGGCGCAGAAGGCCATTATATAGTTTACAATTCGGTTACTCCTCGTAACCGTTTCTTTTAACTAGAGAATAGTTAAGGACTGTTAATTGCAATGCCTTAACTAATTACATGGAATACGAAAGGAGTGGGAAGAAGAAAGAAGGATGGAGAAGGGGACAGGTGGCCAGTTCTGAGAGGGACCCACTGTCTTCAGAAACCGCTGCTTGAATCTTTCTAACGTCTCAGCTCTGTATTTGCCACGAGGGACACACCAGACGTTTCATCTTGAGGATGACAATGAGTGTCTTTGAAAACTGATGCAACCAGCGTCTTGAGAGCTTCGTCCTTCCGCCAGCTGTCCTTGAAATTTGATCTTCGGATTGATAGCATCAGAGCCGCAACTTAAATTCATATTTTGAAAAACAGCATATTCGGGTCGAGCGGGAAAAACTAAGTATGAATTGCCTTAGGTTCACTTGGGACATGTGAGACGCGAATGCGCGAAACACGAGGCTCGGCCGATTCGGGTGAAACGGGGAGAAGACGCACAAATGAATTTGGGACAATTGGGACAAAAATGTGCGAAGTGCGCGACTCGGGCGGTTCGGCCGAAATTGGAACAGTTTGCATTTTTGGCTTCGGGACAGTTGGGACAAAATCGGGCGAATCGGCCGAAAATGGAACAACAGGTCCGTTTGAACTTGGGACATCTGGGACAAAAAGTTCCGGAGTACGCGGTTCGGGTGGTTCGGCCGATCGGGGAACAGAGCGCACTTTGAGTTTTGGGACACTTGGGACAAAAACATCCGACGGGCCCGAAAATGGGACAATTTCGGGGATTTCGGCCGGTCGGAGAACAGAAAGCACTTTCGTACTTGGGACAGGCGGGACAAAAACTTCCGACAGGCCCGAAATACATACAAAATGACCCAAAACACAGATTTTCTCAATTTTCACGGCTTAGGCACTTCAGAGAAAACACTCATAACTCAAAATTTTGAAATTTTACTTCTATCAGAACAGGGAATTTTGAGTGAACAACGAGCGTCAAAAAAATGGGAAAAATTTCTTTGGCGAGCCTGCGTGCCTAAATTTTTCCCTTAGAGCTTGAAAATTTTTGAAAATTTTCCAAATTTTCCCCGCTAACCCGTGTTTAATCGGGAGGCGCCACATGGCATCGCGAGGCAACGACGACGAGGAGTAGGTTTCTTTTTGCCTTCAACGTTTTCAAAAAAATTGGGAAAATTTTCCAAAGTTTCCCCACCAAAGACGCAACCAATCGAAGTCGCCACGTGGCATCACGAGGCGTCGCAGAGGTGTGGGTGAATTTTACCCTTTTTGCCCTTCGGGTGTTAAAACCCTTTTATCTCCACTGCCTGTTTTCCCCGCATGGCTTTGGAGGTGCCATGTGTCCTTAATGAGACTCGCGGGAGCGTGAGCGAAAAGTGGGCTTCTCGACCCGCACGAGAAATTTTATAAATGTTCTCGTCTCCCCGCTATTCCCGCATTGGCTTAGGAGGCATCATGTGTCCCTTGTAGACCTGCGGGAGCGCAGCACAAAGATGGTTTTTGCCCCACGCGGGAAATTTTCCAAAATCTCTCATGGCCCCAAAGACTGCCCGCCCTTTGGGCAAATGTTTTCACTAGGCCAGCTCTTGAGTAAAATTTTCACCCCAAGGCCCGCCGGCCCATAACTTAAAAAATATGAGTTATGAGGACTTCTTTATATCATTGGAAAGGTGAGGAAATTTCCTATCCAATGAGAATGATTTAGGGAAATTTTGAATGCGTTAATTTTGAGAAAAATTAGTTGAACCTTTAAGCTTGTTAGAGAGTGGGTATGGTGAGGAATTACCCTCAACCTAATTGAACCTTCTAACCCTAAATTTTGGACCTTGTGACCTCTAATATATGTTAACAAAAGAGAAGTACATTCTAGTGGATTAGAATTGATTTGGAACTTGTTAATGACAACTGTTGTCTTGTAACCTGGTTGTAGACTCCTTTAAACAAAACAAAACTTATTCCATAATTTTTCTAACTAATCCTAGGTTATTCATGGGTCTCAAGTGGGTTGTTTTTAGCGGACATCACAATCCACATGCTAACTAGAATACAAAGATCGGGTTTACGATTATAACAATTTGGAAAAGATAATCATGGTTCATTTAGTGTCGAAGAGAAGTCGGCATTACAATGCACATGAATATCACCAAATTAAAATCATATATATACATGAAAGTTAGATAGGGACATACACACCCGTTTTGTCAAAGAGACACAAAAAGTAAACAATCAATATTATAAGAGTACTTTTAATTCTTGTATATATATATTTAAAAACAAAGAAATAATGATAAACATCACCAAAATGAATAAAATAATCAAATACCATCTAATTTAAATGATATTATTTATGTAACACCGCAAAAAGACGATGACGCGCGCGCCACAACCAAGTAACCGAAAATGTGAAAAAATTTAAATTTTGAAGGATGTATGATTAGAATTCACTCCTCTTATACAAACTAAGTGTACTAAGCGTTAGAAATGAGGAATAAAATAATATTAATTTATACTTAATCATATTGGTGTAAGAAGTTTAGCCAAGATGCCTATTTCATTGCTATGAAGTTCCAAAAAAATTGTTTTTGCATTAAGAACGTAACATGGCTATAATATAGTATTTAATCAAGATCACATTTCATAAAGTAGGTTAGTCGTATTTATTTATTTATTTTGTGAAAAGAGAACAAAGGGATTAAATACTTTTAATTTAAGTGGTATATAAAGATATATTAACAAAATTTATACACAAATCCGTCTATAAGCTTATACATATATTTGAAATTTGAAATTAAATGTACAAGAGTCAAATTGGGG
This sequence comes from Taxus wallichiana var. yunnanensis, assembly GCA_018340775.1. Taxonomy (NCBI): domain Eukaryota; kingdom Viridiplantae; phylum Streptophyta; class Pinopsida; order Cupressales; family Taxaceae; genus Taxus; species Taxus wallichiana. The sequence continues at coordinate 236,657,354 of CM031237.1, read as the reverse complement.
AAAGAATTTCAACTAGGCTTAAATTTGTTTGGTTGGGGGCGGTGGTTATTCAAACCAACCACCTGTCCACCATTATGTCCCCCCCTCCTTGCGTGTAAACAACCCGACCAGTCGCCTCCTTCCTTTAATTACTTAGATCATGCTACACACATCGGTCAAAGACAGCCATTTGCCTTTGTCACGGCCACGCGGACACAAGAAGGGGAGATTTCTTTATAAGAAAAATTAAAGTCAAGTTATTTTGAAAGATTTAAAGTCGCCCTATACAGGATCGGATATCGAGAGACCACACCGTACTCCTACGAGAAAACTTGTCGTTTCTCTGTACATAGAATTGAAGTATGAACCAGTACCTTCATACCAATTAGACATTCATAAGTAAACAAAGAAACAGACCTTCTTTCCGTCCATGGCTCTAACATGCCTGGCCTCCGCATCGTCAATGGGCAATTTGATCGAGAGACCACATAAGCCCTCTGCTTTGCTGCTCCCACGCGTGCTCTCAATCTCCATTGATGACATTTTACAAAATTTATTCTCCTCGTATCATACAAAGTATGACCGGAAGAAACCCCGGCAAGGGGCAGGCCGATTCAATTGAGAGTGGTTCTTAATAGCGAAGGCAAGTTATAGGCGCAAGTGGAAGGTGTTTTACTAGTTTTCAACTACCCTTGGCCACACATGCTACAAGGAGATAGAAAAATACGATCACCGGCGCGAGGGACGAAGGGGTGTGCAGGCATGGAGCTCGGCGCGCGAGGAGAAGAGTTGTTTCCACTTTCATTGGGTGCTGCAAGGTCGGAGCGGAGAACAGGCTATGAGAATGTCAAAAGAACAGCATCCAACTATGTTGTTATCTGCATTTCGATCTTGAATGTATCCTCAAATACGGGTTTCATCTTCAAGATATTTTTATCAATTAGATGGAGGGACGAGAGGAGGTGCACACGAAATACTTAAAAAAAACAAAATCGATTAGAGGGCGGTGAAGGTGAGAGAAGAGGAAAATCTCATAGAGGTAAATCTGTTTCATATCGTAAATAGTCATGGGGCGTGAATTTGCTTGCAAAGTGGTGCGAAGGGAGGCTGGATACACACAGTCGAATGTGCGGGGTGTGTTTATAAATTCTGGATATGCCATCTGTCAACTATGGACCTCTTATACCAACAACTATTGCTTGTCTATTGCAACACTCTTAAATAGACGACCACAAAACTCACTTTTGCAAGCATTGCAACAATTTAAATATTCTCTGTGACAGTCAGTGCTTTGTGTATCAAGTTGTCTATCAGGCATATCTACTGAAACGTATCATCATTTTTTTATATTAGCAGTTATTCTCTTAGACACGATTTAAGGGTGATTGACTGGTCTTGATTTTGAGACTAACTTTACATTTGTTTGGGCAGTTGCGAGGCCTGCCATGCAGCTTGATATTTGTGAAGCTAAGACCACTCGCAGTGTCCTAATCTGTAAAAAAAAAAATCGTTTAAAATATGGTACCAAAAGGAAATTTTGTAGGAATCATTTTTTTTTCTTTCTTCAATAGAAGATGGAAAATTTTGAAACTATAATGGTAAAAAGAGTAAGTTAACATGTATTGATGTAGGATGGAAAAGTAATTAAATTTTCAAGGGGAAAATGAAAATCAAAATTAAAATATTGTACATAAAAGAAGCATGAATAAAATATTTGTTATGTATGCAACCAATTATTTATAAACTACTTTTATCTATTTTACAAGGATAAAGATTGCACCAATATTCCCATTTTCATTATATATCCTTCAAGTAATTAAGACAAAATTTAATGTATTTTTGTAAAATTTCCCAACACCCTTCAAGAGGGTTCCAAAATTACTTCCATTAAGTTTTAAAGCAAGAACTACTAACATGTAAACAAGATTAACATACTCATGAGAGGTTCCAAGTCAAGTAAGAAGGAGAATAGATAGATTGTCATCCTTTCAACTTTTGATTCCATCTATATTACATGCTTATTATTGGAATTCAAAAAAACAAACAACTTTCATTCAACATTTGTTACAACACTTTCTATTTCATGTGGAAATAAATTTGCAATAATGTAAGCTAAAATACAAAGTAATATTACATTCTTCCTCCACTCAAGGTGGTAAATACATGGTGGTTTTACATTGTCAACAACAAGGTTCCAAAGCTCCAAGGTGTTCTTCATCCATGCTCCAAGTTCCAAGTATTTCAAATCACAACCAAGATAGGGGGAGAGGCAACACTCTCCTCCCAACCAAAACTCAATGGAGAAGAGAAGCAATCTCCTCCATTGACCCCCGAGCCCCAAACACAACACAATGAAGGGTGGTCTCCAACTCAAGGCAACAACACTTGCTTCCACAATACAATTTTCTTCACAACATTCAAGGTTAAAAAGAAGAAACAAAAGGAAACACAAATAACACAATACTTTTCACAACAAGGCTTTCATCCAAGCCAACAAGAGAAGGAACTATGGGAAAGTTTTCCTTATGCCTCCCAATTGAGATGAGATGCCCATCCAAACCCTCCACAATAAAACTCAAGCCCCTATGACTCTTATGCCTCCCTCAAGTACCCCTTTTTCCTCCCATACTCTTATGCCTCCCTCCTCTTATGGCTCCCTCAAGGACAAGGTAAGAATGTGAACATTCTTACCCAAGATGGGCATCCCTCTCAAACTCCCTCCACAATTTCCTATTCTACTCTTATGCCTCCCTCATGAGTTTTCCCATAGACCTCTCCTACACTACACATTAAGCATTCTATCCATTTTCACAATACACAAAGGCAAACATACATTATCCACAAATTTAGCATAGAAGCAACAACAATATGAAAGCAAAAAAAAGGGAGAAGGTTTCCTACCTCTCCATTGGAGAAGCCTAAACCAAGAAGCTTTGTCCAAGCTCCCTCCAAAACAATCCAAGCATGCAAGTCCAAGCTCCTTCTTTTTCTTTCTCCCCCAATCTTTTCTCTCCCAAAAGGAAAAAACAAAAGAAACTCTCCAACAAAAAAACCTCCAACCCCCTCAACAAGAGGAAGTTTCCATAAATAGACAAAAGGGAAGAGTGAGGGTGATGTGGCTCCTTGTAGGATGCCACATCACACATCCTCAAGACCACCTCCCATAGTCAACTCAACTCCCAAAACACAATAAATGGGTGGTTGGGTTGAATGACATCTCTTTTCCACATCCATCCCTTCCCATGTGTCTTAAGGCACAATTAAATGCAAAAATGAAGACAAGTGCACTCCAAAGTCACATTTCCCTTCCCAAAACAATAAATAATCCCTTTTTGGATTCCCAACCCATAGATATGGTTGGTAAGGGGTTTTGGGAAGTGTGGGACAAGTTCAACTTGTCCCACAAGTCCCCTAAAATTGCCCTAAATCTCAAATTCGAGATTCAAAGGATTTGGAGTGGTCAACACTCAAAACCAAGCATTCAATACATGAGGAAACACAAGGCTCAAGGAGCCAACCATCAAAATTAATTACACCCACTAGACTTCCCTCCAAAACTTAAAATTTAAAACAAGATGTTAAATTAATCTAAACATACTTAGCAAAAGTAATAAAAAAAAAGACATCACAAATAAAATCACCTACTAAAGTAAGTTAAAACAAGTAATTAAAATTCTTACCCCCTTGGTCACATTAGAAAATTTCCCCCTCATGGAAATTTTCTTAACACATAAAAGAACAAAGGTAACACAATACAATTTACTAGTTGCCTTGACGACCAAATGTTGTAACCACCCGACATCCTGTTGTGTTTGGTTCCCAATCCCCCTCATGGTTGTGATCATGCTGTGTTTCCTGTAAAATACAAAATACCTCCTTCGGCCTTGCAGCCATGTCAAAATATCCAAAATAACTATATGCATGAAATTTATTAACATCTATACGTAATTCAATCAATCATTATTTCTAGGTCTAAATCACAACTTAATTATGCATTTCATCATTATCTAAAATTATAGTAATGTAAATTCAACAACTACATTCTACTTATCATGGCGAAGAAATCCAATGTTAGAACACATGCAATATATCCATATAAAAATAATATCGGTATCCAATAGTCTGTCCATGAGTCAGTGTAGATCATACTGAAAGCAAAATCCAATCATAACCCAAATGCATCTAGTCACAAAACATCATGCTAATCAACGTAAGTATAAGTCATGTCCATATCCAAAAGTCTGCATAACTCAAAATGATAATCAACTAAGTGTCATAGGGAAGTGGGCATTACATCCCCCTCCCTTAGACTAGACTTCCTCCTGAAAGTCACTTTGAAATAAGTGTGGAAACTGAGCTCATGAATGATGTAGCATCCTCCCAAGTAGCAGCAGTCTCATCGTACCTGTCCCATTGGACCCGAACCTAATCAATCTCTCTGCGCGAAGGCCCAGGGTCCTGCGATCTAAAATGCACACGGGCTCCACCATCACCTGCCCCTAATCCTGCACCTGTAATGCAGTCCAATCTAGCACATGAGAAGGATCAGAAACATATCTCCTAAGCACAGAAACGTGAAATACATCATGGACGCGCGATAAGCTAGGTGGCAGTGCTAGACGATAGGCTAAGGGGCCGAGGCACTCCAAGATCTCAAAGGGACCCACAAACCTAGGAGCAAGCTTAGAACCTTTTCCATAATAGATAGGGCTCTTATGTGGTCTGACACGAAGAAACACCTTCGTGCCTACCTCAAAACTGCGATCATCCTATGTTGGTCTGCATACTTCTTCTGTCTATCCTGTGCCTCCTGTAATCTCTGTCTAATCAAGGTAACCTGCTGCTCCATGTCCTGTAATAATGCTGGCCCAAGAGAAACCCTGTCCTCAATCCTATCCCAACTAAGAGGTGTCCTGCACTCTCTACCATATAATGCCTGAAAAGGAGCCATGCCTATAGAACTCTGAAAACTATTATTGTAGGCAAACTCCACCAAATACAGATACTCCTCCCATCTCGACTGATGATCCATCACGTACATCCTGAGCATGTCCTCCAAAATCTGATTCACCCTCTCTGTCTGTCCATCTGTCTCAGGGTGATAAGTTGCTGAAATTAATCCTCGCTCGTTAGGGCATACTACATGGTGGTCCAGAAATGGGAAGTGTACAAAGGGTCACGGTCGCAAATGATCTTCCGCGAATCCCATGTAATCTAACAATCTCATCAAGGTATACTCGTGCCACAGCACTTGCTGTATAGGTGGTCTTCACTGGGGAAAAATGAGCTACTTTCGTCAATTTATCCACCGTGACCATGATGGCGTCGTGGTGGTATCTCGACGTCGGCAACCCAACAATGAAATCCATAGAAATGGTGTCCCACTTCCACTCTGGTATGGCGTGAGGATAGAGGAGGCCAGCTGGATGTTGATGCTCGGCCTTTACCCTCTGGCACTCTAAACAGTGGGATACAAATGAGGCTATGTCTCTCCGAAGTCCTCTCCAAAAATACAACTGTCTCAAGGTGGCGTGCATCTTCTTCACCCCGGGATGGGCTGAGTAAGGTGCACGATGAGCCTCTGTCAAAATGTCATGTCTCAAGCCTCCATCTCTAGGAACATAAATTCGACCTCTGTGTCTGAGAAGACCATCTACCTCTAAAGAAAATCCATCAAATCTCCCCTCAAGGGGTCTCTGAGACTCAATCTCTGCTCTGGCTGCAAGGTAGAAACTATCCTGAGGAAGCTGCTGTAAGATCCTACTCCGCAAATCTGTGCCCACTGAGGTGGCCATAGCCACATGTCTCCACCTACTCAAGGCATCTGCAACCACATTCTCCTTCCCTTTCACATGTTCTATCTCCATGTCATACTCACAGAGTAACTCCATCCAACGCCGCTGACGAGCGTTGAGATTGGGCTGCGTGAAGAGGTGGCGAAGACTCAAGTGATCAGTCCTGAGTGTAAATCTCCAGCCGAGAAGAAAATGTCTCCACCGCACTAAGGCATGTACCACTACTGCAAGCTCAAGGTCATGGGTTGGATAATTGAGCTCATAATCTTTGAGTTTGCGGGACTCAAAGGCAACTACTCTACCCTCCTGCATTAACACTCCTCCAAGTCCTGCCAAGGAAGCATCTGTGCATACGAAAAACTCTCCATGAGGATCTGGCACTGCAAGGATAGGTGCTCTCGTAAGGCATTCCTTCAGTGTACTGAAGGCCTGCTCACATCTATCTGACCATAAAAACTTCTTCCCTTTCCGCTGAAGAGAAGTGATGGGGTGCGCAATCCGGGAAAAATCCTGAACAAACCTCCTGTAGTATCCTGCTAGACCCATGAAACTACGCACCTCGGTCACACTAGTGGGTGCTGGCCAATCCATGATGGCTCGAATCTTGGAAGGATCGACTGTGATACCTTCCCCAGAAATAATGTGGCCCAAATACTGCACCTCAGGCTGAAAGAACGCACACTTCTCCAAGTTCCCGTAAAGGCGCTCTCGAAGACACTGAAGAACCTAGCGAAGGTGCTCCTCGTGCTCCTCATGTGTGCGTGAGTAAATCAAAATGTCATCAAGGAAGATAAGCACAAAGCGATCAAGGAAGGTCCTGAATACCCCATTCATCAAACTCATAAACACTGCGGGGGCATTTGTCAAACCGAAGGGTACCACTGTGAACTCGTAGTGGCCATATCTCGTGCGGAAAGCTGTCTTGTGAATATCTGTCTCCGCAATCCTGAGCTGATGGTATCCTGACTTAAGATCTATCTTAGAGAAAACTGTAGCCCCCTTCATCTGATCAAACAAATCATCAATGCGTGGAAGGGGGTAACGATTCTTGATCGTTACTTTATTCAGCTGACGGTAGTCAATACACAACCGAAGAGATCCATCCTTCTTCTTCACGAAGATAACTGGTGCACCCCAAGGGGATACACTAGGGCGGATTAGGCCTTTCTCCAGAAGGTCCTCAAGCTGCAACTTGAGCTCACATAACTCAGGAGTAGTCATCCGATAAGGTGCTCGTGAGATAGGCTCTGCGCCTGGAACTAGATCTATATGGAAATCGATCTCACGTGGGGGAGGTAATCCTGGTAACTCCCCTGGGAACACATCAGCAAACTCTGATAAGATGGGATGATCATCGAGGGAAGGTCCTCTCGACTCATCCTCTGATCTGTCACATCCGACCGTAATAGCAAACATCGACAACCTTGTCAGCGCGCACACCGCTTAAGCTGCATAACGGAGATGGTGCGAATAGAAACGGGTCTCTTAACCCCTGATATCACTGACTCTACTCCAAGATCATCTATGCAAGCAATAGTCTTATGGTAACAATCCACTCTAGCTCTGTGAGCGGACAACCAATCCATGCCTAAAATGATGCCATAAGATCCTAATGGAAGGATCCGAAGATCAGAAGTAGTGGTGAAGGGTCCCAAATCCACTACACACTCCTTAACTAAGGAGTCTACAGAAATCTTGGCTCCAGAAGCCATCTCAACGTCCCAACTACGGCCCTACCTGCTACTTCGCCACCAGCCTACAACGCTCTACTAAGGATGGTGCAATAAAAGAGTCAGAAGAACCAGAATCAAATAATATAGAGGTGGAAATACCACCAACACTACCTGTCGTCTCAATCACAGTACTCTGATGCTCAGCCTGGCGGTTCTCGACCGCTGCGTAGATCCGATGACTCCGTGCCATATCTCCAACAGTAGGCTCTGAACTCTATGCCTTACCCTTGGTAGGGTTATGTGGGCAATCTCTCCAAAGATGTCCAACAACACCGCAACCATAACAGCTTCCTGGTCCTCTCCAGTGGGAAGCAGCTCCAGCTGGTATTCTAGATGACTGAGATATAGATCCTGACGATCCGGCTATGGACTGCTGAGGTCTCTGCTGACGAGCTCCTACTGACTGAGCTCTCGGTGCACCCTGTGTCCTGATGGGACCCCTAGGAGGAGGCCCCATACTACGTCCTCTCTGTGCATCGAATCTCTGAGGAGGTCGGTAAGGTGGGCGGGTCTGCTGCTGCTGTGGTGGCCTAAATGAAGCTTGCCCTGAACTCTGTCCACCCCGTGGAGGAGGAACTGACCCCTTCGACCTACTATCCTGCATCTGCTGGATACGGCTCCGAACTCTGTCTCTAGCCTGCTGTGTCTTCCCCCATGTCTCCTCTGCAATATAGGCCTTCTCCATGGCCTCTGCTAATGTCTGTGGGCAGTGAATGCGCACTGCGCCACCTAGATCCAAGTTCAGGCCCCGGATGAACCTGTGAATCCATACCTGCTCATCCTGCATATAGTCGACGTACTGGAGTAGGTCTAGAAATCGACTCTCATACTCGGCTCTTTCATCATCGATGCCGATGGAGGTCATGAAACTCATCTATGCTGCTGCTTTGTATAAATCTCCCGAGTAAATACCTGCTCCTGAAACGTTCCTCAAATAGTTCCCAGGTAATCGTCTCTGAGTCGACATGGAGCTTCTGCTCCTCGGTCCTCCACCGACTCTGCTCCATCCTTCGAAGATGGATCGCAACATGAGCTTTCGTGTTGCTACTACAAGGAGAGCTTAAAGCATCCGCTCAAGCTCACCAACCAGCCTCTGCCTGAAACCACCTATCACCCGAATAGTGAGATGGTCGTAGCTTTAGGATCTCCCCGATATGGTCTCTGCAACGACGTGATGATGAATCCTAGATCTCTCTGTATGCTCCTCCCTCTGTCTAGGGCTCCGAGACCTGTCCCTATGTCCTGAGATCCTGTCCCCATGTCCTCTCTGTGGTGACTCTGCCCTAGCCGACTCTGCATGGAAATTCTCTACTCTGTGCTCCTCGCTGTGTCGAGGGGATGCCTGGGCATCTACTGATGGCTCCAAACTATGCCTAGCAAGTCGTCCTCCCAAGGGCTCTCCGCGTATAGCGGCATTGACATCCTGGAGTGTCTGCAAGATCTGAGGCAGAAGGGCTGCTACGGCCTGCTCTGGCGGTGGTATGTCTAGGTCTATGTGAAGAGACCCCTCGCCCAATCCGCGCCTCCTGCACAGATCAAGGCGAGAGTTAGTTCATTGTTCTAGGTCTTGTGCTAGTTTTCTAAATTTGCTGTTTACTATAATTATCAACATTATGGCTTTATATTTTAAAAGTATTAGCTCTGTACTAAGTTGAATGTTCTGCCTTGCATTTTTTTTCCACGTGTGCCCCAGGGTCCCACTTTGAACCCCCGGCTCGATACAAAATGTAACACCGCAAAAAGACGACGACGCCGCGCCACAACCAAGTAACCCGAAAATGCGACAATTTTTTTTTGAAGGATGTATGATTAGAATTCACTCCTCTTATACAAACTAAGTGTACTAAGCGTTAGAAATGAGGAATAAAAGAATCTTAATTTATACTTAATCATATTGGTGTAAGAAGTTTAGCCAAGATGCCTATTTCATTGCCAGCTATGAAGTTCCAATTTTTTTGTTTTGCATTAAGAACGTAACATGGCTATAATATAGTATTTAATCAAGATCGCATTTCATAAAGTAGGTTAGTCGTATTTATTTATTTATTTTGTGAAAAGAGAACAAAGGGATTAAATACTTTTAATTTAAGTGGTATATAAAGATATATTAACAAAATTTATACACAAATCCATCTATAAGCTTATACATATATTTGAAATTTGAAATTAAATGTACAAGAGTCAAATCGGGGAAAGTATTTCAAATAGGCTTAAATTTGTTTGGTTGGGGCTGGTGGTTATTCAAACCAACCACCTGTCCACCATTATGTCCCCCCCTCCTTGTGTAAACAACCCGACCATCGCCTCCTTCCTTGAATTACTTAGATGATGCTACACACATCGGTCAAAGATAGCCCGCCATTTTTGCACCGTTATGCCACGCGGACAGCAAGAAGGGAGATTTCTTTATAATAAAAATTAAAGTCAAGTTATTTTGAAAGATTTAAAGTCACCTGCATGCATCGGATATACGAGACCACACCGTACTCCTACAAAAACTTGTTGTTTCTCTGTACATAGAATTGAAGTATGAGACCAAACCTTCATACCAATTAAACAGTCCACAAGTAAACAAAGAAAATACCTTCTTTCCGTCCATGGCTCTAACATGCCCGGCCTCCACATCGTCAAACTGGGTCGATTTTGCATCGAGAGACCACATAAGCCCTCTATTTTTGCTCCCACGCGTGCTCTCAATCTCCATTGATGACATTTTACAAAATTTATTCTCCTCGTATCATACAAAGTATAAATGTGAAACCCCGTGCGGGCGGGCCGATTTTGAGAGTGGTTCTTAATAGCGGAGAAGGCAAGTTATAGGTGCAAGTGGAAGGCATTTTACTAGTTTTCAATCGCCCTTGGCCGCACATGCTACGAGGAGATAGAAAATACGAGTCACCGGCGCGAGGGACATAAGGGGTGTGCGGCATGGAGCTCGACGCACGAGGAGAAGAGTTGCTTCCACTTTCATTGGGTGCCGCAAGGTGAGAGCGGGGAGAACAGGCTGTGAGAACGTCAAAAGAACAGGCTGTCCAACTATGTTGTTATATGTTCAGTATTGAATGTATCCTCAAATACGGGTTTCATCTTCAAGATATTTTTATCAATTAGATGGAGGGACAGAGGAGGCGCACACAAAAAGAAAACAAAATCGATTAGAGGGCAGTGAAGGCGAGAGAAGAGGAAAATCTCATAGAGGTAAATCTGTTTCATATCAGAATAGTCATGGGACGCAGTTGCTTGCAAAGTGGTGCGAAGGGAGGCTGGATACGCCTGTGTCGAATGTGCAGGGTGTTGCTATAAATTCTGGATATGCCATCTGTCAACTATGGACCTCTTATACCAACAACTATTGCTTGTCTATTGCAACACTCTTAAATAGACGACCACAAAACTCACTTTTGCAAGCATTGCAACAATTTAAATATTCTCTGTGACAGTCGGTGCTTTGTGTATCAAGTTGTCTATCGGCATATCTCTTTGAAACGTATCATCATTTTTTTATATTAGCGAGTTATTCTCTTAGACACGATTTAAGGGTGATTGATGGTCTTGATTTTGAGACTAACTTTACATTTGTTTGGGCAAAGGTTGGAGGCTGCCATGCAACTTGATATTTGTGAAGCTAAAACCACTCGCGGTGTCCTAATCAAAAAAAAACGTTTAAAATATGTACCAAAAGGAAATTTTGTAGGAATCATTTTTTTCTTTCTTCAATAGAAGATGGAAAATTTTGAAACTATAATGGTAAAAAGAGAGTTAACATGTATTGATGTAGTATGGAAAAGTAATTAAATTTTCAAGAGGAAAATGAAAATCAAAATTAAAATATTGTACATAAAAGAAGCATGAATAAAATATTTGTTATGTATGCAACCAATTATTTATAAACTACTTTTATCTATTTTACAAGGATAAAGATTGCACCAATATTCCCATTTTTCATTATATATCCTTCAAGTAATTAAGGCAAAATTTAATGTGTTTTTTGTAAAATTTCCCAACACCCTTCAAGAGGGTTCCAAAATTACTTCCATTAAGTTTTAAAGCAAGAACTACTAACATGTAAACAAGATTAACATACTCATGAGAGGTTCCAAGTCAAGTAAGAAGGAGAATAGATAGATTGTCATCCTTTCAACTTTTGATTCCATCTATATTACATGCTTATTATTGGAATTAAAAAAAAACAACTTTCATTCAACATTTGTTACAACACTTTCTATTTCATGTGGAAATAAATTTGCAATAATGTAAGCTAAAATACAAAGTAATATTACATTCTTCCACCACTCAAGGGTAAATACATGGTGGTTTTACATTGTCAACAACAAAGTTCCAAAGCTCCAAGGTGTTCTTCATCCATGCTCCAAGTTCCAAGTATTTCAAATCACAACCAAGATAGGGGGAGAGGCAACACTCTCCTCCCAACCAAAACTCAATGGAGAAGAGAAGCAATCTCCTCCATTGACCCCCGAGCCCCAAACACAACACAATGAAGGGTGGTCTCCAACTCAAGGCAACAACACTTGCTTCCACAATACAATTTTCTTCACAACATTCAAGGTTAAAAAGAAGAAACAAAAAGAAACACAAACAACACAATACTTTTCACAACAAGGCTTTCATCCAAGCCAACAAGAGAAGGAACTATGGGAAAGTTTTCCTTATGCCTCCCAATTGAGATGAGATGCCCATCCAAACCCTCCACAATAAAACTCAAGCCCCTATGACTCTTATGCCTCCCTCAAGTACCCCTTTTTCCTCCCATACTCTTATGCCTCCCTCCTCTTATGGCTCCCTCAAGGACAAGGTAAGAATGTGAACATTCTTACCCAAGATGGGCATCCCTCTCAAACTCCCTCCACAATTTCCTATTCTACTCTTATGCCTCCCTCATGAGTTTTCCCATAGACCTCTCCTACACTACACATTAAACATTCTATCCATTTTTCACAATACACAAAAGTAAACATACATTATTCACCAATTTAGCATAGAAGCAACAACAATATGAAAGCAAAAAAAGGGAGAAGGTTTCCTACCTCTCCATTGGAGAAGCCTAAACCAAGAAGCTTTGTCCAAGCTCCCTCCAAAACAATCCAAGCATGCAAGTCCAAGCTCCTTTTTTTTTTCTCCCCAATTCTTTTCTCTCCCAAGGAGAAATAAAAAAAAGAAACTCTCCAACAAAAACCTCCAACCCCCTCAACAAGAGAGGAAGTTTCCATAAATAGACAAAAGGGAAGAGTGAGGGTGATGTGGCTCCTTGTAGGATGCCACATCACACATCCTCAAGACCACCTCCCATAGTCAACTCAACTCCCAAAACACAATAAATGGGTGGTTGGGTTGAATGACATCTCTTTCCACATCCATCCCTTCCCATGTGCCTTAAGGCACAATTAAATGCAAAAGGAAGACAAGTGCACTCCAAAGTCACATTTCCCTTCCCAAAACAATAAATAATCCCCTTTTTGGATTCCCAACCCATAGATATGGTTGGTAAGGGGTTTTGGGAAGTGTGGGACAAGTTCAACTTGTCCCACAAGTCCCCCAAAATTGCCCTAAATCTCAAATTCGAGATTCAAAGGATTTGGAGTGGTCAACACTCAAAACCAAGCATTCAATACATGAGGAAACACAAGGCTCAAGGAGCCAACCATCAAAATTAATTACACCTACTAGACTTCCCTCCAAAACTTAAAATTTAAAACAAGATGTTAAATTAATCAAAACATACTTAGCAAAAGTAATAAAAAAAGACATCACAAATGAAATCATCTACTAAAGTAAGTTAAAACAAGTAATTAAAATTCTTACCCCTTGGTCACATTAGAAAATTTCCCCCTCATGGAAATTTTCTTAACACATAAAAGAACAAAGGTAACACAATACAATTTACTAGTTGCCTTGACGACCAAATGTTGTAACCACCCGACATTCTGTTGTGTTTGGTTCCCAATCCCCCTCATGGTTGTGATCATGTTGTGTTTCCTGCAAAATACAAAATACCTCCTTCGGCCTTGCGGCCATGTCAAAATATCCAAAATAACCATATGCATGAAATTTATTAACATCTATACGTAATTCAATTATCCATTATTTCTAGGTCTAAATCACAACTTAATTATGCATTTCATCATTATCCAAAATTATAGTAATGTAAATTCAACAACTACATTCTACTTATCATGGCGAAGAAATCCAATGTTAGAACACATGCAATATATCCATATAAAAATAATATCGGTATCCATAGTCATCCATGAGTCGGTGTAGATCATACGAAAGCAAAATCCAATCATAACCCAAATGCATCTAGTCAAAAACATCATGCTAATCAACGTGAGTCTAAGTCATGTCCATATCCAAAATCTGCATAACTCAAAATGATAATCAACTAAGTGTCGTAGGCATTACAATTTATATACATAAAAATTATAAATATTTTTAAAAAATACATAAAAAAATTAAAAACTTTTTGAAAATGTCTACGAAAACATAAGAATTTTTATGAAGTACACATGCTTTAACTATGAGTTGCACTCACACTATAAAATCACTACCAATCGTTAAGATTTTGAACTAGAACTTGGCATATTCATAATTACACTTTGAAAGGCTTTGTCATAGTTAGATACGGACCCCTTTGTGAAAAAATCCAATGATGCATATTCGAGGCAGTGGGAATTCTGCATGCAAGTAAGTGTCGTATTTCTTGACAAAGCGCAGAGAAATATTTTTATTTTCAACCGTTATCGTTGTTTTCGTCAATGTTGGAAGCTTTAACCGATGGATAGATTGAATACGCATAAATTGATGAAAAACATCAATATTTCTTGTGAAGACTTCAACCCATGCTCTCTGTTTCTAATCTGCAACGTATATATTAATTTCACAAGCTCAAAACCCTCGTTTTTAACTGATTAAAAATAAACAAGTTCGGGTTTGAATTACCCAAAAATAATTTCTTCTCTGAAATTTCACCGTAGAATAGAATAAATCAATAGTTATTTACAATTTCTGTCCTACTAAGAGAAAAATCCCCAATTTTAGACATTGAATGGGAAATCACCGTTAAATTTCAGGTTTTGGCAAGCTTTATGGTGAAATCCTAAACTTCTTCAACATAAATAATATCAAACAACATTTGAGAATAATTAAAGAATCCATTAAATATTGGTGGAATATTTCTCAAATCATAAATCATGGGTTAAATTTGACTGCCCTTCAAAAATATTTTTCGAACACATGTTATTTATAGTATCTATTATATATTTATTTTATTATTTTAAATATATATTTGTATATTTTTATACTATGTAGATATATATATATATAAATTATAGGTCAACTTTAAATATGCAAGTTACATGTGATGGTTATCACAAATATTTACATATTTTAAAGATAAAATTGCAAAACACGTCTAAACAGACGTCAAATTTAACCCCTGCATGCAATTTTGGTTAGTTGGAAAGTGTTGTTTACATGCAAGGTGGTGGAAGTGGTGAAGAGAATAACTTTTCATTGCTCCTAGATAGGTACACAAACCTGCATAGTCTCAACACAGAAATAAGGGATAAGCATAGAAGGAAAACATTTTTCACATCACTGATTTATTGCCAGGGTTAATGTCTTGTTTATGAGCAAGGAATTATCTGCAACAAAATAATAAACAAAGATTGATTAAGGTGTCGACGAGGATGAAAGTTTATTTGGAGTGGCTATTACTAGTGTGCATGGGAATTGGTTGTATGTTGTACATCTGCTACACAAGAATAGCTATGTAAAACCAAATGACCAAGTGAAAATGATGTTTGGGTTTTGATTTTGGCATCTTCTTCAAATATAAAATTGCCAAACATTCTTTATATATTTATTTATTTTGTCGAAATGAGTTTCTTACAATGGGAAAGGTGAGGGGGCTCTAACAGAAGACATGTTGATTGGTGGCCCATAATTTCAAGTACTTCACGCCATCCACGGCTCAACATCCGACCATCGATTTGTAGGTAAATAAAGATGGTGACGGGAAAATCAATTTACGGAGAAATAGTTTAGGTTGACATGAACATACCACATATTATGCTCCCTGCTTCACTCCATGCTTCCAAGAAAATAGGGAAGTTCAAAGAGTCGCCCATTTCATAAACCTTCAAAACATATCACCTTTTTCTATAAACTTTTGTATCCACCGTTGTATGCTCAACATTGTTCTTAGGATCATAACCACTTTTTGGTGCAATACTTGCTTCAGAGCGGGAAACACAACTAGGCCTTTCATTGCACTTTTGAGATGGTCAATTTGATTATAATACTATAATTGATGTTGTTATATTTTAGGTCTTTTGTTATTTTTTCTTTCTCCTTGCATATTTGATTATTGATCTCATTAGTACACTTCAAGGCTTGTTCCAACCCAACATATTTTTGGTTAAAAGAGTTTCAAGTCTTGGGAAAATATTTCTTTCTCATTTTATAATCGATTATTATTTTCAGCAGCAAATCTCAATTTTTTTCAATGCAACTAATAAACTATCGTTGTCTTCCTTAACACATATGGAATCTTGTTTTAATGCAAAAATGATCTCTACATCTCTTCTAGGGCCTTAGATTTTATTTTTAATTTTTCTTATAAAATTCTACCTCCTCTTTCGTCTTCACCAAGTCATCTGTTATTTTGTTGTTTTCTCTCATCTAATTGTTGTGTTTATACTCTCTTGTTATAACACATTGAGCTATCATAGTCATCAAAACACCTATCTCTCGGGCCTTATAATATTCTAAACCATGGGACGCACATTCCAAATCTTGTTGCAATGCAACATGTTGTGTCTACAACGCTTCTAATTATTACATTTTTGTTCGAATTTTTAGTATAAGATTTCACTTCCTTCTCTGCCCTCTGCAGATCATCTATTATTTTTTGTTCATCTCTGCCAATTGTTTTGTTCCTTATTTGGTTGTAACAAATTTAGCTTCCCAAGCCTTGTAGTATTGTATATCTTGTTCATTTTTATGAGAAATATTCTAGCTCTTGACTTCATTTCCGCAGATCATCTGTTATTTCTTAGCCAATGTCTTTGTATTTGATTTGACTCTAACAAATTGAGCCCATCTCTCATCAAACTCCTTATGGTGTTGTTCATCATCAAATTTGAAAATGTGCTCCATTGTAGCATGTTTTTTTATGTAAGATTTTACTTGTCGTTTGGTTTTTTATAAGTCACCAGTTAATTTCTTGTTTTTATAAGTGAAATTGTTCTTTTCTTTCTGAGATCTCGATACTCATGAATACATTTAGGATTTCTAGAAATGAAATCATGGTTCATACCTGTTACGTTTCTCTTTTGTGATTGTGGTTTTTGTTTCCATACCTGTTGGTTTTCTTCTTTATTAGAGTTGTTGTGATCTTCTTCTCATCTAAGAAAATTCCCTATGAATGGTAGATGGTGGATGGAAAGTGCCAAGGGAAAGATACCTCTTCATAAGATAAATGCTAATGGTGGGGAGGAAAAGAAAATTCCTTGTTGGAAATAGCTTATGGGATGTCAAGATACACTTTTAGTTTTAGGTACCCCGCAACCCGCTCTCTTTGCACATACACACATATAAGGCATTGTCTAACAAGATTAGGTTGAGCTATTTGTTCCAAATGGTCCACTAGGCCAAGTAGTCATTATTTTACTTTTATGGCCATTTTGTATATCATGGTAAAATGTTTATTTCAAATGTCTTCACAATATTGCATTTTCATTGAGGTGGAGAACTCTTGACCACACGGACTGTCCCATTTGAGTTACTACTTCAGTCTTTTTGTTATGAAATAATTTATCCTTTCTTTTCATTTTGCATTTTGAAGAATGTTTACCTTCCTTAGCAACTTCTACTAACTGTCAAGTATCTTCGAGGGCTCACCCACACTATTTTGGATGCAACATGCATATTCAAATAGAATTAAACTCTGGTACAATGCTTTTATATCATTTTTTCTATTTGTTTGTATTCGACATCATTCTTAGTAGTGCAAATAACCTTGATAAATTTGTGAAGATTCAATTTTCTATGTCCTTATTTATGTTATTGACATTTTGGTTTTGATGTCAACCTGCTACATTCTATGGAATTTGTGTGTGTCTAGCTACAAAGTTTTTAAAATATGGATTATGATTATCACAAACAAATCATGCAAGATGAAAATGAAATATCATGCAAGATCAAATTACATTTATGTGAATAATGAGGAATGAGATCGAGACAAAAAAGTGGAGCACATAGCATATATTATTTAGGTAAGAAAAAAATAAGTCATGGAATAGGTGTGGGACATGCAAGTATTTAATTCCCACATTTTTACTAAGTCATGGAATAGGGGTGGGACATGTAGGTATTTAATTCCCACGTTTTTATTTAGAAATCTCTCTTTCAAATGGTAGATGAAACCCACCTTTCACTCTTATGGCCAACTACTTTCGTGGCTCAATTATCATGTTTTTTCATGCATCACCTATTCCCGTACATGTACTAAACTTGAAAAAAAAAAAAAAAATTATTGGGTTTTCCTCATTTTTAAATTTTGGTTTCTTTAAACGTAAATTGCAATCATGTGCATGTTGTAAGTGAGATCGAGAAAAAAAAATTGGAGCACATAAACAATTTTTTTGGGTGGGAACAATCTAACTCATCAAATAAGTGTGGGGCATGCATGTATTTAATTCTCACATTTTATTTTGACCTTACATTCATGTCTTCGTCTTCCTTGAATATTCCTTTTATGCATACATTCTCACTTTTTTATTTCTAACCTTCGGTTCGTGTCTTCATCTTTCTTGAACATTCCTTTTGCACGTCCTAACATTCCTTTTATGGATAGAGACAAAACCCTATTCTTTTCCCTTATAGCTACATAGAAACCTTGATCCCAATTTCATATGAAACCCCTAATCACAATTATGTATGGAACCCTTTTCGCATTTGTGTATAAGGTAGAGCACATAACATATATTATTTGGGTAGGAATAATATAAACCAAAGAATAGGTGTGGGACATGAAAGGATTTAATTCCCACATTTTTACTAATTCGTGGAATAGGTGTGGGACATATATATTAAATTCCCATGTTTTTATTTGAAAAATCCCTCTTTCAAATGAAAAATAAAATACACTTTCACTCATATGGCCAACTGCTAGAGTGACTTAATTATCAATGATTGTTCAAGCATCACATATTCCCCTACAAGTACTCAAGCTTGAAACTAAAATAAATGTTCATTGGGTTTTCCTCATTTTTTACATTTTCATCCCTTTAAATGCAAATTGCATTCATGTCCATAATGCATGGGAGATAGATATGGAAAAATGGATCACATAATGTGTTTTTATTTCTAACATTCAATTCATGTATTTTCCTTCCTTGAACATTCCTTTTACATTATTTCTACTTGATTCAAGGGATTAATGCCAATTATCAAGTTTAAATATCAACACCTCCCTCCCAATTGCAAGCATCTTCCTGGCCACAAGCACATTACATTACCCTTCACGTTTCCATATGTAATTTTCCTACATCCTCCACACTTGAAAAACTACGTGTCTCTCGGTTAAATAGAAACCTATTTTTGCCTTGAATAGGTACTGAGAGAAACCCTAATTGTAATTGTGTATGTAACCCCTACCTTGGGATTTTAGGTCCACACCACATATCCTTGTTTCTAAATTAACCCTTGAAACACATAAGTGAATTCCCCTTGCATTTATTTGTGTTCCAACTACTTGTATGACCAATTGTTGGAAGATGTCAATTATCGACACATGTCTGTGGCATTTACTTCTTTTATTTAGTTGACCTCACAATTGAAAATGAGGCTTACAAATTCTCTAGCAAGTAGTCATTCCAGTTTGTTCCACACTTGAACATGTTAGATTTTTCATTTTTTTTTCCATTAGCCACATATTGCACTCATGTGAATATTCAATGCCAAATTTTTAACCTAATAGTTGGAGAAAAACACCAATCTAAATTTTGCATCATATTTCTAACTTAACTTTCTAAGTACACTTTGCGTCTTCTTGACCCTAACATGTCCCATAAAACAGCCTTCAAATTCCACTTACATTTACATTTTTCTAACTACCCAATAAAGTCAAGAACTACAAATTCAAACAAGTGTTTTCTTGGCAACATTTTTCATCTGTTACTTGCATTTTCAGATATCTCCTTCAACAACTCCATCTTAGAGGTTGTATTTTTACGTTGCCTCATCGATTCCTCTTTCCTTTCCCATGCACTTCTCCACTCTCAAACGCCTTTTGCTACATCCCTCTTCTTCTCCCTTTCTTTCTCCTCATTCAATTTCACTTCTTCACTAAATCCCTTTTGGCATTCACATTGTACACTTCACGTACGATTGCTAGTTTACTTATTGTTTTAACGATCGAGAATTCCATGATTACTTTAATATTGTATTGTGGTGATTTGCCACATATAGGGGTATATTATACGAGATTTTTTTATAACTACTAGTGCTTTTAATTAAATTTAATTGTCAATTAACCCAACCAAAACATCTTTACTGGGTACATCTTGTTCTCGAGTGGAAAAAGCCTATCAACACTTGAGAATACAAAAATATCCTATTTTGAGAGAAATATTAAAATATCTTTAAAAAAACATAGTATCGAGTGATTTACATTTATAAGTTAATTGATTTTGAGTTTTAATTTCTTTGGCAAATGGTATATTTATATTAAACAAATTTAAATTTCTGTTTGAAAGAAGTTATAATATATTTTTAATATAATATTTTGATGTGGATTTAAATTTTCAAATTAATTAACCCAAATTCAAATCAAATCAAGAAATAACATATATATTCCAAGCAAGCTTAAACCCAAATTACATCAAACATTTCATTAGCAAACTGACTAAATACTATATTAACATCGAGGTAGTCCATTATAAAAATCTTAATTACTTGATATAATAGAAAACGTACATAATAATATAGATCTAATTGGTTTTATTAGAAAGACTCCATATAGTAGTATAAAAATGAAACAAAAATGACAATATACATTTGTTATAATTCACTAATGTTTTCACAATAGAGACACGTTATATACGGCCAATTTGTAGCTCATTCAGAACCCATGTCTTATCACTGTCGAAGTTTGTGGAGGCATCATTTGTCTGTTTATATGTACTCCCCTCTTGAAGCACTTGTGCCTTTAAAATAAACTTAGATGCAATTTTTGGCTTTTGACTGTGTTGGGTACAAGTCTAACACATATGGCTTTATAGAACACAAGGCACACAAGGCCACAACGTGTCCATTTGTGCATCTAATAATCTCTGCACAAATACACACAAAGTGTTGTGAAAGTATCTTTAAGAATGGATACACACAAAGAGTTCCTTTAAGATATATCCAGTGGGTATTTGCACTAAATAAAATTGTCTTTTTGTTTGGGTTTGTGCCTCGTGGGATTTTACTATGCTAGACTTAGTAAAACGATGTACTTTTTCCTGCCTGTATAACAGCCACAGCCCTCACACATCCAGTAAAATGTACGTTATGTGAAATGACAGAAAAATTAGAGACGAGCAAAATATTTCAGTAGTATATTTAAATTGTCTCATTCTGATTCATACAGAGTAGGTTGAGTGATAAATTGACAAAATATTATAGTAGTATATTTAAACCAGTCAAGCCATGAAAGCTTTTAATGTCATTTTTATTTCCCTTGCATTTGTATGAAGCCAATGGACATGTCAAATAGTTGATTGGTAATCTCAGGCCAATCATCAGTTCCTGCTGAGGTAGGTAGTTTATGATTGATTTTTTTTTAATTATGTATTTTTCAATCTTCTACGTGGTAATAGGTTCACTATTGTATTGAATTTTAAATGTGAGTCATTTAGCGTTGATTTATTTTATTTTATTTTTTAATAGATAAGTATATTTTAATATCATTTTTAAAATTACATGAAATACTATAATTAATTTAGTAGTCATAAAAATATATGTGAACAACATTTTCATTTATTTTAATAGTTTTCAATATATATTTATACATATTAATACAATTTGTATATAAATCTATATAAAAAGTGGTAATTGTGTTTTAAATATATAAATGAGACTAAACTTTTATTTCAAAATTTACAATTTTTTATTATTAAATATATAAAAAAGAATAAATTATGTCTAAATTTAAGTGTTATACTATATAAATTTTTCATTACTTATAATTTAATTATCAACACAATATAACATTATGAACTAGTGGCTTCACAACCCTTTTGCCTTGTAAAAGTAACTATCACCTTTTTTCTTTTTCCAAAGTGACATGTGGGAGAATGTGCCTTTGTCAATGATAGGATTCGTTATGTGTTGAGGGCTCATTCCCTAATGAGGCCATTTCAAGTGTCCCAAGTTGGATGTTAGACTAATCAGCGACAAGGCTTTTAAAGTTTCCCGTCATAAGTAAGAATATCTTCTTGGGCGAACACAATTCTTTTCCCTCTCCGGTTTAATACGATGCATATTAGAAACAAAATTCCCCTCTTTTTGGTGGGCAGACGGTGTACAACACGTCGCTTGCAAAGGGATGAAGAGTTTAAATGTCTTCAATGTGTTGTCAATTTTTTGCATTGCAGGCAACCGAAACCACCTAAAATAGTGATAGCCGAGATGATCATAGATTGCCTCCACCTGTTTCCAAGATCCCCAATTTTTCTCTCCGAATTCCGAACAATTGGACCACATTAATGAGACATCTTCTTGCTTTACAATTCTAATGAAGATGCATTGAAATATGAACCACCCCAAAAATTGAGGAAAATGGGAATAACAATTGAGACATCTGCAACTACACAAAAATACAAGAAATGTGCCAAAAAATTGCACAAGTAAAAAGCAAGAAATTTGATTTTAAAAATAGCTTGTACTGGTTTGTTTATAAGTGTTTTTTCAAACAATCTGTAACTCATTTCAAATAATTCCATGTATTTATTGTGGTAGTATATATTTAGACATGATGATCAAACTTTTCAATATACATGTTCAACTTTTTGTAAACCAAAAACTATGCATTTCTAATTTCTTTATCATTATATCTCTATACAAATACCTATAGTTTTGTTATTTCAAGTGTACAAATTGTTCTTATTATTTTCCATTCTATTTGCTTAGCATAATAATTTGTAATTCGCTTCAAATAAATGCATGTATATATTGTGGTAGTACGTGTAGTGCCCACTTCCCTTTGACACATTTTTTATACTAATCATGATACTATTGATTATATTATGGACATGATTATGGACTTTATTATAGTATAATGTTATATGTTAGATCATGGATTATTGTTGACTTGATTCAGTTATGATGTATGATGATTATTAGAGGCATTTTGGATATTGATGTTGATATACTGTTTGACATGGTTATACTATGGATGTTGTTCGGACATGTGATATTTAGATATTGTGAGTAGACTTAGAAATGGAAATTATTTGATGATGATATAGTTGTTGAGTAAAATTGCAAATGATCTTGTTGATTGCTTGGATGTTGTTGTGATCCATATATCTATATGATTTTAAAATTTTAATTATATTATTTTAGATGTTCGATATGGCCACGAGGCTGAAGGAGGTATCCGTGTTTTTCAGTTAAAATATCACAATAAACATCCTGGGGATTGAAGACCAACCACATTGAAATTCTAGATGAATTCAACAAGGTCACCATGGCAACTAGTATTTATTTGTGCGTGTTTGTGTATGTTAGGGATTCCCACTGGGGGGGGGGGAATCACCTTTAAATGTGACCAAGAGGTTATGTGTATTTATTTATGTTTGTGTGTGTTTATTTTTTGGTGCATTGACCCTTTCATTATTCATTAAATGGTGTGTAATATTGTGAGTAATCATGTTGTTAAGTTAATTAATTAAAATATGTCATAAGAAAGTAATTAATAGAGTTGTTGGCCTTGAATTAAAGTGTTGTAAGTGATGTGTAAGTTAAATTTTGAGTGTGAAACACTCCACCTTCTTGGAAATTTGAATTTGTCCTTGGAGGCTTGTGGGACAAGTTAAACTTGTCCCATACCTCTTAAATTTAATTACCAACCATACCTAAGGTTGGAGAGTTGAAATTTGACTTTTATAATGCTTTTTGAGAAGGCAAATTGTAGGGTTTAATTTCACTTTTCTTACATGATTTAATTTCAGTCCTTTGGGGTGTGGGTTGGATTTGAGTATGTAAGTAAACTGTCACATTATTCACCCACCTATTTATTATGCATTAGATAATGAATTTGACTTTTGGGTTGGGGTTATGTGATGTGACATCCTACATAGATCCACCTCATCCTCTTCTCTTCCCTCTTCTATAAAATTTGAATTCCTTGCCTTGTTTTGGGGTTGCTCAACTTTGGAGACTTCATTCTTGGGTGAATTCCTTGCTATTTTGGGAGCTCTTGTTTTGGAGAAGCTTGAAAATTGTTGCATGATTTTTGTTTGGTGGAGTTTTGGATTGTTTGTTTGGAAACAACTGCTGTTTGGAACTTGGGAAACTCCATCATGGAGAGGTAAGAGTTTGGCTCTTGAGATGCTCTTCTTTTATGAATGTAAATGTTAATGTGTGAATGTTTTGGCATGTTTGTGTGTTGTTGGGTAGATGGATTAGGAATGGTGTAGGAGAAGACTATGGGGTTTATTTAGTGGGAGGCACAAGTGTGTTTTAGGGAGGTATAAGGGTGGAGGGTGTTGGGATTTAGGTTCCAAATTATAAGGAAATAGATTGCATTTTTTTACTCGTTATGGGGTGCCATAAGAGGTTGGGGAGGCATAAGGAAATGTGAGGAATAAGGGGTACTTGGGGAGGCATAAGGAATGTCAGGGATTTGATATACTATATTTTGGCGGTTTGTAATTCAAGTGGTGATACCCATTTCCCCTTTTGGGAGGCATAAGAAGCATCCCCCATAGTTTCTTTCTCCTTTGTCTTGCTTGATGAAGCCTCGGTAATGTTTTTCATGCTTTAATGTAGTTGTAAACTACATTTTGTTTTGGACTATGTTTTATTGTGAAAATGTTGCTTGTGTGTTTGTGGAAGCCTATTGTTGCCATGAGTTGGATCACATCTTTTATTACATTGTGGTTGGGGCTCGGGGGCCAATGAAGAAGGATGGCTTCTCCTCTTCATTGGATGTCTTGGTTGGGTGGAGAGCATTTCCTTTCCCCTACTCTTGTTGTGATCAAAATTTGGAAGAATGAGAAATACGCATGTTGTTTTTCCGGAGTTGAGAAAAGACAATTTGACTGTCCCTTATGAAATCAAATCTTATTGTAACCTTTCCCACTTGAAGTGGATGAACTTGTATATGATTTATAATTGAAAGATGTTGTATTGGTTATGAAAGTGTATATTGAAATGTGAAAGAGACTAAACTTTTATTTCAAAAATTTACAATTTTTTATTATTAAATATATAAAAATAAATAAATTTCGTCTAAATTTAAATGTTATACTATATAAGTTTGTCATTACTTATAATTTAATTATCAACACAATATAATATTATGAACTAGTGGCTTCACAACCCTTTCGCCTTGTAAAAGTAACTATCATCCTTTTTCTTTTCCAAAGTGACATGTGGGAGAATGTGCCTTTGTCAATAATAGGATTCGTTGTGTGTCGAGGGCTCATTACCCAATGAGACCATTTTGAAGTGTCCCAAGTTGGATGTTAGACTAATCAATGATAAGGCTTTTAAATTTTCCCATCATAAGTAAGAATATCTTCTTGGATGAACAGAATTCTTTTCCCTCTCTAGTTTAATATGATGCATATTAGAAACACAATTCCCTTCCTTTTGGTGAGTTTGAAAATAACAAAACCTCACTTGCAAAGGATGAAGAGTTTAAATTTCTTCAATGTGTTGTTAATTTTTTTCATTGCATGCAACCGAAACCACTTAAAATAGTGATAGCCAAGATGATCATAGATTGCCTCCGCCTATTTCCAACATCCCCAATTTTTCTCTCCAAGATCCGAATAATTGGACCACATTAACGAGACTTCTTCTTGGTTTACAATTCTAATAAATATTCATTGAAATATGAACCACCCCAAAAATAGAGGAAAATATGAATAACAATCAAGGCATCTCGTAGTTGCACAAAAATACAAGAAACGTGCTAAAAAAATTACACAAGCAAAAAGCAAGAAATTTGATTTTTAAATTGCTTGTAATGGATTGTTTATAAGTGTTTTTGAGTAATATGTAACTCATTTCAAATAATTCCATGTATTTATTGTGGTAGTATATATCGGACGAGAGAATCAAACTTTTTAATATACATGTTCAATTTTTGTAAACCAAAAACTCTGCATTTCTAATGTATTTATCATTATATCTCAATACAAATACCTATATTTTTGTTAATTCAAGTGTACATATTGTTCTTAGTATTTTCCATTGTATTTTCTTAACATAATAATTTGTAATTTGTTTCAAATAAATTCA
The DNA here is from genome assembly GCA_018340775.1 of Taxus wallichiana var. yunnanensis. Lineage (NCBI taxonomy): Eukaryota > Viridiplantae > Streptophyta > Pinopsida > Cupressales > Taxaceae > Taxus > Taxus wallichiana. The sequence continues at coordinate 236,631,307 of CM031237.1, read as the reverse complement.
TGTATATATTGTGGCAATGACGTACGGACACAAAATCTAACTTTTCAACATACTTGGTTCAATTTTTCCTTTTACTATTTCTCTCCTCTTTATGTAAACTAATCACAACACATTTCTAATGTCTTCTTCATTATATCTACACACAACCAAAAAGTAACCATGAAATTTATATTTGTTTTCATCCAAAGTTTTGTACATTATAATATTTTTTTCATATTGAATTGTTTTAAGGGTTAGACTTCATGTTTGTGTGTAATTTAACTTATGTCTTATACAAGGTGAACAATGCTATGTGAACACATCCTTCATCTCTTTCTCAATTACCAATGTATATAATTCTCATATAGTAATTTTAATTTTTTTCCATTTGTTTTTTCCATTTGTTGCTCAATTCTATTTTTTTCCCATTATAGGATTGTTCTTATCATTCAAATGGATGTTGTTATTGAAACACATATGCTAATTGGTGCTCCAACTCAACTACCAATAAATTCTCTATAAAATAGTAAGTTTTAGTAAACAAATACAAGTGCAAACCAAGTTAACCAATATTTTGTGAGAACACCCACTCAAATAAGTGGATTGAATACATCTATGCACATGTGATATGTAGAGGGTCGTTCCCTAGAAAAAACAACCCTTCATGAGTTTCATAATGCAAGGGGAGATGGTTACATGTTTGGGTTCGATTTTGTGTATCAGAAGTAAGGTAAATCCACATCACCTATTTCATGTACCAACACTCGGAGAAAGAATAAAAGAGGATTCAAGACTACTATCATTCAACCCATCATAAATACTACCCTCTACTTTGATACCACCTCCACTAATACTTTACTCAAAAAAAATTATATCCAAAGTGGCAAGCCACTCATGGGTATCAAATGTATTCAAATTTGATGCAAATAAAATTGGCTACAAAAGGCTATCACTCATGATATAAAAATAGAAATGTACAAAGGTCTTCATGTATTCATTTTTAGTTTAGATCTCATGATATAATATATGCAAATGTATATGTATAAATTTGAAACAAACTTGAAATGTACACATAGAACCTTTCAATGTAATATTTCATTTGTATTCCTACACTTACACTATCAAACACATGAACACAATTTCCTGAAATAATAACAATCCACATCAACTATAAAAGTAATTAACTATCCAAAGCAACATCAAATGTATCAAAAATTTCATGTTTAATCGATAAAAAAATTCCAAATAACACTACCACTCATGATATAAAATTTACACATGTACAAAGGTATTCATGTATTCATGTTTAGTTTAAATATACTCCATGCTACCACTCATGATATAATATTTATAAATGTATATGTACAAATTTGTAACAAGTTTGAAATGTAGAGATATAACCTTTAAATGAAGTGGTTCATCCATATTTCTACACTTACAAAATCAATCACACCCCTTATCAACATCAACTACAAAAGTAATAACTATCCCTCTAAATCAAATAACATATACTAGCATTCACATTGCATTGTGTACATGCGCTTGCTAGTTATTAAACATATAAACATAAATAAATTCCTTCTAAATTTAAATGTTATATTATATAAGTATGTCATTACTTACGATTGAATTATTAACACTAAAAAATTATGAACTAGTGGCTTCACAACCCTTTTGCCTTGTAAAAGTAACTATCACCTTTTGACCATTTTCTTCACTCTTTGTATTTGTGATTTTACATTTCTTTTCCCACTTACTAAACCTTGGCGAGTACCCAATGACTTTTCCTACCGAAAAGGGCCAAAACTTAATAAGTGTATGTGGAGAAATAAAAACCTTTTCTTTTTCTTTACCAAAAAATAGAAAACATGAAATAATAAACTTAGATCATATGTTTAAGATGTAAATATGTGGTAAATTAAAATGAATCCAAGTTGTAATTTTATGAAGAAAGAGGTTTTACATGACGATAATGTTTTAGCTAGGGTTTTTATTTCTACAATTTTGGTGTTACATTATTGATCATCAATAAATTTAGATAGGATATTGAGTTTTATTGCATGCTTATTGTTCTAAGTCAGGTCTTGGAATAGGGTGATATTTGTAAAAATTAGTTATATTAATGACTACCTCTATAAATTTCATTAGATATTTTAAAAATTATAGTGCCAAAGAGAGAAAAAAAGTTTGTAGCAAAGGTCTTTTAATATAGGGTATTGGTTCTAACAAAGAAATCCTTTTACCTGATGTTGTATTTGATTGGCTTAAATTTGACAAATATTTCCATTGGTTTGTTATTTTGTTGGTTGATTCCTCCCAAAGGATATACTAAGAATTGGGTTCACGAAAATATGAAACCCCGTGGTATAAATCTTAAGTGGTACATAACATGACCAAAGGTTTCTTTAATTCAATTGTCTAATGCAGATTGTAAATCATGCTCCATGGTTTATTCAAAATGTTCTTGTTTTTCCCCATTGGACCAAGGATTCCCACATTATAGAGCAAGCTAAGCTCAAAATCCCAATTTAGATTGAGTTTCTAGGTGTCCCTCTCTTCATTTGGGGTTTTGTTGAAATGTTCATTAAACCCAAGTAGGGCACTTTATATTCCATGATTAACCCAAACTATACATGACATATCTATATACATGAATTAGCATTGAAATTTATTTACAAAATACTTAAATGAAACTTTTGAAATTTATGGGATTGATATCCATTTCTCTCAGCGTGTGTTGGATATATAAACCTCCCAAAGACGTGTTTTTGAACTTCTACTCCTTGGGCCACATGATTTAAGAATTCCATTTAATTACCATGAGTCTATACCAATGCCATAGGTAAAAATATAATATAAAACAAATAAAGTAGTTTTGTTGGTGACATTTTGACCACCATTACCAACTAAGCAAACTCTTTTTCGCCTCTCACAGTCAAACCAAACACCTTGATATTATGTATAGGAGCACAATTATTATAGGAGAAATAATTTTGACACTTAGGGGTCGCAAATATGCTCCATCCATAGGAAAACATGACGCCATAGTTCTTTCATAACCTATAGCTAGTGGATACCATCAATCCCTTCTATATTATTTTGATCATGTAATGCCCTGATTCGAGTGGACCCCTGGTTATGTCTCTTTACCTTGTTGTTAATCGTCAAATGATTATTTTTCCTCTTTTTATTGATAAGTGGTTGCGACCTTACTTCAAAGTAATTTTGAGTCACTTCTTTCCATCGTACTCTTGGTGCCATCGTTTCGCTTATGCATTGTCAAGGATACCACTGTAGCCATTTTTTTTGTGCATCCTCTCTATTAAGTGGTTTTCATTTTGACGCTATCACTTTAAGTTCTAAATGTAATTTTTTTAAAACCTCCTTAAAGGTATTTGGGCATATTCTAATAAAGGGACCTAATATTTGTTTTAAGCTAAGTTTATATCTTCCTCCTTGGCCAACCAAGCTCCATGCACGCCTTGGTTTTATTAGATATTAAATGGAAAAATATATGCATGCACCCACCAACCTACCATTATTTATGCTTGGCATTAAGGAGAATCTTATCCCAAAGCTAAATTTAATTCTTTGATTTCTTGTTTGCAAGTGGAGGGTGGATGAGCACTGTCGCTTTAATTTCCTTTATAATGGCACCTCACCATATATACGCCTAATGGTCATCTACTTTTCAAAATGGGGTCATTAAAGAATCTACTTTTTTGACCCTGCTCTTACCTAATTCGTTGGTCACGTGAGATAGGAGGGATTTCTGTTGGGGTTCATGGAATGGCGTTAAAACACCCAAACAATGGAGTTCATAGTTGTTACGCCAGCCACTTGCTGCCTTCTTCTCTAACCCGTTCCTTCAAAGGGGAGCCTAGATTGACGTCTTAAAACTCAACAAGCAAAGGAGAAGGGGATGTTTAGTTGTTACAGTCCTTGATAGACAAATATGACTTGTGGACGTAAAAAAATAGGCATGTTAAGTCTAACCCTTGCATTGTTTTGCTACCTTTTTATAATTCCATGAAATGAATGGTTCTCCTTCCTAAAATGGCATCTAGAAATGGGATTTTGTGGTTGTTTATAATCACCTTGAGTGTACTAGTTGTCCCTCTATTTCTTCTTCTGAATCACTGGTTTTGTATGACTGGATTGCAAAAGGGGGATTTCACCTTTTGTTTTACTCTCTTATATTCATTGGTTGTGAGCGATATTATATGGCTAGGAATTATTGTACTCACCTTCCCATATGGATAGTGGTAATGGGTAGTAATAGTTTTCCTTCCATCATTCAAACGAGATCTTTTTCTTCATGCCCAAAGTATATTTGTTATGATACTTGTATTTGATAATGTTAAACACCCAGTACTTAGGGTGTCAAATGGTTTGATACTCATATTTTTTTAATTTAATCTCTAGTAACCGATTCTAGACATGCCCCCCTTTGTTGTCATACTTTTGTGACTTTCTTTGAATCCTCTGTGTTTGGCATGTCATGTTTAATTGAAAAATGTTAAACCCCGAAGACTGGGGTATCGATGGTGTATTACCTAACATGTATTGAATCCCTCATATTCAAACTCAAATAACATATATTATCAGACTTGTTTACTAAATGTTTCCGTATTGTGACTTCGTTTAATGTAATCGATTTCATATATATATATATGATATTGTCGGTTTTGGATTTCGTCCCCAGATCTCTGTTATGATACTTTTATTGGGGATATTTATGGACCCTTATCTCTACCCTAGAGATAGTTACTATGATCTAAACCCAAAATCATTTGGGAAGATCTGTCAATATGTTTATTCTTTTGAGGTTTTCATTTCATATGTTTGCATACCTGAATCTTTGAACTGGTTATAGGTACATTATAATTTACATCATGTAACCTATATGACCTTGTGGCCTCTATGCTCAATTAATATTTTCAGCTAACCTATATGACTTTTGTTCCTAACTTATAAAGTCTACGGTCTTGCCTTGGTTAGTTGAGATATTGTTCTTAACTAGAATATTTGGCTTCCTTCTTATTGGCTGGTGAAAATTTTTATCTCGTGTGAAGAATTTTGATTAGTGGTTTGTGCTTTGATCCATTTCTTGAAATAGAATGTTCCTTTCATGATATTGTTAAATGTTAGCTTACTATTTCAATGTGTAGCCTTATCATGCTCAATTCTCGCGAACTGACTCAAGTTAATACTTGTGCAGATGGATTTTGTGAGTAGATAAAAGGAAATATTGATAAAGGTTGCATTGGTTTGATTTATGAAGTCCCTTGTACGAATGTTTAATGTACTGTAAATCTTGGATTGGTGCTTGTAGAGGAGTTTAGAAGGCCTCTTGCCTTGGGTTTTCTATTTTTATGATGAAAGGTTGTCTAACCATTTGTAACAAAACTTGAAGACATTATTCGAGGAATTAAATTTTATTCACCATCTTGTTATGATTTTTTTGTGATATTATAAAAATCATGAAAATAGTGTAGCGTGGCTTAACCAATTTTGTTACTTTCTTGTTCTTGATCAAAGTTCAATCAAATCTTTTGACACCTTTGGTTTGTGTTTCTGTGTTGAATAGAAATGTTTTACCCGTGTATAGTTTTCTCAATAAGTAATGGTAAATTCTTATTTTGAGTCATAAAAATTTCTTGTATAATAACCCTCCATGGTCTTGGCATCAGTGCAATTCTAGGTATATTTTAGTGGGTTGGTAATCCTTTTTCAAAATTTAATCAAAAATAAAATAAAATGAATACATAGATGAATAAATAAATAAGATAATAATGCATTTGTGATTTTGTAGATAAAATTAAGAGTCTTTAATTGGAAAGAAGGGAGTTATCTACCGGTGTAAAAGAATCTACCCTCGCTAACCTTAAGCTACGAATTAAAATTTATCCTCATTGTTGTGAAACGTTAATTAATTTTAAAAGTAATATCATTGTTGGCTTTTGGGGATATAGTTAGATCTTAGCTAGTAGGGGAGTTTGAATAAGAAAACATTAAGTCTAATGCTTCCATTTTGGGAACCCCATGTGTATGCCTTGTGAACCTAATCAAGAGAAGGCTAAATGAAGCTTTTACCCAATCCAGATAAACTCATAAGTCTCATTAAAAGACTAGTTAATAACTAATAAGATCATGATGATGAAATAAATTTGACCTTCTCACTCTAACCTTTGCCATAGTGCATTGTAATATTCTCTTAAGCGTGGTTAATTGTTCATCCTTACTCAAGGAGGTCAGTAGTTCCGAACCTTAATGAAACTCTACTTCAGTTAGAGCTTACACTCGTCGCCTTGTGCAATGGAGGTCTGAATCAAGATTTAGTATCTTGGGTATGAATAAGCAACCTTGTGAGAGATGGAAGGTGTCCCTTTTGATCAAACGAATTAAGCTACTTGTGTCAATATTTAGATGATCCTTGTTTAGAAAAAAATTCTCAAGCTAATTAGTCAATAGTATAAAAGAAATATGTTCACATTTTTGCGTAGAATTTCTCAAATCAAACTTGAATCTTATAGGTCGTAAAGTCTAATCTTGAAATACATTTTTAGTAAATATATAACCTTATATGATTTTACACCAAGGGGTGTACTTAATCAGAATCGTATTATGGTTGGACTTTTTCGTGGTGCCTTGTCAAAGAGAAAAGTGAACTATCCTTGATTGGTGTTGATGTTTCCTTATTTCCTATATGGACATCGTTGTGTCAAGATGTTTGAAGAGTTAGTTGTAGCCATTGTGACCACCATGTGTAGTGTCGTTCATTCTTTGATCAAGTCAAAAAAAAAATTATCTTGTATTTCTCTATGTAGTCTTGTGTGCTTGGTTTGTGGTCGTTATAAATCACCTTCCATAGTTTTTTAGATATGGTAATAATTTTGTTTTCAAGTGACCAAAAACCCAACAATACAAGAATGAGCAAAAATATAGCAATAAGAAACACAAGAGGAAGCCTCTACCAAAGAAGATACATATACAACAACCAAGAAAGGTCCCAAACGACCAATACTAAAGAAGTAAAAGTCCCACAACCCCACAATGAATCAAGACAGGTTTCAAGCCACCGATTAGAACACATCATTATGAAAGGCTTGTGTTCTACGACCATCCACCCATATCCATCACCCGTGGCACCCAAGGCATCCTTATCCGAGCTCATCCCAAGATCCACCACAATCATGTCATGCGAGTCTACAAGCGTTAACCAACCCCACTCCCCACACCATCATTAATGTCATCCTCCTTCCATTCTAAATTTTCTATGACCTTCCCCATCCTCGAGGACCCATAATCCCATAGATCTAGTGAGACACCAACCACATTGCCCCTAACTTTTCTTCGACATGGAACTAGAAACTGAAGAATAAATGTTTTGATTTAAAATTTGAAATCCCTACTCATTGACACCTTCCAACGTGGCACCTGCCAAATGGTGTTCATCTTGAAAAATTTAAAACCATATTCTCATGTGATATTTAAACATGTAAAGGATATATTTGAGACACTTAAATACAAAATGTTTCTCTTTAAATCACAAAGTACCTCACTTTAATAATATGAGAATTATATTTAAGTGAAATGGAGGTTATTTCAAACAAAAAGTTTCAATTTCATAAACCCAATAAAAATTACATTCGCAATAAGTTCATAGCCCTCAAATATTACAAAAATGGAAAAAATATGTACCTTGAAATTTACCCAAGAAAATTTATTCTTGGAATGTATAAGGCCTTACAAAACCAACATTTAGATACATCAAGTTAGATGTAGTTATAATTTTTGCAATATGGAAGTTTAGTGTCAAAAAAATGTTGAAATAAAATGATATTTTATTTAGCATACCACCCACACCATTTGGCCAAGTGAGATTTTATAGGTGTCCAATCATGATCCTAAATGCAAAGGTGTGATCATGTTTCTAGTTTAATAATGTACAAATTATTTTTTCTTGAGGTTCTAACACTAACCATTACCCATCGGTTTATGTGCACCCTTACTGATTTTGACATTTGATTATTAATTTTAAAAAACCTATATGCTTTCAATGATGCAATGGAAAAAAATATTATTATGTAAATGGGGTGTTTTAAAAGTAACCCAAAACCATTTAAAATATCTAGAAAAATATGAAACATTACCGCACACATATGAAAATCCTCGGAAGCCTAAAATTACTAGGCTAGATACCAACTACATTCCAACTACTCCAACTAAAATATTTCTACACACATGAGACTGTAGGATCACCAAGCAATATACTAAAAGTTAGTAGACCCCTATTAGGCTTCCACCATTATCACCCCCTTTTTTGAACAAAGGTGTATTTTTATGGTTTATTTATCTTCTTTCTATATCAATATGTTTGTAACATCTACAATCCATTCCTTAATATCATCAGCAATAATGGATTATGAATGAACCAAAATAATAATTTCCAAATCCTTAATTAAATGAGATCTTTCATGTAGTGAATAGAAGGTTGGGAAATATTTTGTGTAAAAATTTATTGATATCTTGGTAGACATGAAAATATGGTATCAATTGTGATGGTTGATAAACTCAGTCTAAAATGTGATAAGCACATGTATCCCTATCGCATATCATGGTTCAAGCAAGGGAATGAGGTAACCATAGATAAAAGATGGATCATAATTTTTTTTTACTAAGAATACCTACAAGGATGACGTGTAGTTGGATGTTATCTTGATGGATGGATGCCATAGATTATTGGGGAGGACTTGGTAATATGATAGAAAGGTTACACATGACAGAGGGAAGAATACTTATACTTTTGGAAAGATGGTGTAAACATGGTGTTGTTACCCTTCAAGGAAGAAGAGAAGAGTATGGGATCTTCGGATACAAAGGAGCTTGTTGTAGAAATGGAAGAAGTGGGTTAGTGTTATAAACTAATGCTAAAGAAGGTTGAAATAGAGGCCTTTAGTATACTCGCTCCAAAGTGGTATTGGTACTAAAAGAATACACAAATTTCACACCATATGAGTTACTATATGGGTTACCTCCAAAGCAGGATATACAAAACCATATTGATTTTATCCTAGGATCAACCTTTCCAAATCAAGCAGCCTACAAGATAATCCCAACATAGAGTGGGAGTTGATTAGGATAGTAGAATATCTTATATAGAAAGGGTTAGTGAGATCAAGCATGAGTCTATGTGTAACTCAAGAATTATTGAATCCTGAAAAGGATGGAGATTGGACAATATGTGTTGATAGTAGAGCAATAAATACAATCATAATTAAGTATTGGTTCCCAATTCAAGGATTGGACAATATGATGGATGATATTATTTTAGTAAGATTGACATTCATGGTAGGTAAAGTTATCCAATTTCACTACCCTACCGAAATGGGACAATTGTGTAGGATCTAGGTCCTTGAAGGAGTTGAAGGTTGCAAGGGGAAATTTTTCTTTTCTTGGTCTTCATTGAGTCCCAAAGCTTTATTTAGTTTGTGAAACTAATAGTGGGGCCCACTTGCATTATTAAATTGTGAAATCCAATGTTCATAATTCCTCGGTGCTATAAAGCTCCATCATGTTCATAAAATATAGAGGGAGTTAGGGGATTTTTAAAAAGTGCATTGTGGGCCTTATAAAATAGAATGAGCTCACCTAGCTCAATGACCAAGTTGTGCTTTGATGTACCAAGCTCATCCACCACATGTTGAGATACTTTGAAGGGGGTTGATTTGGTACAAACATCGAGGAGCTATTTATTGAATTCAAATCTGCAGACCGATATATACTTTGGGGTGGTTCGAGCTCATATATTACAAGGAACGAGTTTTTGGTCCAATACAAAGGTATTAAGCTCTTAACCAAACTATCTACCTATAAGACTGAGCTAGATTTTTCCTTGCATTAATATTGAAGGTTGAGCTGGCTTATGAATCGAGCTAGCCTTTGGATGGGTCGAGCATAATGGAGCATCTTGGATACGCTCAATGTGTAGATCCATGGTCAACATTGAATAATTAAGGAGGTCTAAACTCTTCACTAAAAAGACCAAACTGTTGATGTCCTAAAAAAACCAAGCTACGGTAAGGATCATGCAGAGAGAGCCCCGGTTGCATTAAGAGTAAGGAAAATGAGCTCAGTGAGTTGTGGGGTCATGCCAAGCTAGGCGAGCAAGTGTTTCCTAGTCGAGTTATGGACATGGCGGTGTATAGATAAAAACACTAGCATCGAGCTGCAAGTAAATGAAGCAAGTTGATTCGATATGGATTTTGTAATGGCAACGCAGAAGTTTGAGATTCCAATGCATATAAGTAATAACATAATGAATTGAGCTAAAGAACCCAAAGACCGAGATGATATCATGATAAATATATCAAGTTTTGTACAATTAGAGCTTAGAGTGTCCAACTAGTTATATTGATCACCAAATTCATCATTGCATGGGGAAAGCTATCTTGAACCTAGAGAAAATGGCTTGATTGGTGCATATCGTGTTCTTTAAGAAGCTCACCCGATTCGAGCTTATTGCAATGGTAACTTGAAATTAGCCGAAAAGGAAAATGGCGGAAGAAGATTCATGACTCGTCGATCCAACTCAACATGTCGTTGAAGTGGTTTCTTGGCGAGACCAATGCGGGTGAAGCAGAAATAAATGGCCTAAACTCGTGCAAGAATGACTCAAACTCACCGCTATGGTTAGCCTATGTGCAAATGGCGAAAAAAATTAACCCAAACAGCCCTTGGGACACCAAAGTGATCCCAAAACCTTCCTTCACCGAAATACAAGGACATGGGAGTGATTCTCGTGAATGGAAATAGTGGGTCAACCGAGATACTACGAACGTGTCTCGAGCCCAAGCTAGGTAGGGGTAACATTCATAGAGTAGAGGCATACATCATGAACCAAGTCGGGCGTGAAGGGGTACACAGGGGACTTTAAGTTGCCTCATGTGGAAATAAATGGCACGAAGGTACGTTCCAAGACATGGGGAAGTTCCCATAGGGTAAGCCAAGCCCACATACATGTAGCACCAAGGTATAGTCTTATTGATAGTTTTCCTTCAATATAGTTACCTTGCACTAGATTAGGAAGAGGTTCCAACCTTCTCTCGGTGGTCTATCTCAAGTAGCTATGAAAACTTCCTATGAAAACTATCTAGGGTAAGCCAAGCCCACATACTTGATGTGCTCTTGTTGTAAAATTCTAGCTTGTAAGAGGTTTTGAAATTGCACATCCGAAGACTCCCAAAAGGTAGATACACTAGTTTTAGCATCCCAAGCTTCTCAAATTTATGAGAAGGATTCAAACAAGTTCTAGAACAAGAAAATAAGGTATTTTTGAATACTTGGAGCTATCTCTAGAAAGAGGAATAAGGGGAAGAAGAGCTCAAATGTCTCCATCACTGCTAAATAGAAGACTATCAACACCTCCACCGATGTGCCCTTCATCTAATCAACCATAGTTCTTAGACCAATCAAAATGGCTCATCAATAACCAAAACCACAACAAAATTCATTTGTAAACTTCACAAGCAACAACCCACTTCACCTAAATGCAAAAATCCAATCCCAATTGCAGCATTGAAGAAAATTCCATATTTCACTAGAGAGAACCATACAAATCCAATTGATCACATTCAAGACATTGCAAATGTCTTTGCTATACATGAGGTTAATGAAATGGATTTGGTTGTCAAATTATTGGATTCTTATTTCAAAGGTAAAGCTCTATAATGGTTCAGGAGCCTAGGAGTAGGATCAATCAATAATTGGGATCAGTTGTGCACAACTCTTTGTGGTCAATTTGGGGAAAGTGAAAATATTTATATTTTTTGGAGAATTTATCCACAATAAAGAGATCACCAAATGAGAATATGGATGATTTCAACTTTAGATTTCAAAGGACATGGGATATAATTCCACTTACCATGATACCAACAGCTGAAGGTGCTTTCCTCTACTTTCTAAAAGCTCTAAATTATGATATTTCCATATGATATAATCTATGGGAGGTAAAACGTTACCCACAAAGATATAGTATTGCTATTACAATTGAAAATTCTTTTATTCAAGATGGTAAACTTGCACAAAGACCACCTATGCCTCTTTATCAAGATTTAGGGAATCCAAACACTAGCCAAGAACCTACATTAGCCCCTATCCCTATCCCAAAAATCAAATTTCTCTTGAAGCTTCTACATCTTCTTCTATCACCTCAAATGAGCTCCAAGAAGTCATGAATCAGTTACAAAACTTAGGAAATGATTTGGTGACAATCAAGAGGCAATAGGCACAAACGTTTAAGTCATATCAGCCTCAAGCCCAACCTAATAGACCTATGTATTAGCCTAATAGGCAACCTGCTCAAGCTACAAATCATAGCCACGTAAAAACTCATGTTAATAGACCATTTCAGCCCTATAATCCTAATGATGCATCCACATCTATAGCCATGGTACTAGTGGAAAATAACATGGCTAAATAATATGACTGGTTTTTCCCATACAATCAATCCCTTAATCACCAACATGCTTCAACGATGCTCTAAGTCAAACATTGAGGGTGAAAATGGCTTGTGTGGAACCAGAGTTAAATCAAGAGAAGGTGCTTTTTGATGCATAATCACAACACCCATGAATGGCTGAAACTCGATAGGTTGAAACTCTCAGTGTGATTGCATAACATGGAGCTTTTCCCAAAGTGTGGGACTTTGAAATCGGAAAGTTGTTTGGATGAAGGTCGGTTTCTATTCCTCTGTTCAGGTGGACACATACAATTTGCAGAAGATTTAATCTAAAATCTACTCCAATTTACCAAGGAGACAGGGTTAAGAAGATGCAAGAAAATAAACCTAAACTAACAGAGGTGATGCACCAAAGGAATGTTGAACACCTAATTTTCTATTAAACACAATCCATTAAAATGTAATACAACTACCATGCACAAATAACTAATATTGTGATGAGAGATCAGTGGAAGACAATGAACATAATTGAGGGTTGAAATCATCCAAAGATTTATTTTATTTCTCCACAAATTTGATACAGTCCATTACAATGGCCAAGAGGCACAAACTTGCATTACAATTTTTGATGGGAGGTTTGAACTCCACAAGATCACTGACATATAGAGAAGAAGGGAGGGTGCAAAGCCAAAATGTCCAACCTTTTAAAAAATGCCCCTCCTTACAATATACAGAAGAATATGAGAGAGGAAGGAGAGAAGAATTTGAATATTTCTTCAACCACCCCAAAAGAGCATTGAATTCACCTACAACAATGATGGGTTCCACTACAAAAACCATGCCTCCATGTGTTGTTTCTTATTGGGAAAGAAAGGAAGCCTATTCTTCATTATACTTGGGTAGAAAAACTGTGACCCTCAAAAATGGCGAGACAATATTTTAAATTTTTAAGAACTTAGTCCCACTAATTTATAGATGTGTAGCAGAGATAACGAGAGATTTCTAAAAAGTCCTCTCTTTCTCAAATCCAAGATTCCAGTCAAAATTTATGGCCATCTGAAGGTCGAGGTATCATTCTCGCAAAATGGCGAACTAGGAGTTCCAAAACTCTAAAATGCATGGAACCTCCGAAATCTGAAATTCTAATTTTCGAGACATTTCCTTTTTGGAAGTTGAAACACTATTCGTCACTCAAAATGACTCGATAGTTTTGAAAGTCTGAAACTCTGAAAGTCTAAAAATTTGGACTTTTAGAATTTAGAATTTCAGACATTGAGTTGTGATTTTCATGTTTTGGGGCTCGAGACTTCCAAAACTCAAGTCTAAAATCCTGAAACTCTAAAGTCTGAAATTCAAAAAATTTGGAAATTTAGGATTTCGAGTTTTTTGCTCATTACTTTTCTAGCATGATTCGCAAAATTCTTAAAACCCCGAAAGTTTGAAATTTTGAACTTTCGGACTTTGGAGTTTCGGGGTTTTAGACATTTTCTCACTACATTTCCATGCATGCATCCTAAGGTCTCGAAACCCCGAAAACCTAAAAGTCCAAAATTTTGAACTTTCGGACTTCAGGATTTCAGACATTTGGGCCCAATTTTCCAACTTTGCACTTGAGAGTTCTAAAACCCAAAATATGAAAGTCCAAAATTTCAAACTTTCGAGATTTCAGGTTTCAGACATTTTCCACCCTATTTTTTCCAAAGTGCTAATAATGCAAAAACTTAAAATTCTAGCCTTTCTCCATTTTTCTTCCTCTTGAGCTTTGATCTCCTTCAACATTGTTTGGCCACTCATTTTCTAACCTTGCTTCTCCATTATCGAGCCCGCCTACAACTTGATTTTTTGGGATCGAATGTGAGCTCGCACAACTGAACCAACCTCTCTATTTCTCATGTGTAAGGTTTTGTTCGATCAATTTTTCCCAAGGGGAAAAATTGGATAACAATGCTCACAAATGAAATTCAATAGGAAGTAAATTAAGGTGGTCAATAAGGTAAAAATATCTTTGATCCTTAGAGACAATCTTGTACATAATTACATGATTGATTCAGAGCTAGTAACTCTATGATGCCAAAAAAATAGCTAATCATTTGGGCCTTTAATATGAATTCTTTTATAGAGGTGTTATGCAATTAGATGGAACAACAATGACAACAAAGTGGGAGTTATAAAAGAATTAATCCTTACACCGTATGCATGCCCAAATATCACGGTCTTGCAAGATGTCTCAGTGATTGACTTACCACCACTCTTTGCATTATACTTGTCAAGAGACTTCACAACAAAAATTAGAGGCTATTTGTCTATTGATTGGTCACACATATTATTTAGAATGAGGTATGGAGCTAAGGATACAATCAGATCTGAGTGGGATTTATTTTAAGAGACCTATGGGAAATCGAAGGCGGAAAATCCCTTGCGACTATCCCTAAAAACACTTTCATGAAATAGGAAAATTTTCTAGGGTTTGTGAGAAAACATTTTCCGATTTTCAAGACATGTGATTGAAAACTTACTTCCACATGATTGTAAATTAAAAATCTTCCATTTTTCATCTACATCCTCCTATCATGTGTCAACAACATAGGATTGTCGAGTGTCAAAAACCTCCTATCGTGTGTCAACCAATTCTAGTCACCCATCAACAAAGCACCCTTATCACACATTAAAAGACTCCCCTTATCATTCGTCAACATAAATTCCTTGTCGTGTGTCAACAGAAATTAGTTTTCGAGCATCAATGATCACAGCTTGTTGAGTGTCAACAAATAGCCCTTGTCGCACATCAAAAAATAATACTTTTCACCGACTTCAAATATGATGATGATCTATGAGACTATACTTTGTGTAATGGACTCTGGTGCTTCGTAAGTTCACTGTACTTGATATGCCTATAGTGGTACAGTACCTCAATATGAGTATTATATAGTATTCTACCCAACAAATCACCTAGGTTTATATAGGGGATGTTTTCAAGGGTAGACGAAGTTGACCCCTAAAAACATTATACTGTAATTTTTAGGTGAATAGGACACTGCCATGTTTCAAAAAAATCACCTTTTCAAATTTTTCTAAAATGGAATATTCGCCATATTACGAATATTCACTACTAAAAAAGTCCTTAGATTTGAGCCTATTGCAAAATTTAATATTGATACTCATACACCAGGTTCAATCACTACAAATTGTTCAACCTTTGATCAAGAAGATTTTCTAGGAACTTATGAAGTTGATACCAAGGTCAGAAACATTCCAAACTTGACTCTTGATGAATGGGAAAACAAAAGACATGTCGTTGATCCTTATAAGGAAATGGAAGAAGCTGAGCTAGGTATTTATTGCTTGCACAAGGAAAACCTACCTCTCCCTAGCATCACTAAGCCAGATGATAAAGATGACAATGAAGTTTGGCAGCTATTTTTCGGTGCCTCAAGGAGTAGACAAGGTGTTGGAGGAGGAGTAATGATTCGTTCGCCATAAGGTATAAAATACTACTCATATTTTCATTTTCAATTCCATTGTTCAAACAACACAATTGAGTACGAGTCATTGATTCACAAATTGCATTGGGAAAGAAAGAGAGGCATTAACAACTTACAAGTATTTGAGGATAGTGAGCTGATCATGAATCAAGTTAGAGGACAAAATTCTACTTAGAACAATCTTTTAAAGAACTATAAGAATCGGTATAGGATCTTATTGAATATTTTGAAGATTTTAGCATCATTTCCATCCCGAGAAAGAGAAACGAGATAGTATATAGACTTGTAACAATTGGGGAAGCATTTGATGTTGTAGAAATTATCAAAAGTGAGAAGACCCAACCTCATATCAAAGTGATTGTAAGAGCAGTTGTTTTGGATGACAATACCAATTGGATAGTCTTCACAAGTGACCAAAAATCATCAAATTTTTACAAGACAAAGTTGAGTTCTCTGCTAGAAACCAAGACAAGTTGGAGCAAAGAGTTTCGTTGCCAAGTGGTGCACTTGAGAATGAAAAAATTTCCCAAAGGATTTGTGACTTTGGAATCAATCTTCACTCCCAATGATCAATTCTAGAAAGAAAAGGCAAACATTTAATTTAAGGGGGAGACTCGAGCCTATTTTAGTAGGTGATTGCAAGGTTCTGCAAATTGGAAAAGTAAGTAGTTAGGAAGAAAAATTTAATTTATCCAACTATGTCAAGAAATTAAAGATGTTTTTTCCTGAAATTATAAATATTTAAGAGGCTTCAATCCATAATTGGCTAATAATACTATTGAACTAGATCTGGAATCCAAGCCCATCAGTAAGAAGAAAAGGTTGGTAAATCCTCACATTAAACCTCTCATGAGAAAAGAGGTTAATAATTTGATTGAATCTAGCATCATCTTCCTATCAAAGATTCAAGATGGGTAGCAAACTTGGTGCCTGTGAGGAAGAGAAATGGAGAGATCAAATTATGTGTGGACTTCCGAGATCTAAATAGAGCATCACTCAAGGATAATTAGCCGCTCCCTTCCATGGAAAAATCTTGCAAGTAGTGGTTGTTTTGGAAAGGTTTTCATTGCTAGACGGCTACTCGGACTATAATCAAAAAATGGTGAAGGAGGAGGATCATTTCAAGACATCCTTTACTTCAAAACGGGCTACCTATGCTTATAGGAAGATGCCATTTGGACCACAAATTTCAGAACCACCTTGCAAAGTGAAATGGATATGGAATTCAAAGGGCTAATTAACAAGATCATATTAGTGTATCCAGATGATATCACTATGTTCTAAAAACACATTAAACCATCTCTTTCATCTTAGGAAATTATTCCAAAGTTGTATAGGATTCAGAGTGTCTTTGAATCAAAAATTGTATATTCTTGGTACATGAAGGCAAATTTCTAGGCCATGTTGTTTCAAAGGAGGATTGACAATTGATCCCTAGAGATTTTAAACCATTCGAACACTTTCGTTGCCACACCACAAGAAATATCTCTAAAGTTTCTTGGGAAGAATAAACATTGTCTGTAAATTCGTGCCTGATTTTTCCACCCTGGTAAAGCCATTGACAATAATGTTGAACAAAATCATGGCATTTAAGTGGACATTAGAAGGCAAAGAGAGTTTTGAAAACATCAAGCATGCTATATTGCAAATCCCTACTCTTATCAATCTAGATTTCTCTAAGGACTTCATGTTGTATGTTTTTGGAGGTTCATATACAATCTTAGCTATCTTGGTACAACTAAATAAGGAAGGTTCAAGAAGCCCATAGAATTCTTCATCCAAAGCTTGGAAGATTATGAAGTAAGGTATTCTTTCATTGAAAAGAATTCTCTTGTTGTTATTACAATCTTGAAGAGGTTCAAACACTTGGTCTCGAACAATAAGATACACCTATTAGTGTCACTTTGTTGGAGTAAAGGACTTCCTTCGAATAAGGATTTGAATGAGAGAAGAGTAGGTTGGATCACCTGAGTGATGGAATATGACATAGACATCAAATTCACTAAGTTGGTCCGTGGAAGAGGCATGTGTGAACAGCTAGCTTCCAAACAACACGTTGGGCCAGAAAGTAAAGAATAAGCTTATTTGGTGGTGTAAAATGATCAGGAACAATCGATTGATGATGTGCCCAATCCGTGTTGGAATCAAGACATGGTGCATTATCTCTAAATAGGTTTTTTTCCTCTAGAATGGAACAAGCCTAAGGGAACATATTTCATATTACATTCCATTCCATACGTGCTCATTGACGGTGTCTTGTTCAAGAAGTATGTGATTGGATTTATCTTAAGGTGTTTCCCAACAAATAAGATTGAGAAAGTGTTGCACGAGCTCCATTACGGAGAATAAAGGAGCCACTTTACTCCATGAGTGATAGCTCTTAATATCATGAAATTTGGTTACTAGTAGACTATGGTGTTTACCGATTGCTATTCATGGATCAAGAAATGTAAAAATTTTGCATTCTTTATGGGAAAAAAAGGCTAACAGCATTTACATTCCATCATATATCAGTAGATCATTATTTTGTGCAATGGGGGTTGGAAATCATTAGGGTTATCAAACCAAACTCGAGCCAACGCCACAACTAGATTCTCAAGAAAACAAACTATTTCACCAAGTGGACTATGGTAGTGGCACTCAAGGAAACAAATGAATCTAGTATCTTGAACTTCTACGAGGGGATAGTCATGAGGTTTGGTGTCCTTGCCACTATCATATTAGATAATGCATTGGCTTTTCTCGGCATAAAAATCACTTGAATGGGCTGTTCGAAATGGAATATATCTCAACACTTATTCTAATTATTACCCCCAAGGTAATGCCCAGGAAGATTCTACAAGCAAGAACCTACCGAGAATTATAAGAAGAATTATTAATGAGAATTAAATAACTTTGAACATAGATTTCAAATAAGCCTTATGGGCTGATACGATTACACCCAAAAGATCAACAGTAACTCTCCCTACAAGAATGTATACGAAAAGAGGCGATTACCTATATCACTTGAGTTGCTAGCATTGGAGCTCATGAAGTAGCTGAAATTAGATGAATTTGATCCCATGTAAATCAAGTATGCGAAATGATGGAGTTGGAAGAAATAAAAGCACTTGCAATGTAAACCATGGAGAAGGATCAAGCACTGATCAAGAGAAGATTCAACAAGAAGGCTAAAACCAGGACATTTCAAGATGGAGATTTGGTGTTAAAGTGGGATGCTGATTGGGAAAAAATAGGCAAGCATTCCAATTTCTATGCCATATGGAGTGGTCCCTACATTATCACAGAGTGCAAGAGTAACAATGCCTTCAGACTAGCTAAGTTAGATGGTGAAGAACTACATAATCTAGTCAATGGAATCTACCTCAAACATTACGAACTAGAAGGAATATTTATCACCCTTATACGTATTTGTTTGGGAATTTTCATTCCTCTAAGTCCTTGTGTACATTATACTATTGTTAGAATAGGTTTTAATTTCCCTAAGTGCTGGTACACAAGCTCTATTGCTTCTAGTGTGTGTTCTTATACAATTCATCATGTTTCGAGGAGAAATTACAACCAAGAGACTCAAAGTTGCAAGTAATAGTTTCCATCTTAAAGAGAACTCAAATGCATAGCAAATAAAATAAAATCAAGAGGTAAATTCAAAAATTTCCATTCTTTTTTTCTTCATATCAAAGCATCTGAGTTTCTTGTGCCCCTCACCAAATTAGGGAATCTATCTTGTGATAGCTTTGATATTGCATCAAATGGAAATCCTCGATAGTGTTTAAGCAATAAATAATGGCTGACATACATACCTTCAAGGATTGGTAACATTCATTTATAGCCCAAAGAGTATCCGAGATAGCAAGTTGAAGTGGAACATTCATAATAATAAAGAAAACAAAACTTTAAAAGAGTTTCACGATGTCAAGATAATCAATCTTGACTATTCGTGCTTGGAAAAAAATCATACATCGCGGAAACAGCGATTCTGAGTGTTCATCATTCATCCTCATGGATCATACTTGTCTGGGATAGGATGGATTTCAAATTTGAAGACAATTTTCCACTCTCACAAAATAAATTTAAAATTTTTCTTACAAGAGTTGGAAAATGCGAGCAACGAAGGGCGCCTCCAAGAAAAAAAGTAACGACATTCCAAGCATTTTGAGGTCAAGGTTTTTCAAAGTTTAGACCAATTCATAATGATCACACAAAATCCATGCCCAATGGATAGCTACAAGAAGCTGGTCATGCTTGATTTAGTATGAAAATATCCCCTTGAGTCGCCAAATTGTTATCCAATTTCATTACCCTGGTGAAATGGAACAACCGCACAAGATCGGGGTCCTTGAAGGAGTTGAAGGTTGCAAGGGGAATTTTTATTCTTCTTGGTCTTCATTAAGCCCAAAAGATTTATTTTGTTTATGAGACCGACAATGGGGCCCACTTGTAGCATTAAATGGTGAAATCCAAGTGTTCATACATTTCCGATGCTACAAAGATGCATCATGTTCATAGAATATAGATGGAGTTAGGGGATTTAAAAGAAGTACAATGTGGCCCTTATAAAATAGACCAAACTTACCTAGCTCAATGACTAAGTTATGCTTTGATGTACTTGAGCTCATCCACCATAGGTCAAGATAATTTGAAGGGGGCCCAAGTTGGTACAAACACCAAATGAGCTATTTCTTAAGTTCAAATCTGCAGGCCGAGCTATACTTTGGGGTAGTTTGAGCTCATATATTACATGGAATGAGCTATTAGTACAATATAATGTATCAAACTCAAGACCAAGCTATATACCTGTTATCACTGAATCACAACACCCTTAGATTTTCACGATTATGTGTGCTTGCGCTCACAGTGTGACTTGGTAACATGGTTGTTATCTCCAAGTTGTGGGACTTGCTACTTGAGATAGACCTCTAGAGAAAGTTGGTTCTTACTCCTAAACTACCTACCACAATCTACTCTAATGTAGGAAAAAATATCTTATCCTAATCTTACTTTCCAAGGGACTGGGAGAGGGAGTCCATGAAATTAAATCATACACTAACAAATGGGTGATACATCAGAAAAGGAGGGAACGAGAATAGCTTTCCAATTTGTGAAAAAATGGAAGTGAAGTGCATACTAGAGAGGGTGATAACAGTTCTCCAAAATCTAGTAACTGCATTCATAATAATATTTCATACACACACAATGATAATGAATCTCTGTAAGATCATAAAAGAGACAATATATTTGCAATGAGGCTGAAATGGAAAGAAGAATGCAAACAAACACAACAGGGGAAGATACATCCACAAACTTGCATCTATTGCTTCATGAAATGCACAATTCAATATATCACAAAATAAGGGCTTGATCACCATACAAGGAGTCCACTACAAGGGCCTACAACAAATTGGCTTGACAAAACCAAAATAACAAATTTTTGCTACTCAAAAACAATCTCCTTTACAATGAACCCAACACTCTAATCTATAGAATTCGAGAGGAGAGTGAGACGGAGAAATGAAAATCTTGAAATTTGACTTCCCACCACTTGCAAGATGTCATAAATGGATTGAAATGATGGTATGTTTCTTGAAAAAGGATCCCCATGTTGTCCCATAACTTGCAGTAGTGAAAAATGTATGCCCATGCTTCATTAAATGCATCTCCAACCACCAATTAAAAGATTGTTCTGAAACTGGAAACATTTTCAGAAAAATTATCATCAAAACTTAATAAATTTATGCATTTTTGTATTTCTGTACATTGGGCTCCGAGTCACAATTCCAACGAGTCAACCTTGCATGATTTCATTGAGAACTACAAAAGTTATGGCTTTCTAAGTGTGAGCAGCTATTTTGAGTTTATCCGAGATTTCTTACATTTTACAGTGGTGGGAGTTTAATTTCTAGAGCAAGAGATGTTTCGTTATAGGAAAATCATAGCACCCCGAATGGCCTCAAATTTAAGTTTGAACTAGGGCATTCGGTGTGATTGCATGACATGGGACAATCTATCAAGTTGTGGGACTTGCGGACTTGAGATGGCCCTCCTGATAAAGTCAACTTCTTCTTCCTAAACTACCTACCACAAGCTACTCTAGTGTAGGCAAAACCTATCTAATCCTAATATAACCTTCCAAGGAGATAGGGAGAGAGAAAATGAATGGAAAAAATACGTACACTAAGCGGTGATACACCGAGAAAAGGAAGTGGCTGATCAAAATCCATTGCCTAAAATGGAGAAAGGTGAGCAAAGGAGAGGATGGATAGAAGCATCACGGACTGAGAGATAAATGTCACACGTAACACCACTTCAAACTCATTATGCACAACTCCCGAACCTATAATAGACATCGAGTATGCACAATATACCCTACAATGAAGAGAGATAAGAAGAGACAATAAAACAAGAAAAGGATGGTCTAAATGCATCACGTAACAAATTTTATTGTTCCATGAGTTCACACAGTACATCATCAGTGGGAAAGAGGAAAGAAAATGCCATTACAGAGCCATGAGAGGAGGCTTAGACTCCACATTCTACCCTAAGGAAGAAAGAGAGAGGGGGACAGGAGAGAAATAATGACCAACCTTTTAGAAAATTCCCCTCCTTTACAATATATAGGAAGAATAAGAGAGAAAGGAGGGAAGAATTCAAACCCTGCTCCAACCACCCCTAGAAGAGTATTGAATCCACCTACCATAATGATGAGTCTTGCTGCAACACCCATGCCCCCATCGTTCTCTTACTGGGAAAGAAAGGAAGCCCATTCTTCATCATGGTGGTAAGTGGGAGACTTGACGACCTTGAAAATGGTGGACCGAAACATTAATGGTGGAAGGTGAGTAGTAGACACCGATATCTTTTCAAAACGTCTTTTCCTGCTCAAAAATGAGCTTCCAATCGAAATATATGGTTTTCTAAAGATCGGTGGTCGCAGGCTCACAATATTTAAAAGAGTTCATTCATACAAGACCCACGTGGCAGCCTCATGTATTTTAAAGACTCATCCCCTCCTCTCGCTCATGACGTTGGGCCAAACTAACACGTGGCGCTTCCGTGGGCTCCCGCTTCCCTCAATATTCTTCCTAAGTCCCTCCCGTTGGCAAAGAAATTATGCCTAGCCCGAGACACGTGGAAGCTTCACACTCATTTGGAACCGACCCTATATTTTACCTTTGAAGTTACACAGATGAGACATGTGGAGGCCTCTGTAGGCTTTTGGAATTTTCAACGGCCGACCTTACCTTTTCAAACTCCGATAACATGGCGGGTTTGCACTCATTTAGGGACTACCTTTTAGGTCACACCTTTGAAGTTACACCAAAGAGACATGTGGCACCTTTTGTGGCTTTGTTCTATTTCTTTGTGTTTTGGCTAAGTCCCTTTTGTTTGGCAGGGCCATATGTCTAACCCTGGACACATGGAGGCTCAAAGACACTTTTTGAGGACCCCTTGGGCTCTTGATTCTACATATGAATTTACACCGATGAGGCACATGGAAGCCTTGCACTCATTCCTTTATACTTATCCAATTCAGGCATGCTGCCCATTTGAATTCTGTTGGACCCTAGACATGTGGAGAGTTAGCACTCATTTGATTCTCCACTTTTGGATTCACCCCTTGAAGTTACGTTGTTGAGAAATGTGGAGGCTTCCGTCGACACTCTTATACTTAGTCGATTAAACGGTTGGCTTTGTCCCCTTTTTTTAGCTTGGACATGTGGAGGGCTGGCACAAGTTTGGGGTCTCCCTTTGGGTTGCGCCTTTTGAATTTGCATCGATGAGGCACGTGGCACCTTCCGCGAGTCCGTTTATATTTGGGAGATTTGGGCCTCAAGTTGAATCATACGTGAAGTCTAAAATACTTTGAACCTTTCCCTATTTTTCTACTGAAAGCCTCTATCCTCCTTTGATATTGTTTGCTCCTTTTCCAACCCTACTCCTCCCTTATTCGAGCCCACCTGACCCTTGATTGTTGGATTTGAATGTGAGCTCGCAAGATGGAGCCGACCCTTAGATTTTCTTTTATGCAGGGTCGTGTTTGATCAATTTTGTCAAGGGGAAAATTGGGATAATAGTTTGGTGACTCACGGAAACATCTGCCTACTAGATGAAGTAATCAGTGGCCTTGAAGTATCCATTAGGCATGGAGTCATTAATGATAGCCTAATTCTGATCTTTTCTTTGAAACTTCTCCCCGATTTCCTGCACCCTACCGACCACGAACTCACCTGCTATTCGCACTCTCATTTTTTCAAGAAAATCATGGAGATGAGATTTTGAGAGTAGAAAATTGTCTTGACGTAGGAATTTCACCATTCCTGAATGAACTATACACGAGCAAAAAAAAAAACCACAACACACACTATGTACAAAACTGAAAATCATACATGCTCCAAGTGGAACATACAGAGTGTGCAAAAGCACTTGTTCTACTGAAAGCAAACCTAAACTAACCTATGCTAACCGGGAGAAAAAGGAACTCAAACAAATCTTGCAACTGGCAGGGAGAAGTAGCTTCCTTTCTCATAATTGGCAGCCATGCAAATGATTTGACACTGAATATGGTTGCTTGTATGAGTGAAAAACCAATAAGAGGTTGATCTTCCACCCAAATCATCAAGGTATCAACTGGAAGCAAGACAAATGCCTCTTTTATTTGCTCTGCATTTGGATTGAAGAGGCATTGCAGCTAATCCTTGGTAATTTTAAGCTCATCCTCATGCTCAACAAGTAAGTATGACTAGTTTTGGCTTCTCCCTTGGCTCCAATGAAGCCAAGTATCTGATTGGGCACGGTCTAGTCCTTTGAATGTGCCCATGGTTCTGAATTTTAACTCCATGGATGGAGTCTTCCTTTTGACCTTCTTGGGTGGATGGTGTGGGAGAGATGATGATGTCCTCTTGCTCTTCTCGTTCTCCTCCGAGAAGAACATGGAAGATCATGATCCTCCAACCTTGGTTCGGAGGGCTATTGTGAGATGCGAGGTTGCTACAATTGAATGTTCTCCTCCATAGCAATAGACTCATGTGCTTAGAAGGCAGATGATGGAGGATAAAATGATGTGATCTCCTTGGGCTCCTTTCCATCAAGGCCTTCCTCTAAGTTAAAAAGATAATATGCCTCCTCTCTATCCTACTGTGTGTGCTTGACCTCCTCCATGGTGTCCTCCGGATCTGTAATTTTCTCACCATGGTTCCCCTCATCTTAAAACATGAAGTTTGAGAGCTCAAACTCTTCTTCAACATTAGGGCTTAAAGGGGATAAAGTGGGAGGAATAACTAAAGGTTCTTCTGTGGCCTACTCCACACTTGGGGCCTCTGGAACCGTATGGTCCTCCTCTTTCATGGGTTCATCAATCAAATCAAGCCCTTCAAATGAAAGCAAAAAATCTTCAATAATGCTTTCTTCATCAAGTGGCTTCAACTCTGATTTGATCTCCTCCAGTTGCTCCTCTTTGTTGGGACTTAGAGCTGGTTGTTCTTACCTCACTTGTGTTACAACTTGGATTAGATCATCATCCTGTTTAGACAAAGTGCCATTACGGACATTACATTCAGAGAAAAACATTGCTGATCTTCTCCTTCTTGTTCTTGTTCTTCTTCTACTGCAAACTCAGCCTTAGCCACCACTGGCTCTTCAACCTTGACCTCTTCTATTGGCTTAACCATCAAGGGGATCTTTGTAATCCAAAATTTGGCAGCCCAACTCTTCATATTTTCTATCATTTCTTCTCTATTGGGTTCCTCTTTTCTTTGTTGTTCTCCTTGATTGAATTCTTGAGTCTCTTCCCAACATGGACTTAGGAAAGCAGGAGGAATGGTAAGTTGGGATTCAACTAGTTTTTCCATTATTTTTGGTTTAAAGGGAGGTTGAATTTATTGTTTGTCTAAACCGAATGACTCGCTTGGAAGGAAAAAGGGCAGAAGAATTGAGATGAGATGGAATACTAGGAGATGGAGAAGGAAAACAACATTTGGGGTAGCAAGTGAGGGGCTTGACTCTTGACCATGCTGAAATGATAAAGTTTGGGATGGAGAAAAGGGAGCATAAGGAGCTGGTGATTGACTTACCCATTGACAAGGTTATCTCGTACTTTGCTCATATGCCTCAATATCCTCAATCCATTGTGTAAGTTGAGGCAACATTTCAACCATGAAGTCAACCTTCTCCTGAGGGTTGTAATGTCTTGGCATAGGGCCAGCCCATGGACAAGGTGCCCTATAGCCAATTTTGAACGCTTTCATCTAAGATGTGGCCCTTGATTGTACCATGTGAGCCTCCATTCTTAGAGTTTCCATGTACAAATTAGCTTCTTTAGGTGTGGAACTACCTCCAAAATCTGTATATCCATGCTTTGTAACAATTGTATAGTTTGGAAAATGACCAAACTGATTTGAATCTGGGTCACCTGGATATCCATACTGCTGAATTTTCATTGTGAAACCTTTATGGAAGAAGTGTGTTGAAGTAACTGGAGATGGATGTGAATATAGCACTCGCAGCTGCAAGTGTAATTTCAAGATGGAAATGAAGTCATGATTGCACAACTTCATGGAATGGAAGAAAATGGGAAATGTGGAAAGGAAGATGAATGAAGATGGGTGGAAATGGATGGAAGGAAAATATACAAATTAGAGAATGAGTTGTTGATTTGATGGATTCACCAAATGTGCTTTTCATGTGCCTCAAAAGGCTGAATCTCACCAAGAACACATCAACTTGATGAAATGAAGTGGTAAGGTCCTTCAGACCTATCCCACCGTGCGTGTCAAAACTCACTGTTGCAGAAAATCACAAAGACCCCGAATGGCCTCAGATCTAAGTTTGAAATGAGGCATTCGGTGTGATTGCATGACATGGGACCATCTCTCAAGATGTGGGACTTGCGGACTTGAGATGGCCCTCCGGATAAATTTGGCTTCTTCTTCGTAAACTACCTGCCATAAGCAACTCTAGTGCAGGAAAAACCTATCTAATCCTAATCTAACCTTCCAAGGAGATAGGGAGAGAGAGAAATGCATGGAAAAAAACCTACACTAAGTGGTGATACACCAGAAAAGGAAGTGGCTGGTCACAAATCTGATCGCTGAAATGGTGAGAGGTGAACAATGCAGAGGATGGACAAAGCATCGCATACCAAAGAATAATTTTACACAAAACAACACTTCAAACCCATTAAGCACAGCTCCCAGAACCTATAATAGACATCAGAGTATGCACAATATACCCTACAATGATGAGAGACAAGAAGAGACAATAAAATAAGAAAAGGATGGACAAAATGCATCACAAAACAAATTTTATTGTTCCATGAGTTCACATGATACACCATCGGTGGGAAAGAGGCAAGAAAATGCGATTACAGAGAGACATGAGAGGAGGCTTAGACTCCACATTCTACCCTAAGGAAGAAAGAGAGGGTGGCAGGAGAGAAACAATGACCTTGACCTTTTAGAAAATGCCCCTCCTTTACAATATAGAGGAAGAATAAGAGAGAAAGGAGGGAAGAATTTGAACCCTGCTCCAACCACCCCTGGAAGAGCATTGAATCCACCTACCATAATGATGAGTCTCACTGCAACACCCATGCCCCATCATTGTCTCTTACTGGGAAAGAAAGGAATCCCATTCTTCATCATGGTGGCGGTGAGTAGCGAGGCCGAGAGATTTTAAAAACGTCTTTTCTGCTCAAAACCAAGCTTCCATTTGAAAGATATGGTTGTCTGAAGATTAGGGTCATGGGCTCACAATATTTAAAAGAGTCCATTTGTGCAAGACCCATATGGCAGCCCCGTGCATTTTGAAGATTCAGCCCCCTCCTCTCACTCATGAAGTTACATTGGGTGACACGTGGTGGCTTTCACGGGCTCCTCGGTTTCCTTTATATTTTGCCTAAGTCCCTCCTGTTGGTGGAGACACTGTGCCCGACTCGAGACACGTGGAGGCTTCGCGCTCATTTGGAAACTACCCCAATATTTTACCTTTGAAGTTACGTGGATGAGACACATGGAGGCCTCCGCAGGCTTTTGGACTTTTCAACGGCCGACCTTACCTTTTCGGACTCGACCACGTGGCGAGTTGGCACTTGTTTAGGGACTAGCCTTTTAGTTTGCACCTTTGAAGTTGCATTAAAGAGACACGTGGCACCTTCCATGGCTCTGTTCTATTTCTTTTTATTTTGGCTAAGTCCCTTTTGTTTAGTGGGGCCATATGTCTTACCTTGGACACGTGGAGGCTCAACGCACATTTGAGGATCCGCTCTTGATTCTTCCTTTGAAGTTATGCCAATGAGGCACATGGAAGCTTTGTGCTCATTCCTTTATACTTATCCAATTCAGGCTTCTTTGTCTAGCTGACTTCCATTGGACCCTAGACACGTGGAGAGCTAGCGCTCATTTAAGTCTCTACTTTTGTATTCACCCCTTGAAGTTGCACCATTGAGACATGTGGAGGCTTCTGCCGACACTCTTATACTTAGTCGATTAAATGGCTAGCTCAATCCCCTTTTTTACCTTGGACACATGAAGGGCGGCACAAGTTTGGGGTCTCCCTTTGGGCGCGCGCTTTTGAATTTTTTTCCTATGAGGCATGTGGTGCCTTCCGCGAGTCCGTTTATACTTGGGCGATTCGAGCCTCAAGTTGAATCTTAGTTGAAGTCTGAAAACTTCAAGCCTTTCCCCATTTTCCTCCTAAGAGCCTCTAGCATCCTTTGTTGTTGTTTTCTCCTTTTCCGACCCTGCTCCTCCATTATTCGAACCCACCTGACCCTTGATTATTGGATTTGAATGTGAGCTCGCAAGATAGAGCCGACCCTTATATTTTCTTCTATACAGAGTCGTGTTTGATCAATTTTTCTAGGGGCGAAATTGGGATGATAGTTTCTTTTCTTTTCGCCAACCTACCCTCATTAATTTTTTTTTAAAATGGATCTATCTGTCAAAAGTTATGACCGTTTGAAGTTTGGGGGTTAGGATGCTTTTGTAATGCAGTTATGATAGGTTTTCTGGGAACTCATGTCCCTGTGGCATTCAGACCGTCTGAGCCTCCTTTCTCCACATCACCCGATTTGGGATTTCCTGTCTCCACACATTTTCCATTGACCAGGACATCAAGGCCATTGACTCCAGAATTTTCTACAACACATTTCCCGTGGGTGTTTTAGATTTTTCGGTCCAGTGCACAAAGTGTCCCACGGACAACCGAGCTGATTTTTTCACCTTTTCCACAGCTCGGGATCTTGACCTCCATCGTGTCTGCATCACCTTCCTGTACTATGTTGACCGATTCATGAGGTCCATTAACCTCCGCTTTTGTTGCATTCAACTTGCCTACGGCAATTTTGGCCTTTTTGGCCTGGATCTGTCCCGCATTTTCTTGTGCACTGGGACGCCCCGATTGAATTTTTCCACAAACCACTATTACCTTAGCATTTCAACCCTGAATTTGGTACGATGAACCTTGGTACAACCCACATTGGTTCCATCCGCAACTCCCAAAACCGATTTGCACTAAAACAAGCCCTTGACTTCATTTTTTAGATTTTACAAATTTTCCTAACTCCTTGGATTTTTATTTGGATAGGGAAGTTAGAGAAAATCCGAAGGGAACTCCAAAAATCCAAATTAATGGTCTTTCACCATTTCTACCCCTCCAAGTTCGATTAATTTTTACAAGATATCAAAATTACCTTTAGAGGTGAATTTTGGATACCAATACCTATAATACCAAGCTAGATTGTTCCTTACATTACTATTGAAGGCATAGATGTCTTATGAATTGAACTAGCCTTTGGATGGGTTGGGATTAATTGAGCATCTTAGATAGGATTGATGTGTAGAGCCATGGTCGGCATTGAACAATTAAGGAGGGTCGAACTCTTCACTAAGAAAATTAAACTGTTGAGTTACTTGACAAATCAAGTTACGGTAAGGATCATGTAGAAGAGCAAGCCCAATTTCATCACTAGTTAGGAAAACGAGATTGGTGAGTTGTGGGGTCATGCCGAGCTAGGAAAGCAAGGTGTAGCTTGATCCGAGTTGCGGGCATGGCGGTGCGTAGAACAAAACACTTGCACTCCAACTCGCAAGCAAATGAGGCAAGTTGAGTCGATATGGATTTCATAACGGAAATGTAGAAGTTCGAGAGTCCAATGAAAACAAGGAATAAAATCATGAATCAAGCTCAAGAACCTCGGGGACTAAGTTGTTTTCATGAGAACTCTATCAAGTTCTACTGCACTAGAGCTTAGATTGTCTAACTCGGTTATGTTGATCGTTGAGTTCATGGTTACAGAGGGCAAGCTATCTCGAGCACGAGAAAATGACTCATTTGGGGCTTATCAAGTTCTTTAAAAATCTCACCCGATTTGAGCTTATTGCAATGACAACTAGAACTTTTCCAAAAAGGAAAATGGCGGAAGAAGATGTGTAACTCATTGAGCTAACTCAAGAGTCATCAAGAGGATTTTTGGCAAGACCAATGCGGGCAAAGCGGTAAGAAATGGACTGAGCGGCCCAAACAAATTTGGGAAATTCATGTAAGAATGACCCGAACTTGCTGCGATGGTTGACCTATGTGTGGATGGCAGAAAAAATTGACCCAAATGGCCCTTGGGACATCGGTGCTCCCAAAAACTGCCTTCACCGAAATACAAAGATGCGAGAGTTGGTCCTGTCAATAGCCCTCTTGGTTCAACCAAGATATCATCAATGTGTCATAGGCTCGAGCCGGGAAGGGGGAACATTCTTGGAGCAGAGGCATGGGTCATGAACCAAGTTGGGTGCGAAGGGGTATGATGGGACTTTGAGTCACTTAATGCGAAATAAGCAAAGCACGAAGGCACGGACCGAGACATGGGGAAGTACCTATAGGGTAAGTCGATCCCGCATACATGTAGCACCAACGTATATGGTCACCGATCCGCCGAGTTTTCTAAATTTTGGGCATTGAACTCAAAGCACCATGTTGGCAGCCATGTGAACACCAAATGAGAGGCCAAATTAATCTGGGTGGTATGAAAATTCAAAGCCCATTGTAAAATGGGAGGAATATTCGGGTGAAGAAGCGAGCTATGTGGAAGAAAGGATTGTGTGAGGTAAAGTGAGGGAAGAGGTAGCTCGGCTGACACTGGATGAGATGGCCCACTATAAAAAAAAACAAATTCAATCCCTCCCTAATTTGGAATTGTGAAAACAATCAAATCAATGGCAAGTGACCCAAAGTAATTTTAATTTCCTAGATCCTAAAATCATATGAAAGAAACATAGGAATGAGAGAGAAATATTTAAATGATGAATTCCAACTACCAAATTAATTGTCTAGTCTTGAGACATAGGAAGACAACCCGCAAACACCAAATAGTCGTTTTCACTCGAAGCTCATAACTTGAGCGTCCCTCAATAGATTTTCACATAATTTTTCTCATTGGAATCATGGTTCCAAGGCCTTCGTCACAACAATCAATAAATTCACAAATTAATGAAAATTCAAGGGTAAATTTTTTAGAAAACGAGCTAAGTTCAAATTGGTTGTTGGAGAGTGGTTGAAAGTGTAATTAATGGGCATGGGCAACAATTTTCTCTCATTGCATGTTGCATATCAATCAAGGATGGCTTTTGAAGATTTTCTATCATGATTTACACCCACTTTGGGTACTTTTTAATTGATGCAAAGGGAAAATCCAAGTTTACTCTCTCTCCTCTTCATTCTCTATAAATTGAGGAATTACCTCATTGTAAAGGGGGATAATCTAAGTAGCAAGACTCTGTCATTTTGGTTTTGTGAAGCTAATGTGCTATAGGCCTTTATAGTGGACTCCTTGCATGGTGATCTTAGCCTTTCATTTGTAAGAGTTTGAACTATGCATATCAATGAAGCAATAAATGTAAGTTTGTGGATGTTTCTTCCCTTTTGTATTTATTTGCATTCTTCTTGCCTCTTCAATCTTATTGCAGGTGTATTGTGTCTACTTTATGCTCTTGCAGGGTTCATTATTGTTGTGTTTCTTTGGAAATGTTGTTGTGATTGTTGTTAGATTTTGGAGAACTGTTATCACCCCTTCTAACCTACATTTTATTTCCATTTTCACACATTGGAGAGTTATTCTCATTCCCTTTTCTTTGTGCATCACCTCTGTAGTGTAGATTTATTTTACTTTCTTTCTCTTCCTCTCTCCCTAGTCCCTTGGAAATGGTAGGATAGAGATGGTCGTAGGTTTCCTTCGATATGCTTGTACTAGATTAGGAAGAGGAACCAGCCTTCCCTAGAGGTCTATCTCAAGTATCAAGTCCCACAATTTTGAGATAGTACGCATGTTACCCAGTCACACCATGAGCTTAACCATGCACACTTGCGAAAATCGAGAGGGTGTTGTGATTTGGTTATAATAGGTACTACCGATCTCGAAAGGAATGATAACCAGATCGTACCAAGCCAAGAACACAGATGCTAATCAAACACCACGATCAATAAGATGAAAGTAATTCACCATAATAGCTTTACATAAAACCTTTGCAAACAAATGAGTAGCAATATCATATATTATTATGGAACTTAATGTAATAAATTGAAAATGGGCCTTGCTTAAATAGGCAAGGAATAACAATCTAAGAACTAGTCAAGGTCATAGATCAAGCCATAAATCAAGGAAATAACTAGTCATCAAAGAACTAGTCAAGACCATAGATTTAGGAGAGAACTAGACATCAAGGATCTAGTCAATATCATAGATCAAGGAAAGAACTAGTCAATACCATAGATCAAGGAAAGAACTATACCTAACAACTAGATAATATCTCCTAATATCTAAATAAGATAAAAGAAATATCCACACACATAAGTGGGTGAGGATAAATACAATAAAGGTAAATAAAGTACCTAGGTGAACATGAGCTAAGGTAAATACCTACTCTAACACCCCCCTCAAGTGAAGCTAGGGGCCAAAATAGAAGTGGCATGTCCACAATATGAGTCCCGACAACTCATAACTTGAGTTCCGGGTGTCCGTTTGAGTCCATTTTTTTTTGAAACCACGTGTTTCGATGAGATGAACACAGCGGCAACCCGCCCTACTAGTTGGGGCAAGTTTTCAACACATTTTCGGGCCCTAAATCCGCCATCTTGAGGCTGAAAATTAGGATTTAAGTTATAGTTCGGTTTTTTCCTATTTTTGAGCATTAGTTAATTTTAGTCTATTAATTGCATTATGAGTTAGAAAGTTGGCAATTCCTCTAATTTAGGGATGTAGAAGATGCATGGCAATTTCTGTGCCCGTAGGAATAAGCATGCGAACTTACTAAGAATAAGCAGTTCTAGTAAACTACTAAAAATAGTAATTTCCGCCACCTAGAGTAGATTTAGTCAGAGTTAGCTAGAGTTTACTTGGAAACTCGAGTTGGGAGTTGTTTTCCTATTTAGGAAACATTGTAATTCATTATTTGATAACAAAGAAGGAGATCTATTTTCTTTTGGAGTTCATAATATTTGCAGCATATCTGGTTTGTTCTTAATTTGGCTACATTATCTGGTATCAGAGCTGGTTCGAAGTATTTTTTTTTTTTTTAAAAAATGGCAGGAAGAGGAAGAGGAAGAGGAGGTGGTATTTCACAAATGAATAGAAATATGCAAGATCTGCAGAGACAAGTTGTTGCGCTTGCTGCAATGATAACCCAGAGAGGAAATCAAGGTGGAGATGACACAGATGAAGAAGAAGTTTGTGAAGAGGAGGAAACGCAAGCACCACCATTAGCTTTTGAAGAAAGGATGCTTCGAGCATTAGAAGGAAAGAATGATGGGATAAGAGTTGATGTTTCAGAGTATGGTGGTAGTCTAAAACCAGAGGAGCTAATAGACTGGTTGACTAGCATGGGAAATTTTTTTGAGTGGAAGACTATGTCAGAAGAAAAGAAGGTAAAATTTGCATGCACGAAATTGAAAGGTCATGCTATGTTATGGTGGGATCACCTACAGAAAGAGCGGTCAAGAAAGGGGAAAGAAAGAATTAGGACATGGAGTAAGATGGAGAAGAAGCTGAAAGATAAATTTCTCCCTATGGATTATGCACAAACCCTTTACAGAGGTTTCAGAATCTCAAATAGAACTTACAAACAAAGGCAAGAATACATAGATGAGTTCTATAAGTTGTCCATTCATGTAGAGCATGAAGAAACTGAGGAACAAATGGCTGCAAGGTATGTTAATGGATTAAAATTTTCTATTCAAGATGAGATAAGTATGCATAGGATTAAAAGCATGGAGGATGCCTATCAATTAGCCTTAAAGGCTGAGGAAAAACAAAATCATCAAAGTTTTAGGAGATCACCTGGAATGAATAGGGGGCCTCAACTTCCTTTCGGGATGAGCTGGTTTCAGCCAAGGTAGGGGAGAATCATCTCGTGGATTGGAAAAGCAAGAGGATACGAGACAAGATTTCCAGAATCAACAAAGAGGTAGAGGATTTCCTAGGGGCAGAGGATATGTTGGCGATAGAGGATGGGAGGCTCCACGAAGACCATTTGTTTGTTACAGATGTGGTGAAGAAGGGCATCGAGCTTTTGAATGCCCACATACTTATACACATGACAAAAGGCAAGGAGATGCTCCAAGAGTAAATCTTGTTGAAGCTGAGCAAGTAGAAGATGAACAGGACCTGGAAATCCCACCAGATGTTGGAGAAACTCTGATGATCAAGAGGACGATGATTTCTCCAAGAAAGGAGGTCAAGGGGGATGCATGGCTGCGTACAAATATTTTCAGAACAAGATGCACTTCAGGAGGAAAGGTATGTAATGTTATTATTGATGGTGGTAGTTGTGAGAACATGGTTTCAAATGAGATGGTCGATAAATTGGGTCTGCATTGTGAGAAGAATCCTAACCCTTATCGTATTGCATGGTTTAAGAAGGGTAATGAAGTTACTGTTGATAAGAGATGTTTAATAAGCTTTTCTATTGGGAACAGTTATAAGGATGAGATTTGGTGTGATGTTATCCCTATGGATGCATGTCATATGCTGCTAGGAAGACCATGGCAATTTGATAGAAAAGTTATTCATGATGGGGGAAAGAATACTTATACTTTCTGGAAGGATGGCACAAAAATAGTTTTGCTACCTCTTAAAGAAGAGGGGAAGGCTGAAAATATGCTTTCTGCAAAGGAATTTGTGAAGGAGGCAAAGGCAACCGGTTTTTGTTATGCACTAGTTGCAAATAAGGATGAACTTGTAAGTGCTCAAATACCAATAGAAACATCAGAATTAATAGAAGAATTTTCAGATGTTATTCCTGATGAGCTACCAGATGGATTACCACCCAAAAGAGATATTCAACACCACATTGATTTGATTCCAGGGTCTTCACTCCCAAATCAAGCGGCTTATAGGATGAGCCCGACATTGCATGCAGAGTTGAATAGGCAAGTGGCAGAGCTCGTGCGAAAGGGGGTCGTAAGGGAGAGCATGAGTCCATGTGCAACACCAGCTTTATTAACACCAAAGAAGGATGGAACATGGAGAATGTGCACGGATAGCAGAGCGATCAATAAAATTACAATCAAGTATCGGTTCCCAATACCTCGCCTTGATGATATGATGGATGTGCTTGCTGGATCTAAGTATTTCACCAAGATTGATCTTCGAAGTGGTTATCATCGATTCGATCAGAGAAGGAGATGAGTGGAAAACAACATTCAAGATGGGAAATGGATTATATGAGTGGTTGGTGATGCCATTCGGGTTATCCAATGCACCTAGTACTTTTATGAGATTGATGAACACCATGCTACGGAGTATAATGGTAAGTTTGTTGTGGTTTATTTTGATGATATCTTGATCTTTAGTAAAACTAAAGAAGAACATTTGAGGCATCTAAGGTTGGTATTTGAAGTGTTAAGGAAAGAGAAACTCTATGCAAATATGAAGAAGTGCACATTCATGCAAGAGAGTTTGGTATTCTTGGGCTTTATTATTTCAGCAGATGGGGTACAGATGGACTCAGAAAAGATAAAGGCAATTATTGAATGGCCTACTCCACGGAGTATAACAGAGGTAAGGAGCTTTCATGGTCTAGCAACATTTTATAGAAAATTTATTAAAAATTTCAGCAGTATTGTAGCTCCTATAACAGATTGCACAAAAGGAAGGGAGTTTTTGTGGACAAAGGCAACTGAGGATAGTTTTCAATTCTTGAAGAAGAAGGTGACAGAGGCACCCATTTTGGCACTACCAGATTTTGATAAAGTGTTTGAGGTTGATTGTGATGCCTCACATGTGGGTATTGGGGCTGTTCTAAGTCAAGGAGGAAAGCCAGTAGCTTTCTTTAGTGAGAAACTAAATGAGGTAAGAAAGAACTACTCTACTTATGATGTGGAATTTTATGCAATTGTACAAGCATTAAGGCATTGGAGGCATTACTTAGTGCCTAAGGAGTTTGTGTTATTTACATACCACATAGCCCTGAAGTATGTGAATACCCAAAAGAAGTTGAATAGTAGGCATGCAAAGTGGGTATCATTTTTGTAGGGATATACTTTTTCTCTAAAACATAAATCCGGAAAATAGAATCAAGTTACAGATGCATTGAGTAGGCATGTGACTTTGTTTACCACTATGGAAAATGAGGTGGTGGGTTTTGAAGCAATAAAGGGTTTGTATTCTTCTGATTCTGATTTCAAGGATATTGTTGAAAGACTAATTAGTCCATTGTCAGACAATGCAGGAGATGTCCTAGATGAGTATATTTTACAGGATGGCTACCTATTCAAGGGACACCAACTATGTATTCCAGTTGGGTCTATGAGAGAGAATATAGTGAAAGAGTTGCATAGTGGAGGGTTGCTGGGCATTTTGGTAAAGATAAGACGATAGCCTTGGTAGCGATAAAATACTATTGGCCAAAGTTGAAAAGAGATGTGGTAAGATATGTGGAAAGATGTCGAATTTTCCAAGTCTCAAAAGGCCATGCATAGAATATAGGGTTGTATATGCCATTGCCTGTTCCTAAAGGGTCGTGGACAGATCTGAGTATGGACTTTGTTTTGGGATTACCAAAAACACAATGAGGTAATGACTCAATTTTTGTGGTTGTTGATAGGTTTTCTAAGATGGTTCATTTTATTGCCTACAAGAAAACAAGTGATGCAACAGCGTAGCAGATTTGTTTTTCAGAGAAGTTGTTCGTTTG
This sequence comes from Taxus wallichiana var. yunnanensis, assembly GCA_018340775.1. Lineage (NCBI taxonomy): Eukaryota > Viridiplantae > Streptophyta > Pinopsida > Cupressales > Taxaceae > Taxus > Taxus wallichiana. The sequence goes on along the minus strand of CM031237.1, from coordinate 236,594,207 downwards.
CATGGTGTTCCAAAAACTATTACTTCAGATAGGGACACCAGGTTCTTAAGTCACTTCTGGTAGACTTTATGGAAGAAATTTGGAACTCAACTACAGTTTAGTAGTGCCTATCATCCGCAGACTGATGGGCAAACAAAGGTGGTAAATAGGAGTTTGGGAAACCTGTTAAGGTGCATTGTTGGGGAAAAGCCGAAACAATGGGACTTAGCATTACCACAAGCTGAGTTTGCATATAACAATTCCATAAACATGATCCATGGGAAGTCTCCATTTTCATCATGTATGGGAGTAATCCAAATGGGGTGTTAGATTTGGTACAACTACCAGTTGATGGCAGAGTCAGTGATGATGCGAAAGCATTTGCCGAACATATACAACAATTATAGGAAGAAGTGCGGAAGAAGTCAGTAATAATAGTAATGATAAGTATAAAGAAATAGCAGATGTGCACAGACGGAGAAAGGTATTTACAATTGGTGAGTTGGTTATGGTATATCTGCGGAAGGAAAGGTTTCCAAGAGGAACCTATAACAAGCTGAAGTACAAGAAGATTGGTCCCTGCAAAATCATGTGAAAAAATAAACGATAATGCTTATGAGGTAGAATTGCCAGGGAATTTTGATATTTCTCCAGTGTTTAATGTTTCAGATTTGTATTCTTTTCATGGGGATGGTGCAGAAGGGGATTCTATTGATGAAGTAGTAGATTGGAGGCAACAGGTTCCAGTGAAGAAGAAAGAAGAAGTGGATCAGATTCTAGATAAGAAAACAATGGACACACGAAATGGGAAATACAACAAATATTTGGTACACTGGAAAGGACTGGAACAAGAGGACAATACTTGGGTCACAGAGTGGGAGATTCAGAAGTTGGATGCAGATAAATGGAAGCAGTTTGAAGAAGACAACTTGCAGGAGCTGCGTTTTTTTCAAGCAGGGGAGAATGATGCGCCAGAATTAGCAGGAACTTGACAAGGTCATAACTTGAGTTCCGGGTGTCCGTTTGAGTCCGTTTTTTTTTTTTAAACCACATGTTTCGATGAGATGAACGCAGAAAAACCCCCTACTAGTTGGGGCAAGTTTTTGACATGTTTTCGGGCCCTAAATCCGCCATCTTGAGGCCAAAATTAGGATTTAAGTTATAGTTCGGTTTTTTCCTATTTTTGAGCATTAGTTAATTTTAGTCTATTAATTGCATTATGAGTTAGAAAGTTGGAAATTCCTCTAATTTAGGGATGTAGAAGATGCGTGGCAATTTCTTTGTGCCCGTAGGAATAAGCATGCGAACTTACTAAGAATAGCAGGTTCTAGTAAACTCTAAAAAATAGTAATTTCCGCCACCTAGAGTAGATTTAGTCAGAGTTAGCTAGAGTTTACTTGGCAACTCGAGTTGGGAGTTGTTTTCCTATTTAGGAAACATTGTAATTCATTATTTGATAACAAAGAAGGAGATTTTTTTCTTTTGAGTTCATAATATTTGCAAAGATATCCGGTTTGTTCTTAATTTGGCTACACAATGCATAAGGTATAGAAAGTGGAGCAAGAGGCCTAATGGTTGAGGAGCCATGCAAGTAGAGTCCTCTCAATGAATGCCTATGTCACCACCAGGAGTGATCAAATATCCACCCCAAATCAACATAGATGGATGAAAGAAGATGCCTGCATATGACTTGGTGCAAAATGCATAATATGTGCATGCAAAAGAACATCAGAATGTGTGTCAGGTTGATCATGGCTGACAACTGAAATCTCAGGTTTCTCAAGCCTGAGTGAAGGTGCAAAACTCATGTGTTACTCATGATCCTTAGAAAGAGTCGAGCGAACAAAAAAAGAGCTCTATCAATGTGTGATCCCAATGAAGTATCTGCTCGAAAACCAATGGCATGACGAGAATTCCACGTAACATGTGGAATAGAGGAAAAAATACCCTATGAATGTCTACCAATGACTCCACTAGTGAGACCCATAGAACGAAACATGCGAGATCTGAATGTAGTGGTATACTTCTCAAAAAAGCCAAATGCGGTAGCAGTAGGATACACAACATGTGGTACTTGTAATAGGCACGATGTGGAAGAGCATGCGATAATAAGCATCACGGGTTTAGATGCGTCAAAATCATGTTCGAGCTCAAATCTTGGCAGATCAATGTCAGTGGGTACAAGAGCAACAACTACAAGTGGACTATGAGCATGGATATGGTTGTCCGCAATATGATGGTGATGTTGTAGGCTAGCAAGTTTGTTCTGCAGGAAGTGTATTATTGTATCCTTATCGTGAATGAGTGATTGTAGAAGAGAATTTCACTTCTTGAGTGATCTATTTTCTTCCACAAATTTTACAATACCCTCTTGAAGTCCACATACTTCAGAGAAAAGCATATCATTCTTAGAATCCATGATAGGTACAAATTGTAACTCCCAACAATTGATCACTCAAGAAGTATTTTACAATTGATTACAACACTCCTCCATATTTGGCACTTTATAATTATATTGCAAGTCTAAAAATAAATAACTCCAATGGAAATATCATGAAAAAACAAGCACTTTTGCAAAAAACGACACTCAAAACCGAGTTATTGATCAAAAGTTACAAGCTTTTTACTATTTTGCTCTATTATTTATTATAGTTGCCACTAAAACGAAATAAATTGATGTTGCCTTCACCACACAAATAAAATTAAAGGGGTTGAAGCTAAGCACCTACTAGTAGGAATCACAAGCTTTAAGCCCTCATATGACCATACAATATGACCAAAGGCTAAGGATTTAATGGACCCCTGCCAAAAAAAAAAGAACCTATAAAGTACCTAGGTGAACATGAGCTAAGGTAATTTTAATTTCTTTCTCTTCCTCTCTCCCTGGTCCCTTGGAAATGGTAGGATAGAGATGGTCGGTGGTTTCCTTCGATATAGTTAGCTTGTACTAGATTAGGAAGACGAACTAGCCTTCCCTGGAAGCCTATCTCAAGTATCAATTTTGAGATAGTACGCATGTGTTACCCAGTCACACCATGAACTTAACCACACACAATTGCAAAATTAGAGGATGTTGTAATTTGGTTATAACAGTACTACCGGATCTAAATCGTGAAAGGGATGAATGGAAAAAAAAGGATTGTATGAATGGAAGGTGATTACATTCAGTTTATCTAATGCACCTAGTACATTTATGAGGTGATGAACAGTCTTACCGCAAGAATACAATGGTAAGTTTTGGTTGTCTATTTTGATGATATTTTGATATTCAATATGACACTAGAAGAACACTTGTTACATTTGAAATTGGTGTTTGAACTATTACGAAAAGAGAGTTTATATGCAAACTTAAAGAAGTGTAGATTTCTTCATAAAAGTATAGATTTTTGAGGGTTTTCATCTCGGAGGATTGAGTGAGGATGGATGAGGAAGAAGTCAAAGAAATTATGGAATGGCCTATTCTAAGGAATGTGACATAGTTGCGAATGGGATTTTCCTTTACCACATCCTAAGTTTTTTTCTAACAACTCGCTCAACACTTTATTGGGAGGTCTCATTTCAAAAATTTCTATGGCCAAAACCCTATGGGAGTTCTAGATCCGATTGTGTTGCCTAGTGAAGATAAAACCAAAGTGATGATGTAGAATCATTTGCGGAACACATGCTACGATTCACGGGAAGAAGTGAGGGAGAAGCTAAAACGAAGTAATAATAAAAATAAAGCAGCTTACAAATGCAAGTAGGAGAGTAAATACATTTAAAGAATGATAAATGGTGATGGTTCATCTCATAAAGGAGAGGTTTCCAAAGGGAACATATAATAAACTAAATTATAAGAAGATTTGACCATGTAGGATTCAAGAAAATGATTGATAATGCCTACAAGGTGAAGCTACTTCGACAAAATTGCTACTTCAGCAATTTTTAATTTTTTGACTTGTATAAATTTCTAGCTCATGAGGAAATTGTTGAGGAGGCGGAAGAAATAAATTGGGGGCAAAAGATGCCGAAAAATAAAAAAGTAGTGGGTAATGCATGTCTTGGACATAAAGATAGACACTACTAGGCAAGGAGCTACAAAAGATATTCAAGATAAAGGGGAAGGTTTGTAGAAGGAAGAAAATACTTAGATTCCTACATGGGAGTTGAAGAAGATTGATCATGGAAAACTGGATGAATTTCATCAACTGCATTCACAAGAGAAAAAAATCTTTTCACCCACTAAGAATGATGTGTGAGCATAACTTCTAGAGACCACAAATTTTGATTTGACCATTGGATCGTCTTGAATTTTGAGAGGGTGGTAGATATTAATTCATAATATGCCATGATCAACCTTTTCATAAAGGTTAGGTTACTTTTAGGCATATTTTTGGGGCCAAATTCCTTTTGGTGTTCTAAAATTGGCTCTGAACGTTTTTTTTGGTTTTGTCTAAAACTCAGAGTTTTAATATCTTTTTCTATACATTTTAATGTAATAAGCCAAGATTTGGCCTACACCTTAATTTACAAAGGCATATTTTGTATGCAAAAATTGGTGTCCATCCAAGGTGTTTTATGTTTTATGGTTTTTTTTTGTTTTAGTATTTTTTCACATTTTAGTGTTTTCTTAGAGATAGTGGGAAATAAAATGAAGAATGTAATATTATACAATATTAGTGTAGATTCAAGAATGAGAAGATAACCATTTTGAAGCTTCGGATTTTGCAAAATTGTCTCCGTGTGTCTCTTTTGGAGGTATTTCAACCTCTTGCGCACTAGATCCACATCCTGTTCGAGTGAATTTTCTTATCAAATAAATCTAATCACTTATATATATAACTTTGATTTCATTGATATTCATGTGCATACTAACTTCCAACACCTATATACATCAAAGTTAGATATAGACATACACACCCATTTTGTTCAAAATTTAAAGAGACAAAAATTAAAAGTCAATATTATACAAGTACTTATAATAACTATACATATAAATATAAAAAACTAAAAATAATGATAAACATCACAAAAATCAATAAAATAATCGCATAACATCTAATTTTAATGATATTATCTATGTAAATATAGATGTAAAATATTTATAAATTAAAAAAAAAAACATAAAAATTAAAAAGACATTTTTAAAATGTCTACAAAAACATGAGACCTTTTCTAAAATACCCAAGCTTTCGCTCTGAGTTGCACTCTCACTATAACATCACTACCAATCATTTAGATTTTGCAACTAGAACTTGCATATTCATAATTTACTTTTTGTTTTATGGGTCAAATTTTCATGATTATTTTAATATTATACTCTGATAATTTGTCACATAATAATTTGTCACATATGGGGTAGACTGTACAAGATTGTTTTTCCATTCAAATTTTAATTAAATGTAATTGTCAATTGACCCAACTAAATCATCTTTATATATACATCTTGTTTTCATAGTCAAAAAAACCTATCAACATTTAAGAATACAAAAAATATCCAAATAAACAATGTCAAAATTTCTCATTAAAGAATTTACATTTATAAGTAAATTTATTTTGAGTATATATATACACACACATGTATATACACATATATATTAATGTGAATTTAAATTTTCAAATTAATTAACCCAAATTCAAAACAAATCAAGAAATAACAGATTACATGAGATGTTTCATTAGCAAACTCCCTCAAATCATTATTAATATCTTGATAGTGCATTATAACAATTATGAATTACTTAATATAATAGTAAACTTCCATATTAATATAGATCTAATTAGTTTTATTAGAAAGGCTTCATGTATTAGTAGAAAAATGAAACAGAAATGACAATATATGTGTGTTATAATTCACTAACGTTTTCACAATAGAGACGTGTTATATACAGACAGATAAACAACAGTTCTTTTTATAAGCAACTAAAAACAACACTAAATGCCAACAAAAGTTTGTTTTGTGCCTTCACAAAAAGAGGCTATTTATGGTCCCCCACACCATGTCAAACCTTTCAGAAGAGGCAACACCACTATTCTACGAAATAGCCGAATACAGACAAATTTGTAACTCATTCAGAACCCATGTCTTATCACTGTCGAAATTTGTGGAGGCATCATTTGTCTGTTTATATGTACTCCCCTCTTGAAGCACTTGTGCCTTCAAAATAAACTTAGATGCAAGTTTTGGCTTTTGACTGTGTTGGGTACAAATCTAACACATATGGCTTTATTGAACACAAGACACACAAGGCCACAACGTGTCCATTTGTGCATCTAATAATCTCTGCAAGTATCTCCAAGGATGGATACACACACAGTGTCCCTTTAAGCTATATCCAGTGGGTATGTGTACTAGATATACCTTAGAAGGACATGGGATCACAGGCCTAATAAATAAAATTGTGTTTTTGTTTGGGTTGGATCCTGCTGGGGTTTTACTATGTAAGATTTAGTAAAATAATGTACTATTTCCTGCCTGAATAACAGCCACGGCCTTCACACATTCAATAAAATGTACGTTATGTGAAATGAAGTGGTCATATTTTTCCAAAATATCTTTCTGGTGGGACAGTTTTGTGCCTTACTCCATGACAAAGTTAGAGACGAGCAAAATATATCAGTAGTGTATTTAAACTGTCTCATGCATATAGATTAGGTTGAGTGATAATTTGACAAAATGGTTACCTTTAAAACTTTAGTATTAAATAAAGAATTTATATATTTCATTTTTAAATAAAAGAGATTGCAGAAAAAATAATATATATCATTGACGTCGTTGAGTTTTAAATATACTCTAGGATTAGAAATCTGGCCACAATTTTAAAACCTTATTTTAACAGTACAATTATTATGCCTGCTTTTTCAGCAAAGTAAATTAATCGGTATTTGGTGGCTGCTTTTTTATTAAAGCTTTTTATATCATTGTTATTTCTCAAGCATTTGTGCTCATCGCTTAGTATGAAAGCAATGGACTTGTCAAATAGTTGATTGGTATTCTCGGGCCAATTATCAGTTCCTGCCAAAGCAAGTAGTTTATGTTAGAAACTTTTATTCTTTTTAACTATGTTTTTTTAATGCTTCTACATGGTATATAGGTTCATTATTGTATTGGGTTTTAAATAGTTGATTGGTAATCTCGGGCCAATTATCAGTTCCTGCCAAAACAAGTAGTTTATGTTAGAATTTTTTTTTCTTTTTAAATATGTTTTTTTTAATACTTCTACATGGTATATAGGTTCATTATTGTATTCGGTTTTAAATAGTTGATTGGTAATCTCGGGCCAATTATCGGTTCTCACCAAAACAAGTAGTTTATGTTAGAAACTTTTTTTCTTTTTAACTATGTTTTTTTAATGCTTCTACATGGTATATAGGTTCATTATTGTATTCGGTTTTAAAATTGATGGTCATTTATTATTGAAAATTAAAAAATTTGGTGAGTATTTTTATATATCATTTTTAAATTACATTAAATAATATAACTAATATATATAATATGAGTTCATTTATTTTAATATTTTTAATATATATTTATGCATGTTAATAAAATTTGTATATAAATCTATACAAAAGATAATAGTTATGTCTTAAATATGTAAGCAAGGTTAAACTTTTATTTCAAAAATTTACAAATTTTTATTATTAAACATATAAAAATATATAAGTTATTTTCAAATTTAATATGTTACTGAGCATCAAACAATATAAAATATAAACTAGTCCCTTCACAACCTATCACCTTTTTACTATTTTCTTCACTATTATATTTGTAATTTTACATTATTTTTCCCACTTAATTTTAAATCTTAGGCGAGGAGTTTGAGTTTGCCTATGGAAAAGGGCCAAAACTTAATAAGGGTATGTCGAGAAATTAAAAACTTTTGCTTTTCCACTACCAAAATATACAATATAATGGGAGGAAAATATTCTTTCAAGAATAAGTTTGACCTATAATAGGTAAAGGTAATGTATTTTATAAAGATAAACTTAGATCATATGTTTAAGATGTAAATATGTGGTGAATTCAAATGAATCGAAGTTATAGTTTGATGAAGAAAGAGGTTTTATATGGTTAGAATGTTTTAGCTAGGATTTCGTATTTCTACAATTTTGGTGTTACATTGTTGATCATCAATAAATTTATATATGATATTGAGTTTTATTGCATGTTTATTAGGCTAAGTCCATTTTTGAATCCATTCTTTAGGGGACATTTGTAAAACTTGATATATTAATGGCCACCACTATAGATTTCATTAGAGATTTGGAAAATCATGCTACCAAAGAGAGCAAGAAAGTTTCTAGCAAAGGTCTTCTAATATAGGGTATTCGTCTAATGAAGAACTCTCTTTACGTGATGTTGTAGTTGATTTATTTAAATTTGAAAAATCTTTCCATTGATTTAAATCTTTTCGTTTGGTTGGTTATTATCTTTGGTTGAATCCTCCCTAGAGGAATTACTAAGAAGTGGGTTCACAAAAATTGGAAACCCCATGGCATAAATCTTGAGGGGTACAAAACATGACCAGATGTTTCATTATTTAATTTATCTAATGAAAATTGTTGCAATTCCATTTTCAACCATGGTCCATGGTTTATTCACAATGCTCTTGTTTTGTTCCCATATCTGGGACAAGGACTTCCATGTTTTAGAGCAAGCTAATCTCAAAATCCTAATATAAATTGAGTTTCTAGGTGTCCCCCTCTACATTTGGGGCTTTGTTGAAATGCTCATTAAACCCTAAGGGAAATTTTAATGCCATGATTAACTAAAATTATACATGGCTTATCTATAGATTTGAGTTAGCATTCAAATTTATTTACACAAGACTTAAAGGAAAGCTGTTAAAATTCATGGGAGTGATACCCATTTCTCTCAACATGTGTTAGATATATAAACATCCCAAAGACATTTTTTTGTTTCCAATCCTTGGGCCATATGATTTGAGAATTCAATTTAATGTCCATGAATCTAGACCAATGCCATAGGAAACATACAATATAAATCAAATAAAATATTTTTATTGGGGACGGTTGGAAGACTATTACCAACAAAAGAGACTCTTAGGCCTCTCGAAGTGAAACCAAACAACCTAATATTGTGTATAGGCACACAATTATTATAGGAGAAATAAAATCAACACTTATGGGTAAGAAAGATGTTCCATCCATAGGCCACATCGACGCCATACTTCTCCCGAGAAATTGTAGGCGGTGGATACCGTCATTCCCTCCTAAATTATGGTGTTCACCTTACAAGATCCACATCCCGGTGATATAAATATCAAAAGGATAAATTTGAGACACTTAAATGCAAAATATTTCTCTTCCAATCACAAACTACCTCACTTTTATAAGATAGGGAATATATTTAAGTGAAATGGAGGCTTTTACAAGTGAACAATTTTATATTTAGAAACCCAATGAAATTCGCATTCACCAACAACTTCACGACCCTCAAAGATTTAAAAGAAGGAATCAACATGCACCTTGAAATTTATCTATGATAATTTATTCATGGAATGTGTAAGGCCTTACAAACCCAACTTTGTAGAGCCATTGTTAGATGTAGTTGTCATATTTTCTGCAATATGAACGTGCAAAGTCGTGAGAGGTTAAAATAAAATTATTTTCTATTTAACATACCCACACCGTTTGGAAAGAGAGATTTTATAGGTGTCCAATCATGATCATAGATGCAAAGGTGTGATCATGTGTTTCTAGTGTAAGAACCTTGACATACTATTATTTATTGGGGGTCTAACACAACTTATTACCCATCGGGTTATGTGGACCTTTTTTATTTTGAAATTTGATTTTTATGATTAACCAACATATATGCTTCCAATGATACAATGGAAACATTTTGTTAATTACATAAATGGGGTTTTTGAAAGAAAACCAAAATCTTTTATAAAATCTAGAAAAAGATGAAACCTTACAAAGACACACATATGAAAATCCTCAAGAAGCATAAACCTTCTAGGCTAGAAACCAACTACTTTAACTAAAATATTTGTACACCCATGAGACTATAGGAGCACCAATAACCTTCAAAAAAGTTATTATACCTGCATCAATCTTCCGCAATGGTCACCATCCTTTTGGGAATAGATTTTCCTTATTTATGATTCATTTATCTTCTTTTTATATCTATTTTTAATGACTACCTCTAAGGGTGTCAAATTGGGCATTGATTACATAGTTTAATGCTATCTCTACCTATGTTCCAGAGAGAAGATATAGATTCAAAAATGCAAATTCGGTGAAGAAAATAAACCAGTGATCACCTTCAACCAAGCAACCACGAGTAAGGGACATCCACGACATCAAAATCACCCATTACACATTCCCAGCCTCAACCATTTGACACTCCATGTCGGGTGTCTCCAAGAATTTCACTTAGCAAGACTTGATCCCTAGTGGGCTAATTGAAATCCATATATCAACACCAATAAAACAAGGGCCTTTTGATAGGAAAGTGGATTTGAGTGAACCGGAGTAAAATTTATAGTTTCGGATGAAATAATATCCATCATGAATCTTCGGGATCAATTTATCTTTATCCACTTGTGCCTCCTGGATAGAATTAGCAGTGAGACCCCACTTCTATATACCTCACGGTTATATTATGGATCATTCACAATTTTGGTCTCTTCTTTGAGGGATTTTAAAGATTTAGATTATTCATTAAATGAGAGTAGATTTGGGTTTGAATCCTTCCACCATGATTTTATTTTACATTTCAATACCCATTAATCCTTGGTCATATTCCCAACATGAAAGAACATGCGACATTGAAAAGGGGGTCATTATAGTCAATTTTATGAGACCAAAAGTGATCCAAAACATGCAAGTAAATTTTAATAGGGAGGTCAACAAGTATGTGAATACTTAAACAAGAATACAAATAAGAGTGGAATGAGTTAACTTTGATATGGAGGGATATACTAGGAGGTTTCTTAAAACTAAAAATGGAGGTGCGAAAAGCTAAACCATATAAGATTTTTTAGAGTAGGTATTTACCTTAGCTCATGTTCACCTAGGTACTTTATTTACCTTTATTGTATCTATCCTCACCCACTTATGTGTGTGGATATTTATTTTTATTTATTTACATATTAGGGGATATTATCTAGTTGTTATGTATAGTTCTTTCCTTGATCTCATGTCGTATTGACTAGTTCTATCCTTAATCTATGGTATTAGATCCTTCATGTCTAGTTCCTTGATGATTAGTTCTTTCTTTGATTTATGGCTTGATCTACGACCTTGACTAGTTCTTATATTGTTATTCCTTTCCTATATAAATAATACCCATTCTCATTGTATTTCATTGGATTACATAATAAAATATGATATTGTTGCTCATTTGTTTTCGAAAGGTTTTATGTAAAGTTGTTCGACGAATTACTTTCATCTTATTGATCATGGTTGATTAGCATATGAGTTCTTGGCTTGGTACAATGTTATCATTCTTTTTATGGTATCGAGAGAAGGAGATTGTTATTGACTACCATCTGTAAGTTTCGTTTTGCAAACATATTTTTTGTATATTCATATATTTGGGATTTTTCCATATTTTGTTTTTGCGTGAATTTTTATACAAAACAGAGGCTTCCATTAGATTTGGAAGGTGGTAAAACCCTAAGATCAACTGTAAACTCGACCATTTCTAGAGGTAGTCGATTTTTTGGTTTTTGTTGCGAAAAATGCACCGGTTTGCCTTAGGATTCGTACCAAATAGGAAAGAAATCCAAGAAATCAATTTTTGGTTTTTGTTGCATTTTTTAAGATTCACACATGGTATTTTTATTCTTTGTTGAATCATTTTCGAGAGGCGTGTAGCAAGTTGTTTTCGGTAGGACGTTTATTTCCTTTTTTGGCAGGGGGTCCGCAGATCATTGTGCATGATTTGTTATTTCGGAAAATATGCATACTTATTTTCTCGGGGTGGCAAAGGGAATTTTCAAGTGATCTAAAAATAGAAGGTTTCACCTAAAGAAGCAATTGGAGGTGACTTTCTTGAAAATAAGTGGCACCTCCCAGAATAGTAAGTTACTCACACCCATTGAAATCCTTAGCCCCTGGTCATATGGTATGGTCATATGAGAATTTAAAGCTTGTGATTCCTAGTAGTAGGTGCTTAACTCTAGCCCACTTTCATTTTAGTTGTGTGGTGAAGGCAAGAGCATTTAATTTTCTTTTTAGTGGCAACTAAAATAAATAGTAGAGCATAATATTGAAAAGCTTGTAACTTTTGATCGGTAACTCGGTTTTGAGTGCGGTTTTTGCAAAAGTGATTTTTTTGTTTTCTTTCCATTGGAAATATTTATTTTAATAATCTCACTATAATTATAAAGTTTCATATTGTAACACGTACTTATTATAAAGTGCCAAAATTTGGGGGCTCTTGTTGCATTGTTTGGGGTCTTGTTGCATTCTTGTTTCTTGAATTTATTTTGGTGATTTTTTGAGGATGAAGTCTTTATCTACTTCTACATTGTATAATGTTGAGCCATTAACAACGCATTATTACCACACATGGAAACTAAGAATGGAAACAATAATTAAGTGGAAAGGATTATGGGCTTTAACTTCTTCGTAACAACTAGTGTTCACTAGAGAATATGAGAAATTTCAATACCAATGCAAATTTGATGAGTTTATGAGTTTGATAGCAACTTATGTAAGTGATATTATTTTGTTTTATTTAGAAAAATGTTACTCTCCTTTCAAAATATGAGATAAATTGGAGGATTTATTTGGTAAGGTGGATCATATGAGAGCCATGCAACTTGAAATTGAGATCACCTCTCTTAGTCCTAAAGATTTTCCAATAATTATAAACTATATTACCAAGTTCAAGCATTTTTGACACAATTGAAGGGGAGTGGAAGAGATAAGAAAGATGAAGAGTGTGTTTACTTGATTCTATCCAAGTTGAGATGACCATTTCAAATATTTTCTTCTACATTTTCTCTAGCATAAATGCCTTACGTGACACATTGAAAATATCTAACTTAGAAACATTTTTGAAATACTTACTGTGCAAGAATCCAAATTGTCTCACCGTGAGTCTTCTACCTCTCGAATGGAATTAGTTGCATCTAATCCTAAGGGCAAGGGAAAACTAAAAAGTAAAACCAAATCCACCCCTTCTCCATCTCTAAGTGCTCCTAAACCCAAAGAAAACAACTCTAAACCCAAGGAGTCTTCTAAATGAAATAATAATTCTAGCCTTTCATGCTCTTTTTGTGGAGTAGTGGTCATGAATAACATAGGTGTTATAAGTGAATGCAAGTCTTAGAGGATGCAAGAAAGAAACAAAATTTCTATCTCATTTCCACCTCCTTCTAATCAAGCATGGAAAAGAACTTAATGTTGTTGAGAGATCTCGAGTCACTACTTGCAGAGAGAGTTGGTTTACTGATTTTGGTGCTTCTCATCACATGAATTCTCGTAACGCTAGCTAAAAACACTCGCACGAGACCCAAGAACAACCCGGGTTACCTAAAAAATTATAGAATTTTTTTTTTTGAAAAGCATGCCCACAAAAGGTTTCGAAAACTACAATTGCTACATTAACATTTCTAAGTAATTATATTTAATAGATGAATTTTTCTCATTATAATAATTATTAAACCCACATTAAAAACTAATGAGTATAATTAGTCCAAGCATTGTTAAATTCCCTCTAAGTGTTCATTTAATAAAAAAGTAAATTCCTATTATATTTAACTATTTCATAGTTAAGTTTACAGGTTAAAGGGGCCAAAATAAATAAATACCCCAGGTATTTAATTCCACAAGGTTTAAACAATTAACAAGGTCCCCATTTTACATGGGGTTAGAATAAACATTCCCTTACCCCATAAAGTGACCCAAAAAAATCAACTCATGTTTTGAAATTAAAACATTTAAATTAAAAAGGTAATTTCCACTCACCCACTCTCCACCTAATTTTTGTAGGGATGAATCTCATCCCTTGGATGGATTCATTTAAAACCCTTGATGAGTAAAAAGGGCATCTAACCCTAAAGCTTTCTTAAGAAAACTACTCTCTCTCTTTCTTTTGGCTCATTGTTTCTCTTTTGTTTTGCAGGTTAATGGAGGAGGAAGAGAAGCCATTGGAGGCCCTTTAAGCTCTTGGGAGGGATGAGCATGCTCCGTTATTTTCTTGTTTGTTTATACCCTCATTATGCTTTTACAAGTATTTATATATTTCATTTAGCTCATTTTTCTTGGATTTTCCAAAATGGGCTTGTGGGTTTTACCCCATCTTATTTATATACATTTACTTGGTAAGTATTTCCATATATATATTTCTAAAATACTACTTTATTTTCTTATTGGTATTTTTAGGTTTGTTTTGAATCTATTAAATTACTTTAAAAAAATGGAAAATATAATAACACAAAATAAATACATATATTTATTTTATATATATATATGTGTATAAATGTTTATATACACACAAATATGTATTTATTTTGTTTATTATATTTTCCATTTTTTTGTGTTAAAAAGTAATTTAATAGATTCAAAACAAACCTAAAAATACAAATAAGAAAATAAAGTAGTATTTTAGAAATATATATATTTATTGTCATTCAAAATATTAAAAAATGTGCAAAGAACTCAGCGGCGGCCACTGTACAGGAAAACGCAGGTTTAAATTATTGTAGAGCTAAGGCCACCAAAAATTACGGCACGTTTTAATAGTTGGGTAGGGGTTTATTGTTGTGAGGGTGGGTTTATTTAAGAAAAGGGGTGGGTGTAGGTAGTTATAAGTAGTTATAATTAATGGGGGTGGGGTAATCGACCCCATCCACCCCACCTTCCTCCTTTAGGCCTGCACCCAAAAGTCATGGCGTAAGGCCCTTCCACGCATCCCTATAAAAAAGGTGAACTTTTATTAAAAAAATCTTGTTAAGAAATACATAAATTACTTTACTTTTTCTTAAAGTCTTTAACTTTATAAAGAGCTAAAAGCACGTGGATATATATATATATCTATCTATCTAGTATTAAATAATAATTATATTACTAAATTAATTTATTATTAATATTTGTTATTAATAATAATTTTAATATTAGTAATTTGATCATTGGGTAGTAATGTTCCTAATATCAATAGTATTAGTAAAATTAAGGAAACTTATACTTAAATTTTCTCTTAATATTTGGTAGGAGTGTTTCCAAAGGTTAATTTAAAATTTTGTTTTTCCTTATTGTTACCATTTTCTTGACATCTAATTTAGGATGAAATTTGTTTAATCTAACAATGTAATCCCAAAGCAATAGGTCTAGGGTTTACTTTTCAAACTACAAAGAAGTAACCATCCCTTTTCCTTTTTCAAACTACTATTTTCCAACCATTCACACAAACAATTATAACCAAGTTTTTCAATAAATCTTAAAATGAGAGCTACTAACTTTCCAATAATTTATTTAGAACAAGAACAACATATTTTTGTGGGAATAAATCAACTTTAATGGAATGAAATATTTCCTCTTTAAAAGCTTCTTTTCTATCTCAACAACTAGCTTTACAACACAACTTTGAAATCCAATAATCAATACAACTTTTCTTCACAAATACTAATACAATATCTTCCACTTAAAGTGGGAAATTTTTACAAGTATTAAAGTTAAAATGAACTTCAATTTGTTTTCAAGTATTTCTCCAAGATCAACTCTCCAATCAAGCTCCATCTTCTCATCACAACAAGAGAGATCCACCATGTTTCATTTGATCACAACAAAAAAAGGGGGAGATGCAACACTCTCCACCCAAAAATAATTCCAAAGAGGAGGAGAAGCCATCCTCCTCACTGCCCCCAAGCCCCAACCACATTGCAATGAAAAAATGGATTCAACTCATGGCATCAAAACAAGCTTCCACATCACAATACAAGATTTTACAACCATACCAAAATCTAAATAATACAACTACAATCACAAGAAGGAAGTAACAAAATACACAAGGCTTCAACATGCAAAAGCCAAAGGAGTAAGATCTATGGGGAAGTCACTTATGCCTCCCAATGGGAAATGGGTGCCCACCTACAAACCCTCCAATAAACATCTCAACCCCTACACACTCTTATGCCTCCCACATTCTCTTATGCCTCCCTACAAATCTCTTATGGCTCCCTCATAAAATAGACCAAGTAAGAAATGCAAGAAATTTCTTGTCCAAGGTGGGGCACCCAACCCAACTCCCTCCAAAACATGAAAAGAACTCTTATGCCTCCCCACATGTAATATCCCCATAGTCCCCTCCTACACCACACTTAAGAAATCTACCCAAGCAACCAACAAGCATACCAAAACACTCAAAAAAATGCACATATACACAATATAAAGGGAAAATTATTTTACAAGAGTATAGCTCCTACCTTTCCATGGTAGAGCTTGATCCAAGAGTTCCACACCAAGCTTCTTCAAGCCCAAACAATCACCAAAAGCTCCAACAAATCCACAAGCATTCCAAAATCCTCTAACTCCCAAAAATGCAAGAGCACAAAGAAATGAAGTAACCCCCAAACAAGAAAAAGAACTTGAATAAATAGAAAAGGGAGAGAGGAGGGTGAGGTGGCTCCATGTAGGATGCCACATCACTCATCCTCAACTCCACCTCACAATTCAACCTCAAACTCCAAAGAACAATTAATAAGTGGGTGAAGAAATGACATTTTACTTACACACACAATCCAAGCCCACACCCCTTAAGGACTAAAAGTAATTACATGTAAGAAGGTGCAATAAAAACTTACAATTTGTCTTCCCAAAACACATAATGGGGCCTAATTTTGACCCCCAAACCATAGGTAGGGTTGGTATAGCAATTTAAGAGGTGTGGGACAAGTTTAACTTGTCCCACAAGCCTCCAAAATTGACCCTTAAGGCCAAATTCGAATTTTCATAAAGGGGTAGAGTTTACAACACTCAAGATCACAAGAACTCAAATTAGAACACATAATCCAGAGCCATCTAATCTAATAAATGACTTATTTTGACCCATTATTAATTAATTTAGAAAACTAATTAACTTACTAATCTAGACATAAATAAAGTAATTAACAAAAGGGGAATACATCACTAAAATTCACATACTACATTAAATAAGGGGACTAAATAAAAGAAAACACATAACCCCTTGGTCACAATTTCTCCCTAGCAACAATAATTTAAACACACACACAAACACATGTTGCCATGGTGACCCTTGTTGAATTCATGTAGAATTCCAATGTGGTTGGTCTCCAATCCCCGATGTTTGTTGTGACATGTTTACCTATAAAACACATAACACCTCCTTCGGCCTCATGGCCGCATCAAAAACATCTAGGATAAAATATATAATATAAATCCACAATCATCTATATACGAATCAAATATCATCTAGGCAAATAGAATATCATTTACAATTTCTATTCTACATTTCATCCATGTCAAAATGATCACAACATTAGTTCAATTATCAAAGCCTACTCAGTGTGATGAAAATATCGCATGTCAAATATATATATAACACCATGTCAATAGCATATCAACCTCAATATCCAAATGTCTCTAGAAGTCCACATGCATAATATATGAATTGAAATCAACAACAATCCAAATCTCTAACATCTAACATCATGCTAAATCAAAAGCTACAATAACATCCATAAGTATATTTGACAGTATAGAAATCAATAACAAAAAGGTGTTGAAGAGAAGTGGGCACTACAACTTCTTCTAAGGAGTCTTTTGTTTCTCTCAGGTTGATTTCTATTTCCAAAATTGAGGTTGGAGATTCTTACTTTCTTTTGTTGAAGGAAAAGGTGATATACACCTTGATAGTGGCGATATCCAAAATGCACTATATGTTCCTAACATTACCACAATTTTTCTCTATGTATATCAAATTTTTCATTTTGGTTAAGGAAAAATATTGAATTTTGCACCATGTGGGGCAAAAGTACGAACATTTTGGAGTCTCATTCACTTGTTGCTCAAGCTATTGTTGATCATCATTCTAAACTATTTCACTTCAGGGTTTTGATGACACTTCCTCTATAGGGACAGGATTGGTTTGTCATGCAGATTCGAAAGTAAGCTTTGGCATGAAAGATTTAGACATCTCAATTACGAGATAGGAGTAGAGCACTCATGGTATGGTAGATGGTCTTCCCAAAGTTTCTTGTCTTGAGGGAGTTTTATGTGGGCATGTGCATTAGGAATCAACACCAAGATCCATTTCCTAAGAATTTTTCTAAGAGAGTTTCTTCACCACTTGAGCTTGTGCATAGTGACTTGATGTTTTTTCCTATCCCCTCTTTTAATGGAGCTAATTATGCACTTATCTTTATTGATAATTTCTTGAGGTGTACTTGGGTTTATTTTCTCAAGTACAAAAGTGATGTTTTTTCACACTTCAAAGTCTTCAAGGCTTTGGTCGATAAAAATCTTCCAATTTCATAAAGAACCGTAGTAAATCGATAATGGGGAGTACTTCAACGAAGAGTTTTCTGATTTTTGGCAACTCAAGGCACTATTCACCAGCATTTTGTTCCTCATACTCCACAAATGAGAATGGTTTAGTAGAATGGAAGAATAGAAAGGAAATGGCTAACTATATGATACATTCTAGATATTTACCTCATATCTACTGGGAATAAGTAGTTAATTGTGCTAACTACATTCAAAATCGTAAACCACATAGAGCACTTGAGCATTTGACTCTAGAGGAAGCTTGGTCCAACACTAAGCCATATGTCTCATTTTTTTGAGTCTTTCCGAGCCATACTTGGGCATTTTTTCTAAAGAAGAAAATGATAGCTTTGGATAAGAAGAGAAAACCCTTTATCTTTGTAGGATATTGTGAGGACATGAGAGCTTATTGACTTCTAGATTCGATACTCATGACTTTTTTCAAACAAATGTTCAATTTGATGAGCACTCCACTTATCATGATTCTTCATCTTCTTCCATGCCTCCTTCTTCATCATCTCATCTTGAGGATCCTTTCTTTGAGAGGTTGATAAGAAGTTTATAGATGTTGTTTACGATCCTATTCCCACCGATGTTGTCACTATGCCTAAGTGGGATCATACTAACATTTATGAGGTATAACCTTTTGTGCAGGATCTTCCACCTACTAAGAATCATCATGCACATTCTACAGGTTTTGGAATTTTGTGTCAAGAAGTTTATGAGGATCCACGGTCTTTTTGAATGTCTCATGGGATACAGGAGTGGGATGATGTGATGGCAAATGATTATTCTTCTTTGATGAAGAATCATACTTGGGATTTGGTATCTTTTCCTAAAGGAAGAAATATGGTTAGGTGTAAGTGGGTATACCAAACCAAAAACACGGCTCATGGGTCCATTGATAAGTATAAGGCTAGTCTTGTTGCATAGGGTTTTACACAAGTTGTAGGTATTGATTACTCGAGACTTTTTACATGTTTCCAAGATGTATTATGTACACCTTGTACTTGCTATTATATCATCACATGGGTGGACCGTATACCGAGATGGACATGAAGAGTTCCTTCTTACATGGATATTTATAAGAGGAAATATACATGGAGTAACCTGTTGGATTTTTTCAAGATTCTTCTCTTGTTTGTAGGCTCCGAATGTCTCTCTACATTCTCAAACAATCCCCTCGGGCTTGGTATGAGAATATGGAATATTTTATTCTATAGACCATTTTTGTTCATTGCCACTGATCATATAGTGTATCTATAGCATGTTGGTGAGGATATTGTGATACTTGTCTTGTATGTTGATGATCTATTACTTAATGACAACTCTTATTCCCACATTCAGACTATTCAGAGGGATCTTTCTACACATTTTGACATGACAGATCTTGGGTTATTGCATTATTTCCTTGGTTTGTAGATTTCTCGATTCAGGGATTCATTAGAGTCAGCAAAATTACACCCATGATCTTCTTCAATGCTTTGATATGGTTGATTGCAAGCCAATTCCATCTCCTTTTCAGTCTAGGGTTACTCTTACTTCCACATGTACCACTCCACTTTGTGATCCTATTTTGTATAGGCAGTTGGTTGGAAGTCTCATGTGCTTGATCCAAATTCGCCATGATATTTCATTTGCAGTAGGGCTTGTATCTCGGTTTGCACATTCTCCTCATAGTAGTCACTAACATGTTGCTAAAAGTATTTTGTGTTATTTGCGGGGCACTTCCCACTTTGGCCTACACTACACTAGGGGTTGTACTCAGTTGGCTGGGTATACACAATTAGATTGGGAAAGTTCTATTAATGATAGGTGTTCCACTTT